>OX451213.1:11084415-11684415 GCA_949628255.1 Macrophya alboannulata
TAATCCAACCTCTGTCCCCCTTTTCGCGCAATCTTATAGTCGGGTAAACGTCCACCAGATTTTTTTTCCTCAGTTTTCTTCTTCTGCGTCGATGTGTGAATGTGTGGAGCTATGAAATCCTTGTACTTGGCACTTTTGACATCCTCACGTGGGCTTCTGTTGGCTTGGTAATATTTACGATCGGCATTCGTTCTCTTTAGAATTTTAACATAGTTTCTCCTATCATCGACTTTCACGATAGCAGGATTTGGTGTCTTTTTAAATAATAATTCGAGTAAACCCGGTGTGCTTTCATAGCTTTTGTCTGCCACATATATCAAATCATCGTGAAAATTGATATGCGAATCGCCAATCATCATTCCGTGCAGCAACTTTCGAACGCCATATTTCTCATCCAAGTTCCTCCGCCCAGCCGATGTGGTAAACATCTCCAAATAGTTGGCTAGTTTATCATCCACTTTTCGTTTCGGTGTACTTGTAGCGGCGGGGAAGTCGCTTGGTACAATTGTATCATCACTTTTGTCCTCATCATCATCATCATCATCATCATCATCAACAACACCAACATCATCATCATCCTTCATCCGATCATCATCAAATTCCATGGAAACACCTGATGGCTCTATCTTTGCCTCCTGCTTCATTTCCCGCTTTATTTCCTGCTTTATCTCCTGCTTTATCTCCTTTTTCCGCATCGTCTTCTGCTGCTGCTGCTTTGAAGTATCAACCAATTCTTGCAATGGTGTTACTATGGGCTTGAACATTTCGCCCATAACCACCTCGCTAGTGTCTCTGTTCAACTTGATCTGCTTGTGTTTGCGCCTTATCGCATCGCTAGCCTTTGCTATTTCATTCAACACATCGTTGTGTCTGCGAATCTTGTCACTGTCCATGTTAACGCTTTGGTGTGTATAACGTGACTGTGTGGATTTAGAGAATCCTTTTTAATTCATGTCTATGAAGCAATCGAAACCTTTCCTGTATCGTCCATCGTCGATTTCACAGTCTTTGTCGATGACGATAAAGCTATATTTACCATCATTCCAACATGCTGAACACAAATCCTTAAATCGTTGATATGTCATGTCTGTGTTTACATGATCATCATATATGTGTTTCAAATTCATTTCATCTTGAAGAAAAAGCACTAATAAGTTTGCATTGTCTCGCACAAGATGTTTTGGGATACGTGCATATGTTTGACAAAGATAAAAGCTATCAACATCTCTGTGCCGCCCCATGCAGAAATATGCTCGAATATTATCCTGCTTCTCGCATGCCACATCATCGAAGATCATGATTGAATTGGGACGTGCATCCTCCGGTTTCACGACTTCCTCATGCTCACCAAATGGGAAATAACCCACACCCTTCACGGGCTCCAGTAACTTTCTCAAAAACTCATATTTTGGTTGAATGAGTGATTTCGAATAGACATAGACATTTTCAAATCTCAACCCATTATCGTGGGTAATGAGTGTGAGTAGTGCATTAGTTTTTCCACAATTGGATGGCCCGCAGAAAACGGCTCTCACACTATTTGGCAGTAATTTTCCATGACGTTTCCCCTTCTTTTTCTTCCCATCAACTAATTTATCAAAATTCCCCACGGGTAGTTTCGTCGTTTGATCGCGAAATTTCATGATGCACGTTTAACACTCCAAAGCAAACTAATATATTCATCTATAAAATGCAGGCTTTTATTGAATTCGAGTCAGTTGTTATTCGGCTATGGATGATCACACAAGTAGGAAGTGTGGAAGAGGTTTCATGAACAAAGTCATCAATAATCTCCCAGTTGAGTTGCATGTACCGGGGTATCAGTATTGTGGACCTGGAACAAAATTAGCAAAGAGGTTAGCTCGCGGTGATTCGGGAATCAATCCTCTAGACGCCGCCTGCAGGGAACACGACATTGCATACTCGAAGAATCGTGAGAATATCACAGCACGCAACGAGGCTGATAAAGTGCTCGTCGAAAAGGCTTGGCATCGGGTTCTAGCCAAAGACGCAGGTATAGCCGAAAAAGCTGTAGCTTGGGGAGTTGCCAACGTTATGAAGACCAAATCCAAACTTGGTATGGGGATGGTATCGAAAAGTGTTGTGAAAAAGATGAATGACAAGAAGAAGAAAAAGAAGAAGACAACAACCTTCAATTCAATCATTCGTGGGGCAAAGAAATCAATGAAGCATGGACAAAGATCTATCGAATCGGCGTTGGCTGGTGCTCGTACAGCGGTGGCGACTCATGGAAAAGTACGAGTACCGCGTGTTTTACCCATCCCCAAGAAAATTGGCGGTTTCCTACCGTTTCTTATCCCAATTTTGTCTGCCCTTAGTGCCACCGGGGCTCTGGCGGGTGGTGCTGCAGGTATAGCAAAAGTGGTTAATGAGGCTCGCACTAATAGACATCAATTACAAGAGGCTAAACGTCATAATGCAACAATGGAGTCAATAGCGTTAGGAAAGGGGCTATACCTGCAACCGCACAAGAAGGGTATGGGGTTGTATTTGAAGCCTGCAAAAAACTAATAAAGCTACCACACCGAGCTCTCACCAACATCGATTTACAGAATTATGCCAAAGCCTTGAAAATCCCACATTTTCGCGGTGTTTTCATGCGAAATGATCTGCCCCGTTCAGGCCCGAGAAAGCGCGAGTGTGCAATTATTAATCTTGATGATAAAAATGGGCGAGGTACGCATTGGGTGGCGTATAGAAAGAATAACGATGATGTTATTTACTTTGACAGTTTTGGTGATTTACAACCTCCTCAAGATCTTATGGAATATCTCGGTGTAGGTAGCGTGAAATACAATCATAGGAGATATCAGGAATATAACACAGTGATTTGTGGACACTTGTGCCTCAAATTTCTCAGCGATGCAACTATAAAATGAAGAAGATGTAAAAGTGGGGCATCAGTCATGTCTGATTCGTTCACGTTAACACTATCGGGGACATCCTCCGTGCTGGAGGCCCAATATTTTCCGCCAATCGAGCTGTCGTCAACGAAAGACTATGTTCTCGGACTCGTTGAACTCTTAACATTCAATTCAATCCCCAATATTGACGAGGGGTGTAATAAACTTCACATAGTCAGACGGGGAGGCGGCGGTGACATGGATTCGGGTGTACAGGAAATTTTCACAATACCCACGGGCAGCTATGAAATTGAAGATATCGATAGATATTTGAAGAAGATACTGCCCGAGGATATCAAAATTAATCTAAAAGCTAATAACAACGAGTTGCATAGTGAAATTGAGTGCGATCAGATAATAAACTTTGAACCTCATGATTCTATTGGTCGATTGCTTGGATTCAAACCGAATCGTCTTGCGAGTGGTATTTCACATAAGTCTGAATTACCCGTGGCCATACTCAAAGTCAATGCCATACGAGTCGAGTGTGATATAACTATGGGCGCGTATATAAACGATCGTCGTGTGCATACGATTCATGAATTTTTTCCAACCGTCCCGCCTGGATATAAGATCGTTGAAACACCCACCAACGTCATTTACCTGCCGATCGCCGTTCCATCAATACATCATATACAATTGCGAATAGTCGATCAGAATGAAGAATTGATTAATTTCCGCGGTGAGACGATAACAATACGATTACATGCTAAATCTGTAAAGTAATGGGGATTGTATTTGAAGCGAAAAATTCCGGTAGAGGCTATAAAAGTGAGATAGTATGGCCAAACGCAATCAGTCGCCGAGCACCTCTGATTCGGGTGACACGTGTGAACGCACAGTTTCTTCAGAGCCTAGGACTTCGACTTCGTGGAAATTTTGGAGGATAAAAATTCGCTGTATTTTGTGCATAATACCATGGCGAAAATAATAAAAATACAAGATCCCGTGGCGTTCGATGAGTCAATCGCGCACTGTGAGATACATGCACATCAACCATTTGCATCATCATCCTTCAGAAATAACGATGAAATTCGAATCACTGTTCAGAATCAAGACTTGTGTGTCTTACCCAGCAAAAGTTCGCTTCATATATATGGACGGCTTACAAAAGATGATAATACCAACGTAGCTGCGACCACGAACTTGGTTAACATGGCCATATGCCATCTGTTTGGCGGTTTGCGTTATGAGTTGAATGGCTATGTGATTGATCAAAATACAAATGTTGGCATCATAAGTGTTATGAAGGGATACCTATCACTAACCCCCGGACAGCAACATCTTCTGGAGAATACTGGTTGGTTGGCTAACGGTGCTAAATTAAACAATGATAACGGATACTTTGATGTTGTCATACCGTTGAATTTTCTGCTCGGATTTGCTGAAGATTATAACAGAATCGTCGCTAACGCTAAACATGAGTTGATTCTGACTCGCTCAAACACCGATCTGAACGCCATAATTCAACCAACCGTTGAGAAAGTTAAGATTTCCCTCGAGAAAATTGAATGGTTATTGCCGTATGTTAAACTGGCTGATAATGCAAAGATCAAGCTGCTAAGTTACATCGCCACGGATCCAACCATATCTATGAGTTTCCGCTCTTGGGGAATGTACGAGTATCCATTGCTACCGCAGACAACGAGACACGTATGGGTTGTTAAGACGTCGACACAGCTGGAGAAACCAAGACACGTCATACTGGGATTCCAAACCGCTCGCAGGAATGACGCGACGAAGAACGCTAGCGAATTTGATCATTGCATGATTAGAGATGTAAAACTCTTCCTCAACTCACAGTGCTATCCCTATGGAAACCTGAATCTTGATATTGCCAACAATCAATATGCTATTCTCTATGATATGTACACAAACTTTCAATCATCATACTATGACAAGGAGCCCGAGCCATTGCTGTCAAAGAATGGATTCTTGACCAAGGCTCCCCTCGTTGTTTTAGATTGCTCGAAACAGAATGAATTGTTGAAAAACGGGCCTGTGGATATTCGTTTGGAATTCGAAACTAACGATAGCTTTCCAATAAACACTTCAGCCTATTGTATGATTATACATGATCGCGTTATTGAGTACAATCCGATTAGCGGTACAGTGAAGAAATTGGTATCATTTTAAGAATGAATAATAAGAATATGTGAAATAAGTAATATGTATGTATAGTATGCATAGGGATGGATGAATAAATGTATTCCATATATATATATTTATTTTACTAGTTTTTATTTTTTGATTCCACACTTCCCCCTCCCATCACGTTTTACAACTAAATTCACATGTGTTATATCGACCACCTTGGTAAAGTATTTGGAGACGGTTTTCCTGCACGGCGTCAACCATTTGACTCAACTGCTCGGGATTTTCCTCCAGAAATTTAACGATGCGTCCAGGCAGAAATATGACAAATTCATCTGTAATCGTTATAACGACCCCCGCACCAAATTTCGTTTTCACCATCTTGATCCCTGTGACATTGTATTTCTCGCCAACCTCAAGTTCAGACATCCTTTTCATTGGGAGGTCCTCCATGCGAGCAGCATTGTTAAGCTTGGCAAAGTCCATTTCTGTTTACTCTCTCTCTTTCTAAATGAGAAAATAATTTTATTGAATCAGCACTTTTATCATCGATACATATAATAATAATAATAATAATAATAATAATAATAATAATAATAATAATAATAATAATAATAATAATAATAATAATGTACATGATCGAAAAATATTATTGTTACCTTTTTTCTCTCTTCGAATCGATGTCTTCCAACTCCACCGAAGAACTTTGCAAAGTCAGCTTGTTAATGGTATTGATGTTGAGGGTTCGGTGCCGAGTCAAGACGTGTGTAAAGTTGGAAGAAACTCGGGGGTTTATATGCATTGGTCGCCCCACTCTCCAAATACCAACTAGTTAACCGTTGAACATTTTCGAAAGCACAACGGTATCCCGGCACACCCCCATGACAATCACCATACCAGTGAATCACTCTCGACTCACGTCGCAACATTCGAAAGTTTGGGCAGCCCAACTCTGCTAAATCAATCACCGATTTTGAGCAGTTATTGATGATTTTTTCGAGCCACTGTTTCTTCTCCAACCCTTTTACATAGATGCGACATGCATCCGCCACAATACCGTTCACAATTCCCTCCATATCTCTGTACGGTGTTTCTCCAACATTCCATGGTATTCCATGATAATTTCTCGTTAACCAGAGATTCTGATTTCTCAACGCCCACGGTAGGATCATTTGTGAGCAGGGTGGCTTGAAGAGAATGCGTGTCAAACCTAGTTGATGTTCCTCCGATGCACGAATGCCCATTGCAGCCAGTTCTTTCACCACAAATTTATCACTGAATGTACCAAATCCTTGTACATCTACGATCAGCTCCATAGCGGAAATTTTCCTTATGTGTATAGTTTGAATGACGGTGGAACGCGCACTGATTGATTTCCATGAAATTACACGCTTTTTCCCTCCCCCTTATATATATATATATATATATATATATATATATATATATATATATATATATATATATATATATATATATATATATATATATATATATATATATATATATATATATATTACCAATGAGGTGGAATTTCAAAACGATGCCTCAACCTTGGTGTAATTATAAACTTTCACAATGATAAGATCATAAAATTCCTAATGTGGAAAAGTATTCAAAATTTGCTAACTATAGTTATTGGGGTTAATTAGTTCAAGCATTCACTTTGAACACGTCGTGACAGGAATTCTTACACTAACGACAATATTTTGACCTGAATATAATTATGTGCATTCACCGTTGCGAAGACAGAAATATTCACAGTTCATTAAGTCTTGCTGAAAATTTTACCGTTCGAAAATTTCACTAACGACGTCGAAGGTCATTAGTGCTAATTAGTTCAAGCATTCACTTTGAACACGTCAAGACAGGAAAGTTTTTCCAGACTGGCGATAATATTATAAGCCGAATATAATTATATGCATTCGCCGCTGCAAAGATAGAAAAATTCACAGTTCAATAAGCCTCGTGAAAAATTTACAGTTCAAAAATTTCACTAACGACAGGGAATGGGTACCCGACTGGGTCGGTCGCAGCTCAGGCGAATCGGTATACCACTCGACAACCAACGATGATGGTGCACACATCAGGCGCAGCAAGTTAATACCGCGATCACTACCCCCTCAGGATACGGAATTTGAAAATGAATAATAAATCAATGAATAGATCATCGAAAATCTTATTATTCGCCCAACCTTCCCTTTCTCTCTCTCTCTCTCTCTCTCTCTCTCTCTCTGCAGCATTCATAGAATCGAGCCTGATTCGGTTGAGTTAGGTTGGTGAAAAAAAAAAAAAAAAAAAAAAAAAAAAATTTCCAAGTTTTTGGTCCAGCGGTCCAGTGGTCCAGGGATGCTGTGATCTGCAGATCAGATCTTGGGATGCTGTGAGTCAGAACTCTCTTATCTTATCTACTACGAAAAGACGCATACCCACTCCCATACATGACAGCAATACTCGACAAACTACGCGCAGCACAATACATATCAAAACTTGACTTAAGCCAAGCATACTTTCAAATACCATTACACACAGACAGTAGACACATAACAGCGTTCACGGTACCGGGAAAAGGCCTATATCAATTTAAAAGGATGCCATACGGATTAACAGGAGCACCAGCGACATTCCAAAGATTATTAGACAAGATAATAGGACCAGAATCCGAACCATACGCTTTTGCGTACCTAGACGACATAATAATCGTAACACAAACGTTCGAAGAACACATACACTGGTTAGGAACAATACTAGACAAAATAAAACGCGCAGGACTTACAATTAACCCGGATAAATGCGAATTCGGGTGCGCACAGGTAAAATACCTAGGATATGTAGTAGACAAACAGGGATTACACGTAGACACAGACAAAATACAGCCTTCATTAGATTACCCAGAACCCAAAACACTCAAACAACTCCGACGACTAGTTGGAATGGCCTCATGGTACAGAAGATTTATCCCAAATTTCGCACACATAATAGAACCACTAACACGACTCTTGAAAAAAGATCAGAAATGGACCTGGGGAACAGAACAACAACACGCGACAAACACAATAAAACAGATCCTTACATCACCACCTACACTTACATGTCCCGATCACACAATACCATTCCAAGTACAGACAGACGCGAGCGGCACAGGCCTAGGAGCCGTACTCACACAAGCGAAAACAGACGAAGAACACGTAATAGCGTATGCCAGCCGTGCATTGAGCGAAGCGGAGCGAAGCGGAGCGAAGCGGAGCGAAAGTACACAACAACAGAGCGCGAATGCCTAGCGGTAATCTGGGCGATACAAAAATTCAGACCATACCTAGAAGGTTATCACTTCACAGTAATAACCGATCATAGCGCACTTGAATGGCTACACAATTTAAAAAACCCGACAGGTAGGTTAGCACGGTGGGCACTAGAACTATTAGAATACGACTTTGACATAATACACAGAAGAGGTTCGGCACACCAAGTGCCAGATGCACTATCACGTCTACACGAAGAAGAGGACACATAAAATTAGGCGCGACAGAACACACAGACGACAAATGGTACACATACAAAAAGACACAAGTACAAACAAGACCAGAAAAGAACGAAGCATGGAGAATACGCGACACACACCTATACTTCCGTGGACCCGATCCACTACACTCTAACTTATTACCCGATACCAACCCATGGAAACTAGTCATCCCCAAAGAAAAAATCAGACAAATACTACACGAAAACCACGACACGACACAAGCAGGACACTTAGGAATAGGAAAAACATACCAGAGAATAGCTAGAGAATACTACTGGCCAGGGATGTACAGAGACACGGTAAACTACGTACGGAGGTGTGAAATCTGCCAAAAAACAAAGGTAGAACAAAGACAACCGGCAGGTCTCATGGGACATAGAATAATAGAGGAACCATGGACAGTTGTAGCTTCCGACATCATGGGTCCGCTACCCTTATCAAAAACACGACACCAGTACATCATTGTTTTTCAAGACTTATACACTAAGTGGACAGAGATAATACCATTACGAAAAGCAACGGCACAGACAGTGGAGCAAGCACTACACACACACGTAATCTCACGATAGGGAACACCACGCGTCATACTAACCGACAACGGAACACCATACATAAACAAACTAATACGGGAGGTAACGCAAAAATTCGGTATCAGACACACAACAATCCCACCATATCACGCGCAAGCAAATCCAGTAGAGAGAGTAAACAGAACAATAAAAACAATGATACAAGCATACGTAGAAGAAGATCACAGACTGGGACATACACTTACAAGATCTGCAATTCGCAATAAACACAAGCACACACACATCCACAAAACTCACACCGGCATTTTTGAACCTCGGGAGAGAGCTGAAGCCGACACAGTGCCTACGGAACCAAATCGAGAACGAGGGAGAGGTTGAACTACAGGACACAGACAAATGGACGGAGCACCTACGGAGACTACAGATAATTCGGGAAGAAGTGCAAAAACATCTGACAGAGGCAAACGAAAAACAGGCACATTATTACAATCTAAGACGTAGAAACATCGAATTCAAGGTAGGAGATAGGGTTCTCAAGAAGAACCACACATTCTCGTCAAAGGTAGACCATATAGCAGCAAAACTTGCAAACAAATACACAGGTCCATACATAATAACGAATAAAATTTCTCCCACAGTATATGAGCTGAAATCAGAAAACGGAAAAGACGCCGGAAAATGGCACATAGATAATTTAAAACTATACATATAAAAGGTAAAACCCGTAAAAATACATGTGACTAATAATACATTCAATATATTATAGACAACCGCAAAAATGGACAGGACACGACAAACGAATACAACAGGACGCCGTTACACACCAGGACTGCTACCAACACCAGGACAGACGACACAGATACACGGATATAGGACACAGAAGACACTACAAACAAACATACAAATACAGAGACAGTACAACATACACCCACCAACACCGATACGACGCACACTCCTACCGATACCGGAGGAGCACACAACGACGAACACCAATACACAGACAGATACAACCACACAATACACGCCAGCTCCGATACAGATACGACGTACACTACTGCCTACACCAACGCAATACATACCACACGGAACACCAACACCAAAAATACCACTCCTACAAACACCAGGTCTCGCACCACACACACACAGATACCCAAACCCACCCCACACACACTCAACTCCGATAACACACCCTACAAACACCACCCACGACACACACAAGACCACACTTACGCGCGCAGACTCACAAGACGCACTAGAAGAACTGGCACACAGAATCGACAGACAGATGAGACTAATACGAAACGCAGTCAGATACGAGGCATAGAAAACCAAGAATACAAAGAAGAACAACACGACACCCACAGAACCACCACTCATAGACTTAGACAACTTACCACCATACAGACCACCATCACCACCTACACCAACCATACCCACACTCACACTACCCACGTACCAGACAACCATAAGACACCATAGACGCACCAGAACACGAGCATACCCACCATTCCCAAAACAATACCAAATTACACCAAAAGAACATATACAAAAGAAGACTCACGCGCACATACAAAACACAACCCCCATACGCACCATGAACGAAGACACAGACACAGAATCAGAAACATACGAAACACCAGACGAAATGGACACAGACTCAGACACACTAATAATTGAAATAGACGACACAGACACTATACAATAAACACACACAAAACGCATAGAGAAGATAACGACAAGGAGGAACGGAACAGGATACAGCAACGACAACAACACAGGAACGACACCGACACAAGAACGACACAGGAAGTAGACGAGAAAACACCGGAGAAACGCAACAAAACCAATAGCATTAAGAAAAGCAGATATCAGAACAGAATAGACGTAAGAACAACACAAAGTATAAAACACAGTCATAGGATACAGAATAAGAGACAAAGTAGAAAAAACACAAACAAAAAAGTAATTAATAAGCAAAAGTAATAATAGTATAAATTAGTTATAAAGGAATAGGAAGTAAGACACACGAAACACACAAACATTAGGGACACAGGCAAACAGGCTCACCCTATAGGCTTCGCCCCGCGTGGGGAGGGGGGAGTTGTGACGTTGCAAGTCACAAACCCCAAACCACGCGGGGAAACACGAAGAAAAACGACGAAAGTCGAAACTAGCCGAGGCCGGGCAGCAACGGGAGCTGACCGGCACTCGAGTTCGACACGTGCGAGAAGTGAGAACCCAAATTGGAAAACTCAAGTAATCAAGCGAGAAAATAGAGAACCTACCTTACGGTCAGTACCGTCCTAATTAACCATTTTTCACCATATACTCCGTTGACTATATAGATAGCTAGCACACACGCACCACATACACACACCCCGCTGTATAATAGAATAAGTCCTTAAAAATAAATAGAAATTAGTATCAATTACCGAACACGAGTTGTCCACTAATTCACACTTCCTCGTCCGCCCCCCCCCCCCCCCCCAATCTTTACTAGCGGCCTAACACCCCGTTATAAATGGTATAATGTTTTTTAATATTGTGTGGTATTCTGTAACATCCTGGAGACTATCAATTGATATTCAGAATGAGCGTCCAAGCAGCTTTCATTCAAGACCAAGGTCAATGCGATCGGTGCACGGTGACTGATATTATTATTTTCTTACAAAATACAAGCGTTCAGTTCGACCAGGAATTCATTCTCCCTTCCGTGTTGTTCTCCACGATCGCGTCATCGGTGAGTTGTATGACCATATAAATAACATAGAGAGGCGTCCCTTCTTTTCTTGGCCACTGGAATAGAGTGACCGTGCATACTGATACACTATAGCAAAGTGGGCTTGTGTCGACGTGTATGTATACAACATTCGTTACAGCGAATTAAGACAGATGGCGCAGACAACAATTATCATGTTTACGTAGTATCACCGCATGAGTAATTTCGTTGGTCTAGCCTCTGGCCACGAATAATAGTCTATCGTTGGCTACCTTCCGCAAAGAGATAAGGCCAAGGATCAATAATAATAATAGTCTATCGCCGTTGTGTAAACATTTTGTCTGCGTGATATGATTTCAATTTTTAAACTATAGGTTTTCGTACCGACGAAATTTTATTTACTTATTTGTTATAACAACCCCTGAAAGTGAAAACGCAAAATTTTTATCAAGTAGCCCCATTTTCTCCTGCAATGAAATTTTAACTTTTCAGGTTATGAAGAGTGACTGTCAAACTGTCAGATGCGTGTTGTATCTACATGTATACGTACATAATATGTATAAATCGGATATTATGTACCTTTTAGGATGCGTGAGCCGTGGTACGAGTTTTTATGTTTCAGCTACTAATTATCATGCGATCATACAGTAACGGGAAGTAAATAGTAGTATGATACAAAGAAATAGTCGACAGAGATTCGTGCGAATATAGGTATACCTTGAATGAGGACTACGCGCAGCACCTAATATTTGAAACTCTGAAAATGCAACTTTCCACAGTAACATGTGTGACTGTATAACCTTTGAAGATATCTGAATTATCCGTTGCATCGATCATGATTATTGATAGCAGTATTTACGTAATATACTATTTTCATAGACTGTTCTTAATCTTGATCTTCACAATTATCTTCCACTTTATTGAGTGCGTTGTCAATAACATCTTGCCATCGATTTATGTTACATAACTACAGTAGAAAAGCATATTGTGATTATCGCCTTATAATAAAATCAAGTAATATTGACTAAAAATGTACAAAAAATGATATCCCCTCTACCCTTCCCTCCTCATTACTATCTCAAGTGCAAAAATCTTTGGCAAGTACATTAATTTTTAAACTATTGCCTCTTCAATCTGTATATGTCTCAAAGAAAATGTTTGTCTATGTCTAGAGATCTCTGTAACTGCTGAAATGATTGTTGCACAAGTTTATTTTCTATGTACGATGTTAATTGAGATTCATTACCTATCTGAAATCAATACGTCATAGATAAAATAGAGCATCCAAATTTATTCATTTTATTATTCAACTTGATTCAACTTGACCTTTCATTGAATAAAATGATTTCCATCGTGACTACTTGTTTATAACGGGCCCGGCAAGTACTACTTTGAATTTTTTCTTTGACAACACGATTGTCGTCATCTATTGTTAACCATTACACTTATAAGAAGTATGGAGTAAAGGTTGTAACAGGGCAAGTCAATTGCCCTGTAAATGACAATCGACTCCTCCCCGAATGATAGTGACCCCGCGATTATCAAAGTAAAACGATAAACGAGAAGTTCTCACCAGCTCAAGTTACCAAGGTTCAGCGCCGGATTATAATAGAAGCAAACTAAGCAAATGCTGGGGGCCGGCGATTCACGGGGCCCTGATCGCGCCCCAACTGAAATTTGAAATTTTCCAAATTTTTTACTCTGCTTCAGAGAGTCCTGACTAGTAAATAAATATCAGAAATTAGCTTCTCGCAAGCGAAATTATCTTCGGTGAGTATAATATACATCCATTCCAATGGGTGCTGGAGCGTTTGTTTTCATACTTGCATACTTTGTATGCTAAAAGCGTATATCCAGCTATTGGTGTATTTGCATTGTGATACTAGAACGTAAAGTGTATATGGTCAAGAACAGCAGATAGGTGAGTTCGCAAATCATTCTTGTGACGATGGATAATTAAAAAAATCTAGGTTTATCTCGTAAATGTGCTTTTCACAAATAGGTCTTTAGTCAGAAGAATGAATTCTAAACAGCCGTCGGGAGCTCAGAAGCGAAGAAAAATGAAAGAGAGAGAAGAAAATCGGAAGAAACAACAGAATGCATTGAGCCTATTTCTTAAAAAGCGGAGCAATCATTGTGATGTTCGTCCGGATGAAACAGATGTAGACTTAGCGAGTGCACAGAAAACAACTGCGTATTCGATGGAGGAGCCTATAAGCCATAATACGAAATTAATAACACATGAAGAAAATGACGGCAGCAACTATATAGTAGCTGAAACATTACCTGATTTGCAAGCTCAACAGGAAGAACACGAAGAATCAGCCGATATATGCCCTAATGTTCCTGCTGATATCGCTCTTTGGCCAAAAGTGATCACAAGTGCAATGCAACATCAGTTTTTAGTTGACAAGCCGTTATCTATATATGGTACATTAGACTCTTCCAAAATTACCCTACTTGAGGGGAATAAATTAGTCACGCGATCACTAACTGATAAGGCATTTTACCTTCGTAAAGAAAACGGTGAAACAGTCAAGAGAGAGTGGTTAGTGTACAGTTCAACTTCTGGATGTGTCTATTGCTACGTGTGTAGATTATTTTCGAACAGGAAGAGTCCTATAACAGAAGGGTGTAAAAACTGGAAAAATATACATAAAACATTGACAGAGCACGAGAATTCGAAGGAGCATGCGTTAGCACAAGGCGCAATGGTATCAAGGTCCTCAGTGGTAGGCCGCATTGATTCGAATTTAGAAAAACAGTTGGAGGGTGAAAAAAAGTATTGGAGAGAAATTTTGAAGCGAATAGCAGCGACAGTAAAATTCTTAGCAAAGCAGGGGTTAGCTTTCAGAGGCAGCAATGAGACCGTTTTTTCTTCTGGAAGTGGAAATTATTTAGGAGCGTTAGAATTTCTCAGCGAGTTCGATCCGCTTCTGGCGAAACATTTGGCAACTCATGCCAATAAAGGTAAAGGGTCTGTCAGTTATTTATCATCGACTACATGTGATGAGTTTATTGCAATTATGCATAACTGTCTGAAAGATGAATTAATTGCCGAAGTAAAAAAATCGAAGTATTTTTCGATCATTGTTGATAGTACTCCGGATGTCAGTCACGTAGATCAGCTTACAATAGTTATGCGTTACATGCTGCCAAGTGGTGATCCAATAGAGAGATTTTTTGCTTTTGTCCCGATTATTTCGCATACTGGTCAGAGTTTAGAGACAACGTTGTTGAAGGTATTTACAGAAATGGGAATTGACATTAGTAATTGCCGGGGCCAAAGCTACGATAATGCGGCCAACATGTCTGGCAAATACAACGGTTTGCAGTCAAAAATCAAATCTCACAGTAGTACTGCCGATTTCATACCCTGCTCTAGCCATTCTCTGAACTTGGTTGGTAATGCCGCCGCAGAGTGCAATCTAGATGTGATAAAATATTTCGATCTTATCGAAAACATCTATGTCTTTTTATCAGCATCAACGCATAGATGGAACGTATTGGAGACTAACTTAAAAAAAACACAATCTTCTCACTTGACGGTTAAGAAAATGTCACAAACTAGATGGTCAGCCAGAGCTGACGCTGTAAAGGCACTAAAAATTGGTCATTCTGAAATACAAAAAACTTTAGTCGAACTCAGCCAAGATATTTCACAAAAGCCTATTGCACAAATCGAAGCCAAGAAATTAGGGGCAGAACTAGACAGTTTAGAATTCGCGCTTCTGACAGTGGTTTGGGACAAAATATTGAATAGATTAAATGCCACGAGTAAGTCTCTACAAGATCCGAATATATTCCTGAAGATTGCAGCAACCTTGTTCGAAAGTCTTGTTGAGTTCCTCAAGGGAATCAGATCAAACTTCGACGAAATGGAACAAGAAGCGCTCAAGACATCGAAGGCCAAAAATTACCGTGACGAACTCGGGGCAAATAGAATTAAATATAGAAAAAAGGCTTTTGACGAATCGACAACATCAGAAGTTGTTCTAACTGGGAAGAGACGATTCCTAACAACTGTTTTTTACCCCATTTGCGACAAGCTTATCTGCGAATTGACTAATAGAGCACGAACTTACCTTTTAATCAACGACAGATTCGAAGTATTCTTTTTAGATATAAATGACTTAACAATTGCAAATGTTTCCCGCGTCACAAAGGACTTGAAAATATTTTATAGAAATGATATCAAACCTGATAATTTTGATGAGGAGGTTTACCAATTTTTGATATTAGCTCATAAAAATGGCAGGAAATCACTTGGAGATATGTACAAATTTATAATCAACCAGGTTGGGTTGATATCTACGTTTCCAAATGTAGAGATTATATTAAGAATATACCTGACCTTGCCCTCAAGCAACGCCACCGGGGAACGTAGTTTTTCAGTTCTCAGAAGAGTCAAGAACTATTTGCGCAGCAGAATGTCACGAGACAAATTAAATGCATTTGCACTCATGTGTATAGAACATGAAGTTTTATGCCGAATAGACTGTGACGGCGTAATAACAAAATTTGCTGACAAAAAGGCAAGAAAAGCTGTTATCTAAAATATCTTCATGCAAACAAGCTAAAACTGATTCAAATATTTTCATGATCCGTTCTAATTGCATGTAATTGATGTATCATAGCTATATTATGTATCCTTGTCTGTTTTGAATAAAAATAATTACAAATTCCTTTGTGTAATAGATCAAGTTCATATTCAGGTAGTATATTGTGCGAAGGGCGGGGGGGGGGGGCTAATTTTGCCGCATTTGCCTGTGGTCAGCAAAATATATGATCCGGCGCTGCCAAGGTTCCATATCTAATTCCTAAGTTCTGTCCTAATCCCTATAATTTATTTTCTATCTCTCTCTAACACACTGGACAATGGACCTGTACGACGAGGGAGGTTTTGAGAACGACAACCTGGTGGGATACCTGAGGTTCTCCGAGTCAGTAGTCAAGACAGGCAAGAACATCAGTTCCTGAGATACGCCTGGAAGTGCGCTGCACCTACTGCTCCTACGATAGGGGGTAGCTCGCCCCTAACCAATCAAAGATCCGGCCTCGCCACCCGGAATTATGTTGAAATACAGCCTTCCAGGGTATCAATAACATCCACCCGCCATCTGTCATTGTCTTGGCGAAAGCTTGGAGTTCCGCAAGGCCCTACCAGGCCCGCTGTAACACCCTATGCGGAAGCGCCTACTGCCACCTAGACTCGCCAAATTACCTCCCCAACAATGAAAATGATCTACGTCACCCCGGTCGATTCCTTCTTCACTTCTCGTTTTGCATACGTAGCAGATAGACGTATTGTGTCTTGTTTTACCAAAGTTCATTGTATTCGAACCCCTTTGTCATTATAATTTCACTCTTTTCGCTTTTTATTAACTTGTTTACTGTGTTTGTGCCTGAGATTCGTCTCAAGGTAAGATTTCATACCTATTCGACTGTCCGAAAGATTATATCTGTAAAATCAGCGTATTACGCATTAGGGACGCACCCATTAGGGGGTGACGCCATTATCTGTAAACTTTCGAATTGTTGTATTTATCGCCCCATGTTATATTTCTGATTAATTTATAACTATCATATATTATTTCTTTTATGCCATGATGCCTATGTTATAATTATTACGAGAAATACGTGAGATTAACTATCATATCCCCGCGTCCTTTTCTTTGTTTTAACGAATCTCTTCCTTAATATCCCCTTTTGTTCAATAATAATTATTTGAGTTGAATATAGTATCAAATAGTTTTCGTAAATCATAAATTCCTCCCTCCCAGACGCATGAGTCCCGTAAATAAAGAATAATTAATCTCCACGAATTATCGATCTATGTTTTATATAAAATCAATCCTTATGTAACTTGATATTATTATTTCTGTATCGGTTAATATCTGAGCCATCAGCTATTATTTATTCGTGGAACCTAATGTGAGATTTGAGTTGGTGTGCGTAGATCTAGAACATATCCAGTCCGACATAACAGATATACAATTTAATAATTCTTTGTTATTTGCAACATTTCTTCCTGTAACTGCGTAGTCAGATCACGTGATTCAAAGAGTACGTGTGTATGACTTTATGTGTGTGTGTTGTCTCTTTGTTGTGTGACGCTGTCTACCCTCTAACTTTTTCTCCCTTACCGACTGTCCCATGTAATTTCCTCGAGTCCCCTTTTTATTGATTACCCTCTCTGAGATCCAATTACTTTACCGACCGGTAAAGAACCTTCTTACTCCCTTATCTTCACTCTACTATACCATCTTAACTTTTATTTCTTTCTTTTTACGAATTGTTCTGTATTATCCTTGACCTGTTTTATTTTCGTTACCACTTTAATTTTATGTGACCTACTTAGAAATAGAATCATCAGCTGTGTATCATAACGAACCTTACTTATCAATTGTTTTATGATTGAATGGTTATGAGAATCCTAATTCCATTCTTATCCTGTCATATCTTGTAATACCTTGTTCCTATTTAACAAATTGACGGTTTCTTTGTGATTAAATCCATAAACCATAATTGCCCAGTATTAAACCTAATTATTTCGCCCCTACGTTCCCCTCACGCTAGCTTAGCCGAGTAATTTTGTCGTCAATGCTATATTAATTTTCTTTCGGTTTATTTTCAATAATATTTGATTTTTGCTGTATGCGTAAGCTTTAGATCATAATAATTGCTAACTCTTGTTTATTTGATTAAATTAAATTTCGGTTAATCGAACCTATTATTTTTTGACGTTACCGCGGTACTCTTCGAGTACCTGGCGTCCAACACACAAATCATTGGGATCGCCTGTATTGCTGATTTGGCCTATACGGTGGTCTTCAACCATACCCAGCCGTCAATAGTCCACGTCACAAAGTGGCGCCCAACGTGGGGCCCACGATAATTGGTTTCCCATAAATTCGTTCATTGTATTTTTGGTTTGTGGATTTTCACTCTCCCTTCCTTCTGTTTCCGCAGCCTTTCTCTGCTATTTCTGGGTGTTTACGTGTTTGTTCTAATTTAAGTTAGGAACTGTGAAACAGAAACTTATTTCTTTTTAATAATCAAATTATGGATCCCAACCATTCGAGTAATACCCCTCCCCCTCCGTCATGTCCCCCAGGCTTAGGAGAGCCGAACACTACAGAACGTATGATTTCGTATTTAAGTAGTTTACCTGAACAAAATGTTAATTGGTTGCTCCGAAGAGCTTTCTTAAAAACTACCGGGGAGTTAGGTGAACGACGCTGGCGTTTGCTAAGGCATTCTCAGCGTAGTCGAGGCTTCGACATTACGTGGATACCAGAGGAGGATGAGTTCTCTCTATACGAGAGTCCTGAGTTAGATCCTCAAGAACCTCGCGAACCTCAGGGAGACTTTCCTACGGAAGGGACCTCTCTTAATCATGAGACACCGCGAAAAATAATAGTTCCACTTAGTCAGTCCTCAGTAATTCCCCAGTCCCAAAATCTACCCCCGCGTGTCAGTTTTGTCAATATTCCGAGTACTAGTCAGATGACTAACGGGAGTATGGATAGTCCTAATCGTGTGAATCCCCTAAGTCTTACCCGGCAATTATTGCCACAAAATCCGTTTCAAACCTACGATATTCCAGTAGTAGAACCAAGTCCCCTTCCCCGAGTTATCCCTTATGAAAGTCCCGTAAATTCTGGTAATTTGTTACTTCCAGAGACCGTGTTCGATCTCCCTGCCACCATACCAAATCCTTCCCGTTCCCTTATTCCTTCCTTACCTCCCCCTTCTCAACCTTTTCCCCAAGCCACGGATGCTTTGATCGACTTTCAAGTCCCGACGTTACCCGACATTAACGCTTCCATACCAACTAATTTGGAATCGAGTAGGTGGACATCAAACCGAACAAACCACCAAACTCCTCGCGATCTACACAGCATCGTAAAACGCTGGAATTTAAATTTTACCGGGACACGAGGAACCAGCGTGGAAGAGTTCTTGAAGCGGGTCGATGAATGTCGACAAGGTAGTCATCTGGACGATCGCGATTTATTTGAGGCCCTCCCGTTCATTTTATCAGACAAAGCATTACATTGGTTCCGGCTTAATCGTCAATCCTGGACCACTTGGCAACCGTTTGTCGCGGCTTTCCGTACGCGTTTTGGGGGTGTTAACTTCCAGTTTCGGATAAGGGAAGAAGACGTAGACGTACCCAAGGACAAGATGAGTCGGTAGCTGATTATCTTCTCAGTATAAGAATGATTATGAACTATTTGGAACCGGCCTTATCGGAAAAGGACCAATTAGAGTTAGCACTGTCTAATTTATATCCGGAATACCGATTACGTTTATCTCGCAAGCATTTTAATACGTTCGAAGATTTGGAACGCGCCGGTGAAGAGTTAGAGTCCTCCCAAGCCCTAGGTAGATTGTACGTTCCACCGCCTACCGCAGATGATTCAATTTTACCAGAACATGCCTATGCAGGCAAACGGTCCGCGCCGCGTGGTCGCGTAACCGCAGTTGAAGATCCAGAGGTGAAGACGATTACATCGAGTTTCCAGAAAACAGCAAATGTAAAGAAAGGCGCTATACCAAAAGGTACTAAAATTGATCCGCCGGAGAAAGCTTCTTCTGGAGACCGCGAGAACGTGGCCGTGACTTCCCCAAATCCCCTTCCTCCCGTTCCTTCCCTTCCTTCCCATCCCATTCCTGTGAATCCCGAAATACGTAACCAATCTCCTTACCCCGTCCCCAGACCCACCGTCGTGACCAATACTCCGAACATTCCTCCTCTAATGTCCCTTAACATACCCCGACCTCCAACAACGGAAGTATTTTGTTGGAACTGTCGTCAACAAGGACACATGCGCCGGGAGTGTACGCAAGAAAAGAATAAATATTGCTATCGTTGCGGACATCCGGGAGTAACAGTTAATACATGCCCGCGTTGTACATCCTCCACTCCGGAAAACCCTACCGGGAACTAAGGAGTGGGGTCTCCTCTCGTTTCCCCGTAAAAATTGAACCCCTGCCGTCAAAACCCTTACTGTATTATAGTCCGGTGGTCTGTGCGTTATCTCAAGATTCGCGTTATTATTTGGATGTGCTAATTGACGGTCAGCCGGTACATGCGTTATTTGACCCGGGATCTTGTCTGACTTATATCGGTCGTTTGGCTATGGATCGATTCACCGAAACGCTTGAAATCGCTTCAAGAAACCGGCGATCAGAGATAATATATCCGAATGGGAACGTTGAAGTAACTAACGGGGAACTTGCACTTCCAATTTGTTTTGAGAATTATCGCCGGGATTTAATTGTTCGTTTTGTACCTTCGTTTGAATATGAATGTATTTTAGGAATGGATTTCATACAAGCTTTTGAACTCCGGGTTAATTTTCATACTCATTGTTGGAGCAGTCCAAACACTTTAGAAACCCCGTTCTTAACTCGATTGGGTCAGGATTATGGAGCAGCTTCTCTAGTAAACTTCCGTACGACTCAGGATAGACCCCGATCGTCAAAAGAGGGACTAAATAGTACCGTTTTGAAAAATGTAAATAATATCTCTTCGATACCTGCAAATGTAAATAATATCTCTTCGATACCTGCAAATGTAAATAATATCTCTTCGATACCTGTAAATGTAAATAATATCTCTTCGATACCTGTAAATGTAAATAATATTGTGCCAATATCTGAAATTCAAAGTCCGCAATCGGTAGTAAATATTTCGTCGTCGGTTAATGACGGTCCGTCTCTGTCTCGTGCCGTTCCGTATCTGTCCCGTGCCGTTCCCAAACTACCCGTTATCGTTCCGTCTCGACCCCCCATTGTTCAGTTTCCAGTCCCTTCAGATTTTCGTCTGGCGGAGGACTTGCATATCGACTCGAAGACTGGAGAATCAGTCTTAGAAGTACGTCCTCCGCCCTCGACAAGGTATCTCAAAGCGTCAATGAATTCAACTCCGGTATCAAAAGACTTGCAACTGCAGTTAGGCAAATCGGTCTCCTACGAGAAGAATTCAACAAGAGCTATCGGCTGTTATGCCAATGCCTTGGAGAATGTAGAATCCAAAAATAACGTTACCGTTCCCCTAATCCCCCTTTCCGAGTCGACTCAACCCACCTTTTCTAGTACAGGTCTTGCAGAATTAACTTCGGTTCAGATAGAAGAGCTCACTTCTTTATTAGACGAATCAATCCTCCCTTCCCACGGTCGACCGGGAATGACGAATTTAACATTACATAAAATAGATGTACAAAATCATACTCCCATAAAACAGCGATATTATCAAGTCTCACCAATAGTTCGACAAGCCATGTATGAAGAAGTAGACGCGATGTTGGAAGCAGATATAATAGAACCCTCAAATAGTGAGTGGTCGACCCCGGTGGTCATGATTAAGAAACCGGGTGGTAAATATAGATTCTGTTTAGATTTTCGCAAAATAAATGAGGTTGCAAAGAAAGACGCGTACCCCTTACCATACATGAGCGCCATCCTAGATAAACTTAGTGAGGCTAAATATATATCAACTATTGATTTGAGTCAAGCTTATCATCAGGTTCCCTTAGATCCCGCGAGTCGCGAAATATCCGCCTTTACAGTCCCAGGCCGAGGATTATTCCAATTCAAAAGAATGCCCTACGGATTGTCAGGTGCTCCTGCAACCTTCCAGAGGTTAATGGATAAATTAATCGGACCAGAAATGGAACCTTACGTGTTTGTGTATCTTGATGATATAATAATAGTAAACTCAGACTTTGACGAACATATGAAATGGTTGCGGATAGTATTAAATAAAATCGAGAAAGCTCACCTGACAATCAATAGGGAAAAGAGTCATTTTTGTCGTTCAAGCGTGAAATATCTCGGGTTTCTAGTAGATCAACAAGGGTTAAGAGCTAATCCCGAAAAAGTTTCTGCTATCATTAATTATCCGGCGCCGAAGAATATACATGGGGTCCGCCGATTTTTGGGAATGGCCTCATGGTATCGAAGATTTATTGGCGACTTAGCCTCCCGTTCCCAATCCCTAACCGCGTTATTAAAAAAGGATCGTAGATGGAGTTGGGGAGAAGCTCAAGAACTTGCGTTTCAAGATTTAAAACAGGCCCTTATTACCGCTCCCACCCTAAATTGTCCTAATTTCTCCGTGCCCTTTACCTTACAGACCGACGCAAGTGATACCGGCGTTGGATCCGTTTTGACCCAGACTGTCGGCGACGACGAGTACGTGGTGGCGTACGCGAGTAGAATTTTAACGTCCGCGGAACGTAAATATACGGTCACGGAAAGAGAGTGTTTAGCGGTGCTATGGTCCATTCGTAAATTTCGAGCCTATTTGGAAGGATATCACTTCACCGTGATCACGGATCATAGTAGCCTCCGGTGGCTATATCATTTGCGTAGCCCCACCGGTCGTTTAGCCCGATGGGCTCTAGAACTTTTGGAATATGACTTTGATATTATACATCGTAAAGGAGCCCTCCACCACGTACCCGATGCCCTTTCCCGCATGTACGAAGACCCTGTTGACAATGTAGCCGTCATTTCTGAAACTTCTGATGCTTGGTATAAAAAGCGCATAGAAAATGTAGAATCGAGACCCGACCAATATGCTGACTGGAAAGTGGAAGAAGGTCGGCTGTATTGTCATCGAGTCGATGCATTAGCCGATCCCCTATTGCCCGATTTAGACGCCTGGAAACTGGTACTACCAAAAGAATCCCGTAATACAGCCCTAATTGAAAATCATTCCCTACCGACCGCAGGCCACTTGGGTATAGAAAAGACCTATGCTCGAGTCGCGTTAATTTATTATTGGCCGGGAATGTATCGCGAAGTTGCCACGTTTGTAAGAAATTGCCAAACTTGCCAACAATGTAAAGTAGAACAAACGAATCCAAGGGGTTTGATGGGAAATCGGGTTTTGGAACAACCGTGGTTAATGATCGCTGCAGATATAATGGGTCCTTTTCCCCCTAGTCGTCAGGGTTACAGTTACATTCTCGTAATACAAGATTCATTTACTAAATGGGTTGAAGTAGTAGCTCTACGAAAGGCCAATTCACACTCAATTTTAAAAGCTGTGGAAGAATTAATCATATTGAGATGGGGTGCTCCTGAAGTTTTATTAACAGATAATGGGACAGAGTTTATAAATAAAGTTCTTAAAGAGGCCTGTAAAGAATTAGGCATCCACCACACTACCGTTCCCCCTTATCATGCCCAAGCGAATCCCGTGGAAAGAGTAAATCGAGTCCTAAAAACAATGATCGTAGCCTTTGTAGAAAACGACCACCGTAGTTGGGACTTACACCTACCTGAATTTCGTTTTGCCATTAATACTGCCACCCATAGTTCAACCAAAGTAACCCCAGCCTTCCTAAATTTCGGTCGTGAAATGCGACCTGTCACTTCTCTTAAGAAACAAGAGGAAAGTCCCTGCCAAATACAGCCCATTCCCCCAGAAGTATGGGAAAACAGAGTCCGCCGTTTGGCTGCTCTAAGGGACTTAGTGGCGAAAAATCTCGAAGAATCCTCGGAGCGACAAGCTCGATATTATAACCGAGGTCGGAGAGATCTTAGGTTTGTCGTTGGCGATCTAGTATGGCGTAGACAGCATGTATTGTCTTCTGCCGTAGACTTTATTGCTTCTAAATTAGCTCCTAAGTTTAAGGGTCCATGCATGATTTCGAAGGTGTTATCGGCTGTAGTGTATGAGTTGGAAGATTGTAATGGGCAGGCTTTAGGAAAGTCACATATAAAGGACTTGAAACCATATAGGACTTTCTTAACGCCAGAAGGTCCAATAGAAAGTAGTAATGGAACTCCTGTGGTGGTGGAATCAGAAGACTTAGAACCAGTAATCAGGGAACCTCTGCTGATAGAACAAGATCCCTCAAAATCCGAGCTAAGCGAAATACCTAATAAGAGTAAGGATAATCATTCTAGAATAGGGCTTGGACAATTAGATGTACCAACTATTGAGTTATCAAATGTCAACCAATTGTCATTAAATTCTTCTAGTCAGAATGTGGAAAAGGTCCGACCAAGGAGAAAGGGGACGAGGTGTGATGCGAGGCCGGAGACTGGTAGCCCTCCGCGCCCTCGCAGAGCGCAATCAAGGTCAGGAATCCTCCCCAGACTTCGACCAAGGAGATAATAGGGCCTGCATCGAGGGCGATTTGATCGACTTAGACCTGGAACTTCCTCCCTTTCCTCCCGTTCCTATTTCTCCTCCCAGTCCAGAACCCGAACCAGAACCTCAACCTCCCTACTGTATTTTTTTTGACTCCGTTTCTTCTTGTTTCACCTCTGTAAACCCTACCCCCACTGCCTCTGTTCCTCTTTCTCAAACCCCTGTTTTGTCTGATTCTCCTTCTTTACCTACCATCACTTCAATCACCATCCCCGAACCCCTCATCGTCCTACCGCCACCTCGTTACACCTTCCATAATCCTGCTCCTCAAGACCCGATCCCCGAACCCATTCTTCCTTCTTCCCCCGAACCTACCTACCACTCCCCCTTGTTCCCTGAGTCCTTCCCCCCTCGCATTTTTTACCACCCCCTACCTGCACCTCCTGAAACCCAAATTCCTAGTCCCACCGAATCCACGGTATACCCTCCTCCCAGCTCCTTTCTCAAAACTAACCCTAAACCAATTCCGAGTCCTTGAACAGACCGGAAAACGGCACCACTACCAAGGGGTAGGGTGCTAACCCAAAATACCCCGTACAAACCGTTCTCATCGCCGGGTCCCTTGTGGCAAGCCGCTGGGGCCTCGGGGGTGAGCGGTGCCCCGAAACCCCTTCCTAACAAGAACCCTTCTCCTCCCCCAACTCCTACCACCTCCGTTCCACAACCTTCCTCAAATCCTTCCGATAACTCAGATCCCGATGTGCCCTTACCCGGTCAGTGTTTTAACTGCCGCGGTATGGGGCACATCTACACCAATTGTCCCCGACCCAGAGACCAAAAATTTTGTTTTGAGTGTGGTAGCCGTGGGTGCACTAAACGTACCTGCCCTACCCACTCTGACAAGTGGGTAAGCGAGGCCTCTGGGCCGAATCCTAACTTTGTTCCTTCCCCTACTCCTCAACTCCCAGTCTTTGATCCTGTCGCAGTCCCTTCTTTCACCCCGCAAGAGTTACAGGTTCTCATAACTCTTGCCCAACTAATAAACTCCCGAAGATAAATCCCCATTTCTTTTCTTTCTTTTCTTTTACTTGATCACCTACTTTTCTTAGCTTTTGATCTATTCTTTTCCTCCCGTTCCCAGTATATGTACCCTACCTTTTCTCCATCCTACCTATAGACCCTATCGTTCCCAGCCCCCCATTTGTAATTATCCTTCCCTACCTACCCTACTCCATTGTAATTATCCTTCCCTACCTACCCTGCTGCCATTACTGATGCTCAGAAGGACCTGAGTACTGTCAGGGAGGAAGTTGCATCGCTGGACGGTCGTCTGCGGGCTGTCGAGGCTCAACCTATCGCCGGATCCTCATCATCTACGGGTCTGACGGGGGCAAACGAGGCTATGGTGCTTCGTGCGGTATGCCAGGGCTACGCTGCCCAGCTGGTGGTCACCGGCGTGCCTGAGGCTGGCGTTGACGGTGACGAAAATCTCGTAGGAGTGGCAACTGCACTAGCTGATGCACTAGGTGTACCTTTGGTAGCCTCTGATATAGTTCGGGTGGAACGAATGGGTAGGAGAAAGGCAACGAAGAGGACCTCTCTCTCTGCGACGGAGGGTCGTGCGAGCACACGTGCGATTCTCCTGGAGCTGACCACCAAAGCCTTATGTGACCAACTGATCGCTGCCAAAAAGCACAAGCGTGACCTTTTCGCCGCTGATATTGGCTCTGGTTCAAACGAGTGCGCTGTCTATGTGAACCGACGTAATCCACCTGAGTTGGTCAAGCTACGCGAGAAGGTGCTCAAAGAGTACCCCAATCTCGGGCCAAGGTCCGTCTGGATTGCTGACGCGGCTGTGTTTTTGAGAAAAGATGGTACCTCGAAGCCGATCCGGGTTTTGCCATCCACCGATCTGTCGCAGCTCGGCATCTGACGCGCGCACTGTGCGCCTTCTTCGTCGTCTCCACCTGTACCGCCATCATATCCGACACTCAATGTTTGCTGCCTGAATGCGCAGTCCTTGCCCGCGCACATTGATGAATTCCGGGAGTTTTTCTGTCTGAACTATTACCATGTAATTGCTGTCACCGAGACCTGGCTTAATGACCAAATTCTAGATAGTCAAATATCCCTTCCTTCTTACACGGTGCTTCGGGTTGATCGCAGGGGACGACACGGTGGGGGTGTCGCGCTGTTTTTGCGAAATGGCGTAAGTGGAAGAATTGTGGCTTCATCAGCCTCGTTGCCAAGCGATGGCGTCCCGGAATATCTTCTAGTGGAAGTCTGGACTCCGTCTCGACCTAAGACGCTGATTGCGGTAGTTTACCGTCCACCGAAAGTAGGCTTTTTTAATCTGTTTGAAAACGAGCTTGCATCCTTGGCTTCTCGTTACAAGTTTGTTTGTGTACTTGGCGATTTCAACGCGGACTTGCTTTCCACCTCTTATGATTCTGGTCATCTCAAGGAGTTTCTCGCGGCGCAGGGGCTGTCCATTGTGCCACTGCAACCGACGCATCATACCCAGACGTCGCATACTTGGCTCGATGTCTGTGCTGTGAGCGACTTGCGTGCTCTTGTCGCCTGGGGTCAGTCTTCGCAGCCTTTTCTTTCTGGTCATGACCTTATTTTTATATCTATTAAACATACTGCGCCTCGTCCTGAGCCGAGGACATTTAAATATCGCTCGTGGGATGATGTGGACCTGGAGGCGGCTGCCGGCGTGATTTCGTCGTTCGACTCATCGCTGCTATCAGCTTTGCCTAGTGTAGACTGCAGGCTATCTACATTCAACTGCTTACTGCGTGAAACCTTGGATCGTGCGGTCCCACTGCGGGAGGTAACGGCGAAGCGCCCAGCAGTACCATGGCTATCTGCGGAGCTACGCGACCTGAAACGTGAAAGAGATGCGTGCTATCGGACATCTAAGCGTACGAATTCGGCGCGTCTTTTTGCTAAATACATTCGGCTTCGTCGGGAGTTCAAAAATAAACTGGGCGCTGCAAAATCCAACTTTCTGAGCTCTAGATTCGTTGCCGCTGGGAATTCGCGTGCGTTTTGGAAAGAAATTGACAGGCTCGGGATCACGCGTTCTGTAAGGCACGAGCTCCCTACGCATTTGTCTCTGCAGTCGCTCAATCAGCAGTTTGTGTCTGTCTCGTCGGGTGCATTGCTACCGGAGCTCTCTGAGTGCCTCGATGCCTTCGCCCACGGCAATGTTGAGACTAGGGCGGACACCTTCGCATTTCGCAGTATCGACGTGGAGGATGTGCGCGTCGCGCTAGCGCGAATTACGACTCGTTCTCAGGGTCCGGACTATCTGCCGATTCAAGTCTACAAGACATTGCTTCCGGTTATTCTCCCTCTTATCGTCACGTTACTCAACTCTTCTCTTGTGAACTGTAGCTTTCCGGCACTATGGAAGTTCTCGCTTGTGTGCCCTCTGCCTAAGATCCGCGCGCCGCTGGTTTGCTCAGATTTCCGGCCGATCTCCCTGCTTTGTGCCCTCTCGAAGGTTTTAGAGCGACTAGTGTTCGACCAAGTCATAACCTTTCTTCGGTCGCGTAATCTCTTGGACCCGCGTCAGACGGGCTTTAGGGAAGGGATGGGGACCCAGACCGCTGTCCTGCGGCTAGCCGACGATATTCGCCATGCAGTAGACGACCGTATGATCACCTTAGCAGTGTTCTTTGACTTTACCAAAGCTTTTGACAGCATTGATCACTCGCTGCTACTGCAGAAACTATATGCCGTTGGGCTCTCAACCGGTGTGCTGAGCTGGTTTCATTCTTATCTTCGTGGTCGGGTTCAGGCAGTTCGTGATGGTAAGGGTGGCATGTCTGAGTGGCTCCCGCTCACCTCTGGTGTGCCCCAGGGCAGTGTGCTTGGTCCGCTCCTATTTTCACTCTTCGTGAATGAGTTGCCGCGGTGTCTGTACCACTGCTCGTACCTGCTGTACGCTGATGACCTGGTAATTTACCTCAGGTGCCGTCCAGCGGAAGTCGAACAATATGCCCGCTTGCTCAACACTGACATTGAATGCATACGGAAGTGGTGCGATGAGAATAGGCTAAGGATGAATGTGGCAAAGACTAAGGCAATGGTCTTCGGGAGCTCGCGTTACGTCAACTCTTTGCGCGCGGGTGTATTTCCAGAAATTCTTTTAGGCTCCACTCCAATACAGCTTGTAGACTCCTTTAAATATCTTGGTGTGGTCTTCGATAGCACACTCGCGTGGACGGAGTATATTGCTTTGGTCCGAAGAAATGCGGCCGGAGCGCTCTATCGTATCCGCATGAACGACAATATGCTCGCTATTGCCTTGAAGCGCCGGTTGATCACTGCCTTGGTCTTTCCCATATTTGACTATTGTGCGCCCGTGCTAACTAATCTAACCGGGGAGCTGGAGCGTTCGTTGCGGGTGTCACTTAATAATTGCGTTCGGTTTCTGCTTCGCCTGCCGCGTGACGCCAGCATATCGAGGCATCGGCGTAGCTGTGGGTGGTTACAGCCTTGTATGCGTCGCTTGCAGCTTGTAGGGTGCGCCTTCTATAAAGCGCTTTGCTTGGGTGAACCTGGACTTTTCGGGGAGCAGCTTCAGCTCCGGGCCAATTTGGTGTCGCGTCGTGATCCCGCGCGGACGGATACGTTTCACGTTCCCCCAGCCCGAACGATGACCTGGCAGAATTCTTTCTTTATCGTGGGCATTCGCTTCTGGAACTCGCTTCCGCCTGATATTACGTCTGCGCCTACCCTGGCCACTTTTCGCGCCCGGTGCCACCGTCATCTTATGGCTTTGGAGGAGCGTGAAGCTGATCCCTTCGGTCCTGCTTAGGTCTCGCTTAGCGCTTAGACTTAGATTTAGGTGCAGAATTAGTAATTAGTAATTAGCGAGTAGCAACACCAACTGTTTGTTCACTTTATATAGCTACTCTTATTGTATTTTTGTATTATTTTCACCTTATTCTACTCTTAATGCTTATTTTTGTATTACTTTATTTTGACTTTCATTTATTTTCACTCTACTTTCTTACTCTTATTTTATTTTGTATTTTGTTGTACATTATTATTTGTATTCTCTGTTTTATGCCTGCGGCCTCAGGGAGCACTAGCTCCATGGTCGATTAAATAAACCGCTCTACTCTACTCTACTCTACTCCTTGTAACTTATCAAGAGAATAACAGCAGCATATTGACTCATCCTGCCAAGCAACCAAAAATCCTTTCAATGTCTGGAGCTCGTAGTTCAAGAAGTTTCAAGGGTCAACTGGCAAATAATTTATTCTCTTATGCTGTGGTCAAAATAGGTATTAATTTCTTTTCTTAATCAGAATGAAATTTATCTTTTCCTACCAAGAATCATTCTCTGAACAATAAATATACCATTAGATTTTCTGAAGTATCTGTTAAAGTATTGGTTTATATATTTTAGTTTGCTCTGTGCTTATTTTGGGACTCCTATTGATCTTTCCTTGTTTAATCCTGACTAACCCTGTCCTGGTTTTCCATGTTTATAGGATATTATTCCTCGACCAGGCTACGGAGGGTGAGACTCGTTCAAGGAGATCACCCCAAATCCTCTCAAAGAGTTATTCAGCGGAGAGAGAGAAATAGCTAGTTCAAATCATTAGCTAGAACCAGCCAGTCATCTTCAGATTTCATCAAATCAATCCAGTAGGAATGAGTCCCGAAGAGCAGCAGTATTCAAAGATGCCGTATGCCAATCTGAGTTTTCTCTACGAGGAGGCTCAAGAACAAGATCACCATCCTTATCATAGTATCCCAACCATCAAAACCGATCCCCCAACTAATACAGAACCCAATAATAGACAGTTATTGAACCCTGCTAGTCTAAAATCCAAACCTCCAGTGGGGGGGGAGAATTTATTTCAACCTGTATACCCCTTAGACGGGCAATGTTGGAATTGTTTGCTACAGGGCCATCTGTATTCTAACTGTCCCTACGACAGGGAGAACTATTTCTGTTTACAATGCGGTTATCGGTATATCTGGAAGGGAAAAAGATGCAACCAGTGCAAAACAAATGGGAACAGACAATGTCGAGCACGTAGTTTTCTCCGTCGGAGCCTTCTATCAATTCCAAAAATTAAAACTCCCCTTCCCACTGGGGACCCCCTAGAATAAGATCTCCCTACCTTTCCTACCTTCTTTGTCCCTCCCTATTTCCTACCTTTCCTACCTTCCTATCGTACCTTCAGTACTTAAATATATTATTGTTGGTTTGTTATTATGGTTAGTCAGTTAGATCTTAAGTTCTTTATTCTCAGTCATGTCGTACTAGACAGTATCTCTCATAAGGAGGCTTAACCTCAGGTTGAAGATCTGATAGTTACTAAGAAATAGTTCCTAAAACATTGACTGTGATAGGTGAATCTAGTACCTGATGGTCGTAGGTTTTGGAATTGGAGTTGAATTCTTTATTTTTACTTTTTATTTCATAAGTTATCTGTTGCTTTATTCCCCCCTAACGTAAATAGTATTAATTCCTGTCTGCCTTTATTTTTTTATTATTAGGTTCCTTAATAATAGTGTTAACGTATTGATTCCCCCCCATATTATTTAGTAGAAACTAACTAATAGTGTATGAATGTAATGCGTTTGGTTTCTTGACTACGAATCCCGTTGGATAAAATTTATTTTTACAATTGTGTAATTAATCTTAGTCAGAATCCAGTTTTATCGTTGTAAATTTAAATCATATTCCGTAAGATTTAGGTTTAACCTCGTGCCATATTATCCATACTCCAATCCTAGTGTTGCATAGACTATCTGGAGTCTTTATTATTTGTTAAAAAGTTAACTGTCCATATTATATTTTCAAGAAGTCTGTTAATAAACAGCCACGTTTATTTCTCGTAATGACATATTTGTTCTTTCGTTTCCCTAATCACCTTATGAATTAATTATTGAACTATAATTATCATTACCTGAATTAATGAATACCTGTTATCATTTTTGGAGTACCTTTGAGCTTGAACTGATGTAGGACACTTCGAAAGAAACAGAGATTGGAAATTGATGACGAACAAATAAATTGCTAATCTTTTTGACGAGTCGATGGTTGTGAAACTTCATGGGTTTTCCTCTGAAACCCATACGCTTCATCCGGAGGGGGGCTTTGTAACAGGGCAAGTCAATTGCCCTGTAAATGACAATCGACTCCTCCCCGAATGATAGTGACCCCGCGATTATCAAAGTAAAACGATAAACGAGAAGTCCTCACCAGCTCAAGTTACCAAGGTTCCATATCTAATTCCTAAGTTCTGTCCTCATCCCTATAATTTATTTTCTATCTCTCTCTAACACACTGGACAATGGACCTGTACGACGAGGGAGGTTCTGAGAACGACAACCTGGTGGGATACCTGAGGTTCTCCGAGTCAGTAGTCAAGACAGGCAAGAACATCAGTTCCTGAGATACGCCTGGAAGTGCGCTGCACCTACTGCTCCTACGATAGGGGGTAGCTCGCCCCTAACCAATCAAAGATCCGGCCTCGCCACCCGGAATTATGCTGAAATACAGCCTTCCAGGGTATCAATAACATCCACCCGCCATCTGTCATTGTCTTGGCGAAAGCTTGGAGTTCCGCAAGGCCCTACCAGGCCCGCTGTAACACCCTATGCGGAAGCGCCTACTGCCACCTAGACTCGCCAAATTACCTCCCCAACAATGAAAATGATCTACGTCACCCCGGTCGATTCCTTCTTCACTTCTCGTTTTGCATACGTAGCAGATAGACGTATTGTGTCTTGTTTTACCAAAGTTCATTGTATTCGAACCCCTTTGTCATTATAATTTCACTCTTTTCGCTTTTTATTAACTTGTTTACTGTGTTTGTGCCTGAGATTCGTCTCAAGGTAAGATTTCATACCTATTCGACTGTCCGAAAGATTATATCTGTAAAATCAGCGTATTACGCATTAGGGACGCACCCATTAGGGGGTGACGCCATTATCTGTAAACTTTCGAATTGTTGTATTTATCGCCCCATGTTATATTTCTGATTAATTTATAACTATCATATATTATTTCTTTTATGCCATGATGCCTATGTTATAATTATTACGAGAAATACGTGAGATTAACTATCATATCCCCGCGTCCTTTTCTTTGTTTTAACGAATCTCTTCCTTAATATCCCCTTTTGTTCAATAATAATTATTTGAGTTGAATATAGTATCAAATAGTTTTCGTAAATCATAAATTCCTCCCTCCCAGACGCATGAGTCCCGTAAATAAAGAATAATTAATCTCCACGAATTATCGATCTATGTTTTATATAAAATCAATCCTTATGTAACTTGATATTATTATTTCTGTATCGGTTAATATCTGAGCCATCAGCTATTATTTATTCGTGGAACCTAATGTGAGATTTGAGTTGGTGTGCGTAGATCTAGAACATATCCAGTCCGACATAACAGATATACAATTTAATAATTCTTTGTTATTTGCAACATTTCTTCCTGTAACTGCGTAGTCAGATCACGTGATTCAAAGAGTACGTGTGTATGACTTTATGTGTGTGTGTTGTCTCTTTGTTGTGTGACGCTGTCTACCCTCTAACTTTTTCTCCCTTACCGACTGTCCCATGTAATTTCCTCGAGTCCCCTTTTTATTGATTACCCTCTCTGAGATCCAATTACTTTACCGACCGGTAAAGAACCTTCTTACTCCCTTATCTTCACTCTACTATACCATCTTAACTTTTATTTCTTTCTTTTTACGAATTGTTCTGTATTATCCTTGACCTGTTTTATCTTCGTTACCACTTTAATTTTATGTGACCTACTTAGAAATAGAATCATCAGCTGTGTATCATAACGAACCTTACTTATCAATTGTTTTATGATTGAATGGTTATGAGAATCCTAATTCCATTCTTATCCTGTCATATCTTGTAATACCTTGTTCCTATTTAACAAATTGACGGTTTCTTTGTGATTAAATCCATAAACCATAATTGCCCAGTATTAAACCTAATTATTTCGCCCCTACGTTCCCCTCACGCTAGCTTAGCCGAGTAATTTTGTCGTCAATGCTATATTAATTTTCTTTCGGTTTATTTTCAATAATATTTGATTTTTGCTGTATGCGTAAGCTTTAGATCATAATAATTGCTAACTCTTGTTTATTTGATTAAATTAAATTTCGGTTAATCGAACCTATTATTTTTTGACGTTACCGCGGTACTCTTCGAGTACCTGGCGTCCAACACACAAATCATTGGGATCGCCTGTATTGCTGATTTGGCCTATACGGTGGTCTTCAACCATACCCAGCCGTCAATAGTCCACGTCACAAGGTATAACACCAATTGTGTATTTAGAATTTCGACTTTGAACTTTGTCAATTGACGAAGCCACGCTGGGTGTTAATTCGTAACGGATTCTTCCCAGAGATGACTTGTTGTCAAGCTGGAGGTCCTATGTCAACCGTCTTATATTTATAATTTGTCTGACTTTGGAATCGTAACATAGGTATGTATAGCACAAACTTACCTAAATGTGAAAAAAAAGAAGAAATCAAGCACCGGATTCATTATCAAGATGGACAAGTCACGTATTACATCAAATTCGGTAGACTCATTAGACAATGTAAGTATTTTATAATCAGCATTGACTTTTCTTGTACTAATTATGCAGAATCAACTATATATTATAAATTTCTCAGATGTCAGACATGGATTTGGATTTACCCAATGTGGTTTTCCCTCCACTGCAAAGGGTTGAGACGGAGTTGCAATCTTTGAGAGTTGGGCAGCCAGCTCATAGTGTAGCTTCGTCTCGTGAGTATTAAAAATAGTATTATACGTAATCTTCAGCTTTGAAAAAGATACTTATATAATTATACTAGTTTACATGGTTCATATACACTTCGTCGAAATATGTAATTTCTCATAAATTTATGGGTGCTAAGTACGGGAAAAATATTTTTTAAATTCTGTCACGTCACATTAAGAAAAAATATTTATTCAATAAAAAATTTAAAAACAATGGCTTAACAAGCAAAACAAATACAAAAAATGATTAATTTTACTCTTCTTTTTGAAACTTTCTGGAATATTTTTCCTCAGAACGATCCGAGACATTTTATAAAAAATTAGACCACTTGCTAATATGTAAATTTTACAATATTGAACTTTGAATTGAAATAATCAGCGCGGGTAGACAAATAAAGTGACATTTGTTGTAGCAAAATGTGACGCGATAGAAAATGTTGAACTATTGTTTCATATTAGTGGAAGATAATTGAATAAAAAAAATATGGGTTTCATCTGAGGTATATAAAAAATGTTGAAATTTGTAAACTCGTGTTATCGAAGTTCTAAAATTCCCAGGAGGTAAATCCCAGCTTAGACCAGAGCTTTCTCCACGCACTTTAGCAACACCACCATCTTCACAGATGCTGCGAGCCCCACCTCTGCCGCAAGTCCCGCCAAGACAGCAGCAAAATTGAGGACAAGACATAGAACCTCACCACGGTATGGTTGGAAATATTATTCACTTATTAGCTTATTCTACTTTGACTTAATATTTTACTGTCTCTACAGCTTGTCCATATGAAAGCTGGTAAGCACTATGCGTAAATGAAGCAAAGTTTTATAACACTCACTATCGTATGAGAATATAAATCGTTTCTCTTGTTTGTTTTCAAATAGTGTAAAAAAGCCTCGAGTTAGCTATATCTTGTAATTAGTCAAATTAAACTAGTACATGTTTCCATCTAAAATTGAAACGCAAATAGTTGGCTTGAAATCATTTACTGATAGCATCGAATGATTAAAATTCTAGAGGAACTGCCACCCCAAGTCCCGGAGGATCACTTCCCACAGGTTCCAGGCAATTAGGAACAGGATATCAGGGAAGGAAACCCTCCAGATCATGGTATGTATTAAAATAATTACTATAATTTCAGTTCTATTTACAATCAACATGTTTTGTTCTCTTGCATTATGTTGTTGTTAGTCACTGTCTTTTACATGTTGACATATCAATCTGAACCATCCAATCTATCAAGCTAGACTAGACCTTTGGATATGTCTTCGCGCTAGTAACGTTACGATAAACTCATTTTGCTCACATTCTTTATATATTTACCTATTACTTGATAACTTTAAAATGATATTAATCGTCCCTAATGATCTCAATCAAGCTTCTCAGTTTCAAGCTGTGTAACCTAAGTTCCCTATAATATTTTGAGAAACGATTATGAGACCTCATTATTCTCAGCATATCGTGGATGGCGCCATCAGAGAGCTGGTCGGAATAGGCAAGCTAATAACCAACTAAATTTAATAGGTCTGCTATACCAAATAGCTACCGTATTTACACGGAAATAAGCCGCACCCGCGTATAAGCCGCACCCCGATTTTGGAAGGGTCATTTGCAGAAAAACGTTTTTATACTCGTATAAGCCGCGATACCGAAACGGCGCGTTCCTGAAATCACCGACTAGATAGCATGAACAGGCGTCAAAATTTAAATCTCAACACTGCTTGGTGCATGCACGATCGCTATTAGAATCACGGGACTTCCCCTATTCCTTTATCTTCTACTCTTACATGTTTCCGCCGGTTATGTAGTATCTTGATAATTTCCTTCAATTGGGTGAAGCAAATCGTGAATGTGATAAAAAAGCATACGACTGTTGGTTGTGATTCTAATAAGAAAGATTTTATAAAGTATTTCTGGCATTTTCACTGATTATCGCTTTCCTTACAACTATCCTAAGTCATTCTACGCCCTTTCAACATTTTTTGTTCATTTTTCTGCATTCGTATCCTCATATAAGCCGCCTCCGCGTATAAGCCGCACCCGGGTTTTGGGAAGTTCAAAAAGCGAAAAAAGGTGCGGTTTATTTCCGTGTAAATACGGTAATTATCAGACCAACTGTGGTGATGGACGCAGAAATCAAAGACCTGGGCGAGGGAGACGAGGCCTCGCCTCGCGAGGCAATGGCAATGCCACTGGTGGTGGTCGAAGGGGAGGGAATGGCTATCATCCATATTAGTTGAAAAATAAAATAATTTCATTCAACTTCCATCCAAACTTACTTAATTAACTAGACTTATCTAAACTGAACTAATTAACTAAAGTCGCAGCAATATTACACTCAGAGAAAGGACTATTTACATAAACACAATGCAGTAAAATAAAAAATAAATCCATCACTTGCCAGAACTGATAACTGTTGATGCAATGGAATATTTATTCGCTTATTGAAATATTCCACCTCGTCAACAGATATCAGTTCCAGCAAGTGATTAATTTATTTTGTATTTCACTGCATTGTGTTTACGTAAATAATCATTTCTCTGAAGGTAATATTGCTGCGACTTTGGTTTCGTTACTCCATTATAATTGAATATTTTTGACGCGTGTTTTGCGGCGTTTTCGTGAGGAGGCGGCGGTGAAGGATGAGGAGGATAAGGAGGAGAGGATACTGACAATGGGCACCGTGAGACGCCGTTTTATCAACAACGTGTTGGGCGAGGCGCTCTCGCGTCTTTCGAAAAAATCAGCGTCGCGGTGTCACGGGGGGGGGGGGGGGGGGGGCACCGCCAACATTTACCGCGCGGATTGGGAGAACTGTCGAGCACTTCGAGCACGTCACCGCGGGCGTTACCGCGTGGCGCAAGCTCGGAGTGCGCGACGTTTTTTTTTACAAGTGCAGTCACGGGCTGTTAGCGTCGCCGGAAATCTTTCCGCGGTTGCTGAATAACTTCGGCTGCGTGTTTCATCACCCGTCCGTCGCTTTGCTACAGATACACGTGGGGGTTCGGGTCGCACCTCCACTTAACGAGGCTTTGTTTATCGACCTCAACAAGGCCGAAAAATTTCACGAAGAACAGTATCACAGAAAACCGACAAGAATCGCGCGGTATCAAGTGTACCATCTGCATTACGAGTAAGCTTCTTTGGATTATCCGTCTCTGTCTGTATCTTTGTGCAACTGTATCTCTCTCTCTCTCTCCCTCTCTCTCTCTCTATCTCTCTCTCTGTCTATCTATCTATATCTATCCATATATCGATCTATCTATATATCAATCCATCACACTCACTCTCTCACTCACTCACTCACTCACTGTTACTCTCACTGTTACTCTCACTGTTACTCTCACTGTCACTCTCACTGTTACTCTCTTTGCCTGTCCAGTTACGGGCACTACAGGGTGTACGGAGGACTCAATCGGGACCAGAACGTTTCCTTCTCACAGGCGTACTGCCCCTCGTCCCACATGATTAAGGAGAAGACGCGAACTGGCGCAATGTTCGCACACAGTTTGTGCGCCCGATACGAGCATGGTCTTCATATAAAAACTCTGAGAAAACTCGACGCCCAGCACACCGCGAGGTTTGCCGAATGGCAGTCGCCGGACGACCATCCGCTTTTCGCGGAACTAGTCAAGAACGACGCGATCGTTAGGCTGGAAGGATGGCACCGACATCTGCACCGTCACGTAGCAGACGACGTGGACGTCCTGCTGCGTAACCGTGAGCGCATGAATCTCTTCGCGGAGGGCTCACTCACAAAAGCATCGCTCCAAGCGCGTTACGATGCAGAGGTGAGGAGTAGCAGTGGTGGCGATGGTGGTGGTGGTGGTGGTGGTTTTTTTTTATTCCTTGTTTCGTTATTTCTTTAATTCTTAATTGCTGCTTTGTTCTCTTTTTTCTTCACGTCTATGCTTCTCCTCTGTGTCTGTGTTTTTTTTTTTTTTTTTTCGTCTATTTAGCTATATCTATCTTGCTGTGTTTCATCTTTTCTGTATTTCAACGTTTCTTTGTTGTTTCTCTTGGTTTATCTTTATTATTATTATTTCTTTGTTCATTTATTCCTCACTTTCTTTCTTACTTTGTTTCTTTCTTTCACGCTTTCTTTCGCTTGCGCTTTCTCTTTCGCGAAGATACGTCTCGACATGTTTTTCATGGGTGACCCGAAACGGGTCGATTATACAAGACTCAAACAGCTTCTGACGCACGGCACGCTGCGCGCGAGTAGCGTTGATTTCGAAACCACCTACTGAACTTTGACCAGGTCGGACGTCGACCGTGACGAGGTAAGCGTATTCCGTATATCGTATCGCGTTCGAGAATGCTTGTCGACGACGCACCCTGTTAATGTCACGCATGCCTTTGTTTGTCCCGGTGAGAGTAGGAGGGGAAAAAGAAAAGAAAGATGGTGGTTGTGGTCGAGGGCGAGAACGTAGATACTGACGACGACGACGACGTCGATATGTAGGAGGAGGAGGTGGTGAAGAATGAGGAGGAGGAGGAGGAGGAGGAGGAGGAGGAGGAGGAGAAGGAGGAGGAGGTGGAGGTGGAGGTGGAGGAGGTGGAGGTCGTGGACGAGCCGTTTGTCGGTACCGGGTCAGACGAACTACCGTTAAACATCAGGGCGGGATTTCTACATAACGCGATGCGAACCGACATCGCGGTTATTTACCATGAATTTTGTAGAATTGACAACGAGAAGTTGTACGGAGGTGCCGCGGTAAAGAGAGAAGAAAAAGAGGTATATATGTATGTATGTATGTATGTATGTATGTATGTATGTATGTATGTATGATGATGATGATGATGATGATGATGATGATGATGAATGGGTGGATTGACGAAACGTTTTGTTAGTCGCTGCGCGCGATATGCGCGGTATGAGTTATGGTTGGAAATTTTTCAGATTTACGCCGTCTACTCTAGACGCTTCAACGGACCCGGCAGTGTTGAGGCCTTCAAACGCGGCAACGGGTTCCGAAAGTCGAGCGTGTCGGGGAGCGCGCTGTCGCGAACCGGCCGCCGTAGAGCGAAATTCGTACAGCGTATAGTGACGGCGAACGAGGTTGCGGAAATGATGATGGAGACACGGTCCGTGTTCGGTTCCATTGTCAGATCGATGGTGAGCGACGTGGACGTAGGGGCGTTTCGCGAGACGCTCGTGAGCCTAATAGAACGAGAGTACGAATGCTTCCCGCCGGCGGTACTCTGCGGCAATATAACAGACCGTCACCACGTGTACGACTGGTGCGTCGTGATGCCACGGCGATTGGCGATGCTCCAGCCGGACACCGGCTACTCATAAGATACAAAATTCTAAATGTTAGAACTATTGAGGGACATGGAATAAAAAACAAAAGGTGAAGTAATTTATGTCCTTTTATTGGATCCAGTTCACGTCCCTTCTTAACAGAGTCCAGACTAACACTGACTGACGCGCAGTGAACCGCACGCAGCCAGAGATGGCGCGGCGATCGCCAGCGCTCACTCATATATATAGATATGGGATATAGCATAGTGACGTAGTATGTCTGCGAAGCTACATCTCACACTAAACAATATCTTATACCATTTGGGTCAGGGGGCTTTCTGCAGGCTTATGTTCCGGAAGCGTTATTGAAATCTTTGATTATAGAATGCCATGAACTCATATGGACACGTAGGAGCTGAAAAAACACATAAAATCTTAAGAGAGGGTTTCTTTTATCCTAAGTTAGGAAAACGAATACGTCAAGAAATTTCTGAATGTGATAGGTGCCAACGCTGTAGATATCCTAATCGGTATAGTTATGCAAATATGCAAACGATTATACCAGATGGAGTAGGGGAATTAGTCTCAATAGATTTCTATGGACCATTACCTGCCAGCAAAGGGAATTATAAATGGTTATTAGTCACAATAGACGCGTTTAGCAAATTTGTAAAACTCTATCCGTTAAAAGCAGCGAACGCCCAATCTACTATCAATTGCATTTTTGAGAAATACATACCAGAGTTTGGAAAACCAAAAAGATTGCAATTTGACCACTCAGTTTACGTCAGCATTATGGTTGAACAAGCTAGCAGATGAACAAATAATACCGATTTTCTCCTCCATTCGTCATCCTCAGGAAAATATAGTCAAGACAGTAAATCGCGACATAGGTAGATTCTTTAGGACTTTCTTAACAGAGAAACATACCTCATGGACAAATTGGCTATCGGTCATTGAAACTTGTATGAACGAAGTTCACCACACTACGATAGGATATCCTCCATGTACTATTCAATTAGAACAAAAGCCGAGTAGGTTTTTGCAGAGATGGCTTGTAGATAATAAGGATAATACTCCACACTATTTAAAATTAGTTTTAGTTAAGAATAGTATAAGAAGGGGCGGCAAACGCCGAGCAGATAGATTTAACTCGACCCACAAGATGGCAAAATTTAAAATGAATGATTTAGTTTTAGTAAAAGCACTTAATGTCTCTGATTTAAAGAATAAAAAAATGGCAAAGTTTTTTGCAGTCTATGAAGGGCCATATCGCATAAAACGCTGAACTGGCGAAGCTACATTTTTATTAGAATATACACCCAGAAACTCTCATTGAAAGAGGTCGCTTCCATGTCAATATGTTCAAACATTATATTGAACAATAGAAGGATCAACTTTTGTTAAACTCGTATGATGTGAAGAAACCAAGTAGTGGCATAGATTTGTATACGAAAGACTCCACCCATCTGCAAAAATGAGAGAAAGAAGGGATTTTTCGAGGTATGACGATAAGCAGGTTAGAGAAATTGTCTCAGTCTATTATCAAGATGGCAAATAATAACTACGGTTACATTAGCGTTCAAGACAAAGCAATACAGACGTGTGATTCAGATCTAACGGATAGTAATTTGAATATAATAAATCCAACTGGAAGCTTCATCAGGGGAAGAGGTAGATGTCGCAGTGGATGGGATGCACAAACACCCAAGGACATACCAAAGAAGATTGCTGAGGAGTTAAAGAAAAGAGAGAAGAAGAAACTGAAGGGAGAATTGAGCAAGTCTATAACTACAAAGAATTTACAACTTGAAGATTTTAATTCACCTGGACCATCTACAGGACCTGCTCCATCAACGTCATCGGTCAAGCCAAATCCAATACCTGATCCACCTTCAACTAGGCGGAAGCAACGACCAGCAGCGTCAAGAGCTGACCAGACGCTAATTGATGAGAAAAGGAAAAAGGTAAAGCCGACAATCATGAGCATCAAAAAGGTAGACATCAAGATTAAAAAACGAAACATTGAAAAACCAAGCCTACCTGTGTTACTTCCACGCATCAACCTGGATCCTGGGTGCTCACATTGGCAGACTCCCATTTCAGAACCATCTAAAAAGAAGCCATGCGTTACGAAAAAGGAGGTTAGGTTGGAACCACCTAAAAAGAAAACCACTTCAGATACCGATTCATTATGGAAACTTATTCCTATAGACGTACCGAGAAGAACCAAGGCTGAATTAAAAGAGTATAAAAATAACATTACATTATTATCTATTTTCGAGTGTTTGGATTTGCCAACAGGAAATAAAACACCGGACTATATCACACAAATAGAAACGCAAGGCAACAGTTACGGCGAAGGGACACCGGAGTACATAGTCCACTACGACGTCACCGATCCCCTCGGTCTGCAGAGGTTACCTAAAGAATAAGACGGAAACAATAGACAAGAAGACTGGAACATAAACATGAATTTGAAGACGAACAACTAACACCAAATGAAGATGGATTAAGTGTGACGTTGCAAGTCACAAACCCCAAACCACGCGGGGAAACACGAAGATAAACGACTAAAGTCGAAGCTAGCCGAGGCCGGGCAGCAACGTGAGCTGACCGGCACTCGAGTTAGACACGTGCGATAAGTGAGACCCCAAAACTTGGAAAAACTGAAGCAATACCGCGAAACCCGAGAGAACCTACGTTACGGTCAGTACCGTCCGAATTAACCCTTTTTCACCGTATCCTCAATTGACGAACTAGATCGCTAGCACCCACGCACCACACCCACACACCCACACACCACTGTACCATAGCATAAGTTCTTATCAATAAATAAAAACTAATCTCAATTACCGAACACGAGTCGGCCACTGATTCACTCTTCCTCGTCCGCTTTCACCCCCCAACCTTTACTAGCGGCCTAGCAACCCGTTACAAAGTGGCGCCCAACGCAAAAACTCACAGATAACCCCACATACACAGGACGAGAAACACAAAATCATTAAACGCACGCAATAATTAATAAACGAACGTAGAAAAATTCAAAAAAGCAACGGTTGAGACACACACATACAAATAGAACATACACAACGATGGCACAGAGACGGTATAGCGAGCCGGCGTTACCGGTAAACACACACGCATACGGACCAATACGCGCGCACTTCGAAAACAACACGGTACAGGAAGGCACAGCAAACGTACATAACGCGCAGAGATACATACAAACGCAGAATAGCTTCACAGACATTCCACCACGTATACAAGTACATGTTCCAAACGGGGATGATAGACAACCAAACACACAGAGTATATTAGACGAACCGATAATAACAGAAAGAGAGAGACAACACACCCTACACAGCACACACATACACAACACGCAGCCGACATACTCCGACATAACGGACTACAGGCAGGCCGAACCACTAAACCATACATACACACGAGCATACGGGCAAACACCCGGCAGAGAACGACTAAGACAAGAGACAACAGGCGCGGAAACGTTCATAGGTACAAACACACGTCAAACGCAAGGGATACGAAACCTGATAGAGTTTGAAGATCCGCCGGCGGAAAGACACGAGTACCGAGTAGAACCGAGGACATATGACACACAAACGATACAGCCGAACAACACACACAACGCACACTATAACATACCGATGAAAACAATACAGGCATGGAACATTAAATACTCAGGCGCGGAAAACGAAGACGCATACGAATTCATACAATGTGTACGAGACTTACAGATAGGGTACGATATCGCAGACGGCGATTTAATCAAAAATTTAGCACCCATACTACACGGTAGCGCAAGACAATGGTACAGACTGAATAGAGGATCATGGAACACACTAGACGAATTCGAAAGCGATTTTTTACATACATTCCAGGATACGTTACGTAGAGATAACCTAGAAGACGAAATAAGAAACTATGTACAGAAGGACACACAGAAAATCACACCTTTTTTAACACAAATGCGCACACTCATGAATCAAATGACACCCCCCTACACACCCCAGAAACAATTGGAAATCGCGTATAGAAACCTGAAATTCGAATACCAAACATATATAAAACCATACGAATTCGCGAATTTTTACCAACTAGAACAGGCAGGTAAACAATGGGAAGCGAATATAGCACGACACAAGGCAAGACAAAACACACGTACGACGCAAAACAACTACCAACTCAGAGCAAGTAATACAAACACGCAACCTACATACAACACACAGACACAACCACGCAGAGCATTACTGCCAACACCGAACATACCACCAACACACACACATGCGACACAGTCAACGCCAACATACACAACACAACAGAATATACAGACAGGTACAATAATACGCAAATGCTTTAATTGCAACGAGCCAGGACACATGAAATGGCAATGCACTAAACCACAGCAGTCGGGAAACGAGTAAGGGAATACCCAGCACGGGTGGAGGTAACTCCCGGAACTCAAACACACACACCCGATCAAGTAGCATACATACATTTTCCACGCGATCCGAGATTTCACATAAAAATAGAGATGGACGGGTTACAATTTAATGCACTAATAGACACCGGAGCCACACACTCGTACTTAGGACAGAAGATAGGAGAAATACTAAGGGAAAGACAAGCAAAAATACAGGACACACCGAACAGAACAGTCATAGTAGCTAACGGAACAAACGCGGGTATATCGGGAATAACCACACGCATGATCCAATTAGCACAAACAGCCAGGTGGATAGAATTCGGGATAGTACCTACACTAACGTGGACATGCATTCTCGGAATCGACGCGATCAGACAATTCGGGATGCGACTAGACTTCGCGCAGGACACATGGACACTAGACAAAGAACCAGACCGAACGTATGTAATGGAACGGTGGCCAAAAACAACTCCAATTCCAATAGAAGACGAAATCGAACAAACCGGGAAAACAGATCAGGTGCAAAAGAGTAGCGGGGAAAAAGAAACACAAACACATAAGGAAATGAGAGAACAAGAGACACAAACACACACAAAACAAGCGAAGGCAGCGGCCTTACAAGAGAAATTAACGAAAAATGCACTTGCACAGAACCTAAACACGGAAGTAACAAAACAAACACCAACAAACAGGCTAGACAAGCGTAAACCACTCCTACCAACCCCGGACATCCCACCGAATCCAAACCTCTACCCCAGATACAATAACAGAACACCGCGGATTTGCAGCGGGATACAACAACTCACAGACACACAACACACGGAACTACAATCACTCTTAACAAACAAAATCACGTCACTCCCAGGACAACTAGGACTAACACACTTAACAGCACACAGAATTGACACACAGGGTCACGCACCCATAAAACAAAGATATTACATGGTATCACCGAAGATAAAAGACGCGATTTACGAAGAGGTAGACAAAATGATAAGGGAAGACGTAATAGAACCCTCGGACAGCGAATGGTCGAGTCCAATAGTAATGATAAAGAAACCCAACAATACGTACCGATTTTGCCTAGACTTCAGAAAAGTAAACTCAGTATCACGAAAAGACGCATACCCACTCCCATACATGACAGCAATACTCGACAAACTACGCGCAGCACAATACATATCAAAACTTGACTTAAGCCAAGCATACTTTCAAATACCATTACACACAGACAGTAGACACATAACAGCGTTCACGGTACCGGGAAAAGGCCTATATCAATTTAAAAGGATGCCATACGGATTAACAGGAGCACCAGCGACATTCCAAAGATTATTAGACAAGATAATAGGACCAGAATCCGAACCATACGCTTTTGCGTACCTAGACGACATAATAATCGTAACACAAACGTTCGAAGAACACATACACTGGTTAGGAACAATACTAGACAAAATAAAACGCGCAGGACTTACAATCAACCCGGATAAATGCGAATTCGGGTGCGCACAGGTGAAATACCTAGGATATGTAGTAGACAAACACGGATTACACGTAGACACAGACAAAATACAGCCTTTATTAGATTACCCAGAACCCAAAACACTCAAACAACTCCGACGACTAGTTGGAATGGCCTCATGGTACAGAAGATTTATCCCAAATTTCGCACACATAACAGAACCACTAACACGACTCCTGAAAAAAGATCAGAAATGGACCTGGGGAACAGAACAACGACACGCGACAAACACAATAAAACAGATTCTTACATCACCACCTACACTTACATGTCCCGATCACACAATACCATTCCAAGTACAGACAGACGCGAGCGGCACAGGCCTAGGAGCCGTACTCACACAAGCGAAAACAGACGAAGAACACGTAATAGCGTATGCCAGCCGTGCATTAAGCGAAGCGGAGCGAAAGTACACAACAACAGAGCGCGAATGCCTAGCGGTAATCTGGGCAATACAGAAATTCAGACCATACCTAGAAGGATATCACTTCACGGTAATAACCGATCATAGCGCACTTAAATGGCTACACAATTTAAAAAAACCCGACAGGTAGATTAGCACGGTGGGCACTAGAACTGTTAGAATACGACTTTGACATAATACACAGAAGAGGTTCGGCACACCAAGTGCCAGATGCACTATCACGTCTACACGAAGAAGAAGAACACATACAATTAGGCGCGACAGAACACACAGACGACAAATGGTACACATACAAAAAGACACAAGTACAAACAAGACCAGAAAAGAACGAAGCGTGGAAAATACGCGACACACACCTATACTTCCATAGACCCGACCCACTACACTCTAACTTATTACCCGATACCAACCCATGGAAACTAGTCATCCCCAAAGAAAAAATCACACAAATACTACACGAAAACCACGACACGACACAAGCAGGACACTTAGGAATAGGAAAAACATACCAGAGAATAGCTAGGGAATACTACTGGCCAGGGATGTACAGAGACACGGTAAACTACGTACGGAGGTGTGAAATCTGCCAAAAAACAAAGGTAGAACAAAGACAACCGGCAGGTCTCATGGGACATAGAATAATAGAGGAACCATGGACAGTAGTAGCTTCCGACATCATGGGTCCACTACCCTTATCAAAAACACGACACCAATACATCATTGTTTTCCAAGACTTATACACTAAGTGGACAGAGATAATACCATTACGAAAAGCGACGGCACAGACAGTAGAGCAGGCACTACACACACACGTAATATCACGATGGGGAACACCACGCGTCATACTAACCGACAACGGAACACCATACATAAACAAACTAATACGGGAGCTAACGCAAAAATTCGGTATCAGACACACAACAATCCCACCATATCATGCGCAAGCAAATCCAGTAGAGAGAGTAAATAGAACAATAAAAACAATGATACAAGCATACGTAGAAAAAGATCACAGAGTCTGGGACATACACTTACAAGATCTGCAATTCGCAATAAACACAAGCACACACACATCCACAAAACACACACCAGCATTTTTAAACCTCGGGAGAGAGCTGAAGCCGACACAGTGCCTACGGAACCAAATCGAGAACGAGGGAGAGGTAGAACTACAGGACACAGACAAATGGACGGAGCACCTACGGAGACTACAGATAATTCGGGAAGAAGTGCAAAAACATCTGACAGAGGCAAACGAAAAACAGGCACATTATTACAATCTAAGACGTAGAAACATCGAATTCAAGGTAGGAGATAGGGTTCTCAAAAAGAACCACACACTCTCGTCAAAGGTAGACCATATAGCAGCAAAACTTGCAAACAAATACACAGGTCCATACATAATAACGAATAAAATGTCTCCCACAGTATATGAGCTAAAATCAGAAAACGGAAAAGACGCCGGAAAAAGGCACATAGATAATTTCAAACTATACATATAAAAAGTAAAACCCGTAAAAATACATGTGACTAATAATACATTCAATATATTATAGACAACCGCAAAAATGGACAGGACACGACAAACGAATACAACAGGACGCCGTTACACACCAGGACTGCTACCAACACCAGGACAGACGACACAGATACACGGATATAGGACACAGGAGACACTACAAACAAGCATACAAATACAGAGACAGTACAACATACACCCACCAACACCGACACGACGCACACCCCTACCGATACCGGAGGAGCACACAACAACGAACACCAATACACAGACAGATACAACCACACAATACACGCCAGCTCCGATACAGATACGACGTACACTACTGCCTACACCAACGCAATACATACCACACGGAACACCAACACCAAAAATACCGCTACTACAAACACCAGGTCTAGCACCACACACACACAGATACCCAAACCCACCACACACACACTCAACTCCGATAATACACCCTACAAACACCACCCACGACACACACAAGACCACACTTACGCGCACAGACTCACAAGACGCAATAGATCAACTAGCACGACGAATTGACACACAAATATTAATAATGAGACAATCGAACAGATATGACGCATACAGGAACAAAAACACAAAGACACACAAAGACACCACACCAACGGAAATACAACTCATCGACCTAGACAACTTACCCCCATACAGACCACCATCACCACCGACACCAACCATACCCACACTTACACTACCAGCTTACAACACAACCATAAGACACCACAGACGCACCAGATCACGAGCACACCCACCATTCCCGAAACAATACCAAACTACGCCAAAAGAACACATACAAAAGAAAACTCACACGCACACACAAAACACAACCCCCATACGCACCATGAACGAAGACACAGACACAGAATCAGAAACATACGAAACACCAGACGAAATGGACACAGACACAGACACACTAATAATTGAAATAGACGACACAGACACTATACAATAAACACACACGAAACGCATAAAGAGGATAACGACAAGGAGGAACGGAACAAGATACAGCAACGACAACAACACAGGAACGACACAGACACAAGAACGACACAGGAAGAAGACACAGGAAGTAGACGAGAAAACACCGGAGAAACGCAACAAAACCGATAGCATCAAGAAAAACAGATACTAGAACAGAATAGACGTAAGAACAACACAAAGTATAAAACACAGTCGTAGGATACAGAACGAGAGACAAAGTAGGAAAAACACAAACAAAAAAAGTAAACAATAAGCAAAAGTAATAATAGTATAAATTAGTTATAAAGGAATTGGAAGTAAAACACACGTAACACACAAACATTAGGGACACAGGCAAAAAGGCTCACCCTGTAGGCTTCGCCCCGCGTGGGGAGGGGGGAGTTGTGACGTTGCAAGTCACAAACCCCAAACCACGCGGGGAAACACGAAGATAAACGACTAAAGTCGAAGCTAGCCGAGGCCGGGCAGCAACGTGAGCTGACCGGCACTCGAGTTAGACACGTGCGATAAGTGAGACCCCAAAACTTGGAAAAACTGAAGCAATACCGCGAAACCCGAGAGAACCTACGTTTCGGTCAGTACCGTCCGAATTAACCCTTTTTCACCGTATCCTCAATTGACGAACTAGATCGCTAGCACCCACGCACCACACCCACACACCCACACACCACTGTACCATAGCATAAGTTCTTATCAATAAATAAAAACTAATCTCAATTACCGAACACGAGTCGGCCACTGATTCACTCTTCCTCGTCCGCTTTCACCCCCCAACCTTTACTAGCGGCCTAGCAACCCGTTACATAAGATAGATCTACCAACTTACCATCAATTGATCCAAAAAAGGCACAGGAATAAAAATGCACTTGCTGCAAGTTGGCAGAAGGGGGCAATGTAACGTGTACGGCTAGTAAACAGCCGTACCGCGCAACATCTATGGCGCATAACAACTCTGACGTCACAACGGGTATATAAGCAGGCTCACAAGCCGACTCGGCAGCAATCTACGGCAAAGCGCCTAGTTGTCTCGATCGCGTTCTATTCCAAATCTCAAACTCTTCGAGCAATCTACGGCAAAGCGCCTAGTTGACTCAACCTCTATTTCTTGCTCTCAGGAACCGTGCTAAAGCAGCCGGTTACCTAATAACGTAGCTTCTTTAACAAAATTTAATTCGTCAAAGCGACAATTTGAAATTCGATGTTAAATTAGTTCAAATTCTTACAAGTAAAATCTCAACTTAAAAGTCATCCTAGTCTAAATCTATCGATGCAATTAAATTTATTTTATTCCATAAAAGAAATCCATTCTCAATTCAATCACATTTTCCATTCCTACTTAAATTCTTTTCAAAATAACTTCTATTCAAACTCAACTTAAAATTCAAAACATTCTTTCTTTTCTTTCTCACGACAACACAACATTCTAAAATTAGCTTTCGCTCATACGTTCGAACATTCAAAACAAAAACAAACCAACCAGAGACTTATCAAAATCATAGATTTATTTAATTAGAATAAATAATTTTCATTATATCGAGTCACAACAATTTATTATTTTTGTATCATTTTTATATTCGGTTGCAACCTTTTCTAGTGATTTATTTCATATTATCTCTTATATTGAATATCATCTAGTCTATAGGAGTTGACTCATTACAGACATCATCCTACGAAATTCCTGTCTCTTTAATAGCATAACAACAGCTAGCTAGTTAGCACAGCTTTGGCTGTAGAGTGAACACACACAGCGGTGGTCTTAGTATCCCCGTCTCGTGTTGTTTACTTTACAATAGTCCGAGTCTGTACAGGCTTGGCATTACTGTCCGGTTCTGAGGGACGCAGCCTTGAGAAACTATATAAACCGAGTCTGATTCTATATCAGCTTTGTTAAAATAGATACCCGGGTCTGCAAATTAGCGAGTGTTTTCTTGGCATTATTGTCCGGAGGCACGCCAAAGGGATTGTATTTTTCACCGTTATTAACAATAGTTTTTTAGGAGCTCAAATTTTAAATTCGACAACGAACTCATGCTAGCTTGGAATTTTTAGTTAATTAATAATTAATTAAAAATTCCGCAAAAGTTACAATGTATACCGCCGATCTTGTAAATATTATTTTAAACATCATGCGGTATAATTTGAATTATTTATAATACTTGATCAGGACTGGTATTTGTAAAATGGTTGTGGGATGTGAACTTTTTCCGGAATATGTAACTGAGTAACCGACAGGTCAATAAAGATAGAGTAAAGGTTAAATTTTTAACTTCGCCTATGCCGGTCCAAAGTCCGGATTTGAAAGAAGGATGGGAAATTACTGAATCGTATCAACTATGAAATATCTGAGTTGAGCCTGCTATATTTTTAGCTTTACATCTAATTGTATCATAATTATATCATGTACCGACTTTGTGTGACAATAATGAACAGAGTTAAATAAAGTTTTACTTCTTTACATTCGCATTCTGTTTGGCATGATCCTCATCTCGCTATCCTGTACCAAACAATAAACTGAAAAACCAAAAATCATAATGCTCCTCCGGCTCGGTTAGCTACTCCCCGCGTGTTGGACGGTGACTATCAGAACAGTTTTCATGAAAGTTGAAAATTGGTGCGTAATTGTTCTTACAGGATCTCCAAGGGTGAAATATTTCATAGATATCTGTCGGTCTGTCTACTATTGCTTCATAACTGGTGGAGCGCTCGTCGCGCCCCCCCACTCGAATATTATAGATTTAATGAACGATACTATGCGTGCAAGAAAAGGATTCCAGCCTCACGGTAGACACGCATACGCACGTTTTCTTCAGAGTATTAATATGCCACGGGAATACACTGGGAACCTGAATGTTTGGAAAAATACTCAGTTACCATCGCCGTCAAGGACGGTGGCACAGACACCACAAAACAGTGAAAGAAGGCGTAAAATAGAGTATGCGCCTGCAGACAGCGGGAGTAGCAGTAGTGAATACACCGGCAAGGAGGACGGCGGTAGCGGTCACAGAGAGAAGGACGTAACGCGATATCAAGACTCGGCCACGCCTCCGAAACAAGGCTGGTTGACATTTGGTTTACGAAAATGAAAGAGTTACATAGATTCTACTACGACCCCTCGCATCCAGCTCGTTACGCAGCAGCTAGAAAGCTGAAAACAGCTGCTCGAATTGTCAACTCCGACGTGGTCGGAAATTGGTTAAGCAGTCAGGATGCCTACAGCTTGCACAAACCAGCACGGCGTAAGTTTCAGCAACTGTGGTACAACATTTCGAATATAGACGATCTTTGGGAAGCTGATCTGGTAGAACTTGTTTCTATCAAGGATCATAACAACGGATACCGTTACTTATTGGTTGTTATTGATGTATTAAGTAAGTTTGTCTGGGTAAGACCACTATCGTGTACGAGTACCGCAGTGGCTGAGGCTTTCAAACAGATATTGGACTCTACGGAACGACGCCCCGTTACTCTGCAGAGCGATAAGGGAAAAGAATTCGTCGGAGCGGCCTTTCAAAAACTACTTTCTTCATACGATATACGCTACCGCACAATGCGTAATCCGGATATACAACCCACACAGCACACAATATTGTAGAAACATTGCAGCAATATTGCAATATTGCAGGTGCAACTGCAACATTGCAGAAACATTGCAGCAATGTTGCAATGTTTTAGTTACATCTGTAGCATTGCAGAAACATTGTAGAAATGTTGCGATGTTTCAGTTGCATCTGCATTGTTTTTGCAATATTGTAAATATCACTTTTCTTGATCGCAGCTGTTCTTTATCATTTAATTAATTGTTTATCAGTTTTTATTTATGTGCAGTCTAGTATACATACATAAGTATATATATATACGTGTATATATATACGTATATCGTGTGTCTAATGACATAAGGTCGTAAGTGCCAAAAAAATAAAATTTGATTTTTTTAGTGGCAAAATCTTTTCGATGCAATATAAAATCTTTTGGGCATATCCGCAAAAAAAAAAATTTTTATTGGCACTTACGACCTTATGGCATTAGTCACGCGATATATTATTGCACTTTTTAAAAGATATTATTTGGTAAATCTTTGATCCGGTCATACCTTGACGGTCATTCTACTGAGTTTGGTCCATATACATCAATAAATTATAATACACATTCATACATATACTATATTCAACTCGCTATATCCAATAAAACTTTTGAACGCGAATTTTTAAGGTATGGAATAATTGCCAATCAACGCTCCAGACTCACGCGCTATGTATTTTATTGTACGTGTATATTAGCTATCCTTGAAAATGTTCAGTGGAAATATATAATCCGCAATTATCAACAATCCACGTATGCTATTGAGAGGCTAATGATTTTTCGTATTGGACTAGTTTTTGGAATAACCGCCATCCTCATTTTGTCACCAATGGAAAGGTCGCGCCGCCATTACACATTGGCGCGCTGTGAATACCATAGAGATAGTGCAGTATACGCACGTCGGCACGTGTCACCTCGAGCACGTGTTACTTAGCTCATGCCGGGTTCGTTCATGTGTCGCAGCTGAAATAATTCGCAATTTTGGTAAGTACCTGTATTCGTTTCCGACTCATCATCAATTCAATAAAATTTCTTAATTGTACCGTCTACCACTACAATTCGTTTACGGTAAATAGTTATTAGATATCTCTAAATGTTATTTCTCATGTGCCATATATCGCCGGTATACACGAGAGAGATTATGTCGAAATCATGTTTTCTCTCTGTTTTCATTAGCATTGAGCTTGATCAGCCTAATTTTTATGTTACAGTTGTGTCTTTTCTAGAAAGGTTATGAATATACCTATCTGCATCATCTGAAGTGGAATTTTCTAGAATCTATTTTCCTGCCGCGTTCAGAGGTTAGTGATAGATAATCTATATATTGACTGAAGTGATATACGTAACTGCAATGGAACACATAATGCTTTTTCACTCAGTCTAACAATAACTTATACTGGTACAAATTCAAAATACAGCCACGTAATGCTGCATACCAGGCTAAATATGCACACTCGATGTTTATAATTATTTGGAATATAGTAGAGAGAGTTAAAAGGTCATCTAAATCAGAATAAATTTTCACCTTCATTCTATTCAGCTTCAACTTTATATTGATCAAATGTATTTATTTTATTCACAGATTTTAACGATTCAACTTTTTCCTATGAGTATAATTTACATCCTGTCAACGTAAGCTGTTACTTTACAAAACTTGATAGCCAAATACATTTGAAATATGTCAACATGAGTGAAAAAATGAACAAGAAAAGAAAGTATTCAGAAAGACACGTTAGGCGGCTTATTGAAGCATCGACAAATGAAGATTTAGAGAAGGCTGACCTTGATGTTCAGCCAGTAGAAAGTTCTTTTGAGGATTCCTCGTCTACATCAAACACTGTCAATGAATCAAATAGTATATCGATCGAAGGCGAGCAGAGAGTTGTATCTGTTGCTAGTGTTTTTGAAGATGATGATAATCCGGATAATTCGAGTAGTAATCACAGTACTTTGTCTAATGTCAAAACGTCAAGTGATGATGAACACGACAACTTTTTTAGCGATACTTCAAACAATAATTCTGAAAGTGACAATAACGTATCCAAGAAATTTAGAGAAGATGTGGCAATATGGGCAATTGAATACAATGTTCCTCAAAATGCATGTAATTCGCTTTTAAACATCTTACGAAAGATCATGATTTGCCAAAAAATATAAGAACTCTGCTAAAAACTCCAAGAAAAACCAATGTGAGGTCTATCGGAGGTGGGAGTTATTGTCACTTTGGATTAAGCAGTGTCATTCAACAAATGTTCAATAGTTGCAATAACGATGTGCATATTATTAGATTACTGTTAAATATCGATGGATTGCCCATATCTAAATCTTCTAATGCTAGCTTATGGCCAATATTATGCTCAAACGATATAAGTAATAAAGTATATATCGTAGGGGCGTATTATGGCTTTCAAAAACCAACCGATAGTAATGAATTTCTAGAGCCATTCGTAAATGAACTCAATACCATGATAAACTATGGATTTCACGTGAACCAGAAACAGATACAGATAAGGTTGCATGCTTTGGTGTGTGACGCCCCTGCAAAATCTTTCGTTTTGGCTGTAAAGTCTCACACAGGATATTACAGTTGTACAAAGTGTACGATTGAAGGGACGTATAGAAGCAACCGAGTTTGTTTCCCAAGAACAGCAACAAATCCCCCGATAAGAACAAATGAAGAATTCGCCAGAAATCTTTATGAAGATTACCAAACGGGTTATACTATATTGAATACTGTGCCACATTTCGGACCGGTAACAAGCGTACCTTGTGATTATTTGCATTTAGTATGTTTTGGTGCTGTAAAAAAACTCATTCTGCTTTGGATGAAATCTGGACCGTTTTCAGTACGACTCTCTGCACAATCGATTGGCAAGATTTCCCAAGCATTAGTGTCATTGCGTGACTCAGTACCAAATGATTTTGCTAGAAAACCGCGAGCTCTCAGTGATGTTCGTCATTGGAAGGCCACAGAATTTCGAAATTTCCTCTTGTACACTGCGCCTGTTGTACTAAAAGACGTTTTGAAAGAAGATGTGTACAGCAATTTCATTACATTACACGTAGCTATAACGATACTAGCCAATCCAATTCTTTGTACAGACAGTGATTATATTGATTATGCTGATGCTTTACTTGATCACTTCGTCATTTCGGTCGAGCAGCTGTATGGTGAGAAATACGTTTCTCACAACATACATAATTTGTTGCATTTGAGCGGCGATGTGAGGATTTATGGTCCACTAGATGCATTTAGTGCGTTCCGTTTCGAAAACTTCATGTCTGCGATTAAGAAACTTTTGAGGAAAAGCGAAAAACCTTTGGAACAGCTGGCTAGGAGATATCATGAAATTGAAGCATTAGGACTAGGCGGTCTGGCGAAGGCTGATTCTGCAGCATCTTCGAAGCTGTGCTTCAAGAATGAACATTGTGACGGACCCTTGGCTGGTTTTTGCAACGTACAATCGCAGTATAAAATAATGTCAAATCATTCATTCAACATAAATTGTGACAGCCACCGGGATAATTGTTGTATTCTCAAAAATGGAGACTGTATCGTCATTGAAAATATCATTCAAGCAAGCGACAACAGAATGTATATAGTCGGAAAGAAATTAAAACATTTAGATGATCTCTATTGTTTACCATGCGTGTCTAGTAAACTTGATATTAGAATCGTATCAGTAGATAACGCGCACGACCAGATTTTCCGCCCCATCGAAGAAATTAAATGTAAAGTGTGGAAAATGCCATATAAAAGAAATTGTATTATAGTCCCGGTTATCCATACTATGTAATTTAATATTCTAACATAGAAGTTAGTATATGTCATGAAAATTCATTTATTCACTCATGTCACGTATACGCTGACTAAGAATTAGTAGAACCTTCATTTATACTTATCACGTAAATTGAAGCTTAAGGTTACAGTTTAAGGGCAGACCTCAGTGAAACTTTGATGAAAACAATTTTTGTCATTCTTCAAATTACTAATGAAAATCTGATTGAAATTCTCTTTTACAAAATTTAGATCATGCCAGTTTGTTTATTTGAAACAATTTTTAACCTTCCGCACTGAAAACGTAAACCCAAGGCACGGTCCACAAAATAGTTACAGTGCAGCGCTGCAAAAGGTTGTTTGTGTCTACACTTGTATTGCAGAAGATTGAATTTTGTTTAAATACATATATTAACCAGGTATAAATTTTGGAGGAAGGTATTTTTAATTAGATTTTTATTAGTAATTGTAAAAACGAAAAATGGCTTCTACCAAGATTTCACCGAGGTCTCCCATTAAGAATCTAGATATATTATCGTCTATATGTAACATCCTGAAAATGTTTTTTGCGTTGATATGGCTATGCAGTTGAAATACAGTTTCAGCGGACAGATATATATGTACATATTATACGATTATAATTAAAAAGATCAAAAGATGAAGAAATACTCTGTAGCAGAGTTTGAGGATGGGCTACAGTTGGTTCCAAGTCTTTGGTTGAACAATGATAAATCTTCATGTGCATGGCCAAGTCATATCACTAGTCAATATCAGTTAAATAAGGCTGTGATGAATGCAATTTTACCGGACAATAACAAAGGCTGGACAAATTGTCGTGTCAAAAGAATATTTACGTCGACAGGTACAACTTTATGTTAATTAAAATCAATTAATTCTTGCCTATTTCCAGATTTTGATTTGCAATGTTACGATTAACAGAGTTCGATGTACCACATGCTTCTTTTTCTATCTGTGACATTATATGTATGTAGATACCTACGAGAAGGGCATCGAAAAGCTATGTTTAGCCGAAGATACGTCAAATGTGGACGAAACTGGTTTGTCCAATGACGAAGCAGGAGGTATTAGAGAAAGGAAGAGAAGGAGAGTCAGAAGTAGTAAGCGATTTGATTCTTCGGATGAAGAAAGTCCCAGTACACCGCAAAAAAGCAAATTATCAAGAACTCACAAGCTACCACCATTTCCAATTCTAAAGGAAAATCTTTCTTCTCAAGAAGCTCACAATAGTTTTGAAAAAACAAATGAGCATTTGATGAAAGAGGGTGAGTTTTCATTATTGATACATCAAATAACAAAAAAAAAAAATAAATAAATAAATAATTAAAAATACAATACATAGAGCTGATTAAATAATTATATGTTTTAGTTTTCGTTACTCCTTCTACATCCAAACGTAACGTATTGGAGCCTTTTCATTCATCAAATTCGAAGAATAGAAATAAGGTCACACGCGTCTGTCAACTGAATAATAATGATGTAACGGCCGATTCAGAATCCGATCTTGTAGAGGACTACTTCAACATAGTAGAAATCACAAATTCACATGAAAAATCCAAGGGCACAAAAAATGAAAAATCAGAGCTTGTTGCAACATACGGTAATACCCTTTCATCATAATGAATATGATATGATACTTCAACCGTCACACTGTTATTTCGAGGTTCAGGTATTTTATTTAAATTTATTTTGTCATGTTCAGAATTTAGAAAACTAGTGCTGTCCAAGTTCAACAGGGTATTGTATAAACTTCGGGACATGGAACAACAGATTAGTGAATTACAAAATCACAATCAACAAAACACAGTTCAGGATGATGTTCTGCATCTAGACGACGAGGACATCGGTCTTCCATTAAGAAGTATTGAAGAACTCAAAAGCTTCGAAGAGAAATTAAAGAGTTCGACTTTTCTTGCAAAAACGGTATTATTATTTGGAATACGTATTATTAAATTTCAATCAATTTCAACATCAAAATTTATGATAATTCTGCAACAGTTATCTGCAATATAACTGAGAATCTACATACGTATATGTATATGTATTATGACTCTGCAATGACCATAAAAATATTCAATCCATATGTACTACACCACGCTCAACTATACTGAATTAGAGTTGTATATTTTAAGTAAATTTCGATGTAAATTGAGTATAATATGTTGACTTTAGTATATTTTATGTGAATGTAATTTAGGTAATGTCATTGAAAACGGTTGGCGGTTCGGACGTCAATATAGCCTCTGCTGGGGTACTAAAAAGACTGCTGTGTAATTCTCTGGCAGAGAAATATAGTTGGGCTGGCCACAAAGGCAAAGAAAGTTTCAAAGAGCTTCGATTGGTCAGGGTCGTAGCAAGTACGAATTTGATTATTATATTTACATACATCGGTATGAATTTTAGAACAAAGTTCATAACTCTATACGTCGGTTGTGAATAATTATAATATACATATAATTGGCGAATGATGGACAATTTCTCTCTTCCTGATAGAAACAGTACGTATACACATACCGAGCGTTACAGACGAAAGTTTGACAAACGTTGTGAGCAAGTGGCTTGCTCAATCAAAGTTAAGAAGTAAGAGGGAGGTAGAGCGCGCCGAGAAGAAGGCCCTGGCTATTGCAGCCAAACATACTGAGAGCGCAGAGGAAGATTCTGCATGAAATCCTTTCAAATATAACTCATATTTTATCACGTAATGTAACATATTTTTTATAATTTAGATATATTTTGATAATTATTACAAGCATTTAAATACTATGTAGAGTGAATATGCCAATGTATAAACTTTTCGATGATTTTAGCATATATTATGAAACTTCAAAAAGATTAACTACGAGGTAATTTTTATTGTACAATTGATATTTATTTATCGGTTCTAATGTATAAAAAATAATAGTGTTCATCCATGGGTTTAACTATCCATTCATTGGCATATTCACGCTATAAATACGGAACTCGCATGAGTTTCATTTTGAGACACAAAATTATTTTCTTTCATAATAGAGTTGATTCTTACTTGCAGTACACTTGACTTATGTTAGTTCGATATTCCGTTCAACCCCTGATAAATCATAAGGATATTTTAAACTTTGTACTATGGCAGAAAGTATATCGTAATATATTATGTCGTACCATTATACTGCACCTATATGTATATCTACATATTTGTAAAATGCTAATAATATATGAAAAATATAATATAAACATGAATATTCATGAGTATTATTTATGGTTGAAAATGATGATGTACAAGAGTGTTCATTGACGGAGTCCGCAGTGGCTCACTATTTTTTCGGACCAAAACTAAAACGAGTTTCCAATCTTGCGAATTTCATGTGCCGATACCCAACGAAACAGATGCCAACAAACAATCAGATTCAATTTTTTGATGGGCTACTGCTCCGTTGGGCATAGGAACATGAAATAATAATTATTGCGGGAGTGGAAACTCATTTTAGTTTTGGTCCAAAAAAATAGTGAGCCACTGTGGACTCTATCGATGAACATTACTGTACATGGGTGGGAAGAAATTATGAAGAAACAAATAATACTGACAAGAAACATTCAAATGTTTCTAGAATATTGCACGGAAACATTGCAGCAATATGGCGAAGATATGTAAAAAAGCGGACATTGCAACATTACTACAAGATATCTGCAACGTTGCAGACACGTTGCGCAATAGTACTGAAATATTTCCAATGCTGCAAAGTTATATTGCTGCAATGTGTCTGCAATATTGTGTGCTGTGTGGGAAGCAGTCGTTGTTGGAACGTATGTGAAAATATTTTACGCATAACAATACCCACCGGTATATCGAAGTCCTGGATAAACTCGTCCAGTCATATAATAATACTGTACACTCAAGTATCAAGATGACGAATTCATCGGTAACACTTTACAACGCTGGAGAGGCACGAGAAAACATTCAGCGTAACCACCCGTTACGTTAGGCGTCGCAAATCGAAATTCAACAAAGATGATCTCGTGCGCATAAGCAAGACAAAGGGCACCTTTGCAAGGGGATACGAAGCCAACTGGAGTGAGGAGTTGTTTAAGATTCGGGCGCGTCCTAGCAGGTTCACCGAATGTATACGAACTGGAGGATCTGTCGAGAGAAGAGATAGCCGGGCTTTTTTATGAACAAGAGTTACAACGCGTGGTCAAAGATATTGCCACCACCTCGTTCCAAATTGATAAAATCCTCCGTAGCAAGGGCCGCGGTCGTAGTAGAAAGGTTCTTGTCAGCTGGAAAGGTTATCCCGAAAAGTTTAACAGTTGGATTCCTGCTAGCAATCTTCAGAGGCTTACATCATGATGAAGGCCCAATTCTACATAACCCTACCTAGTAATAGTTCCATGCAGGTTTTTCCTGAAAACAAAACCTGTTGCTACATCATTCAGCTTCCACGGACAATCGAGCTCCATGGTGAATGGGAGGTTGCAATTGTCGAAATACAGTACCCATTGACTTCTTTGTCCTCAGCACGTGAAGAATCCGACTTAACGGATCTTCGTGAACTACAGAAACTTCCGAATCCTGTTATTACACCACACGGCACTCAACTGATCCTCCTTGAACGAGAAGATACTCCTGTTGAAAAAAAGGGGGAGATACCATCCTTGATGTTCGTATATTGTGACATCATAGAACCACGTATCGTAGGCGACGTCTATGCACCCCTCCTGCGCGTAGTACAGGCTAAGCAGAACTCGGGCGGTAGTAACATAGAGGTGAAGAGCTTCTCACCGCCCCATTATCTTCCTCTGCTCCTTACGAGCTTCCGAACCATCGAAATATCTATAAAAGATGACCAGGGCAAGTCTATACCATTTGATCACGGGACCTTGACAGTCACACTTCACTTCAAAAAACTATACTAGCTTCTCGGGCGCCTGATACACTGTGAAGTACGCGATACCAGCATGACTCATTACATAGACCATTATGAAGCCCAAATAGGGGGAGGAATTAGCCGCGTTTATGTCGGAGCATCCAGTCAACGTGGTCACGGTATCGGCAGTTTTCTAGGTGGGTTGTTCAGACGGGCTATTCCACTGTTGAAACGAGGAGCTCGTGTACTCGGCCGAGAAGTCTTACGAAGTGGAAGAAATATCATGTCGGATTTATACAACGATGTACCATGGAAGCTGACGTTCAAATCACGAGCTACAGCGACAGCGTATAATCTTAAACGGAAGGCTGAGGAAGGAATCGAGAAGGTTATGAGGGGTGAAGGCTATAGACTCAGGTATGGTGGAGCGTTTGACCAGTCCTAGATGACTAGATCCGCCCGCGTTCCGAAGCGATCCTTAACAGGCAGCACGACCAAGATTAGCAGGACCCGTAAAATCGCTGCAAAAGCAAAGAAAAAGAACACGCCTAAGACGGACATCAACCGAAAGAAAAAAGGTGCCAAAGGAATTAGCAGTAGAGGTGGTAATAAAAAGTGCTGCAGGAAAAGACCCGTTACTGATATTTTTGGACCCTTGTAAAAGTGATAATCGTTACTCGTCGTCACCTCCGAAAATGGCCTACCTTAACAACGCCGGATTAAAAATTTTGCTGCCCTGGGCAATTTTGCGACTGCGCCCCCCTACCCGTGGTTCAAACACTAACTGACTTCATTAATTTCAAGCCGAATTCGTAATAAAGTAGAAATTGGAACACTTTTATGAAGCGCGATGAACCAAGTTTTGAAATTTGAGTCATATATTTAAGAAATTTTATTTGTCGAGTATAGAATATGTACCAAGAAACATAACTACACACATTTTCCAGCAAAAAAAATAATGTGAATACATGTAAGTATAATGTAGTGCGAAGACCAACGGCTACCAATCCTTGCAAATATTACCTTCAATTATATCAACAGTTGAACTGTGCATTAACTACTATTTGAACAGGGAAATATAATTGTACAATGGTCATTTATTGTCAACTAACTACTCGATGAGGTCCCATTCCTAACTGCAGGAGTAGTGAACGTTAGATATTTATCGTATCTTATTGTTAACTAGGCATTTGACAAAATAATTGTCATGTGAAGTAAAATACAAAAATAATTTCAAATAATTTTATGCCCGCCAAAGTTTTACGCATTTACAGATTTCCCCGTTTTAATAAACGTAATAAAATCCGTTCTAATGAAATCTTCTCTCGCAAAATTTGCCGCCCCCCAAAAGCTGCCGCCCTAGGCATTTGCCTACTTTGCCTATACCTAAAATCGGCGTTGCCTACCTACATGCTCACTCTTGCGAATGTTTAAAATCGGAACTAGATCTGTTTACCCTACCGCTTACTCAGACCTCCGTAGAAGGCGGCCAATGGGTTCAATACAAACCTGTATCAGCGCTCACCGATGACTCCCCCGTAGAGTTTGTCGTACCAGGACACGGTGACGAGTATCTGGATCTCTCACACACAATGCTCAGGGTGTCTGCGCGAGTAGTCAAGCTAGATTGAACTAGTACGAAGACGGTATTTGTAGCCTCTGCGAACAATTTCTTACACACCACGTTCAACCAAGCCGATGTATATTTCAATCAGAAACTAGCCTCTCCAAGCAACAATGCCTACGCATACAGAGCCTACATTGAGACATTGTTAAATTATGGTGACGGCGCTAAACAGTCGCATCTCACCTCGGGATTATGGTACGCTGATACACCGGGTGCTTTTGATGAAACAGACATCAGTAGAAACGAGGGTCTGAGCAAAAGAGGATTTTTTTTCCTTGGTGCCGGAACTGTGGTTATGCTCGGGCGACTGCATTGCGATGTGTTCAATCAGGAAAAGTTTCTGCTAAATGGTGTGGAATTAAGATTGAGACTTGTAAGGTCTCGAGATGCCTTCGGTCTAATGGCACCTTCCTCTGCTTATAAACTGGAGATGGCGGACTTGACCTTGCTTATACGACGCGTCAAAATTAGTCCCGGTATTCTATTGGCCCATGCAAGAATCCTCGCCAAGACAACCGCGAAATAACCTATGACTCGTGTGGAGGTCAAGACTATGACGATACATAGTGGTGTTCAAGCTGAGACTCTGGATAACGCTTGATCATCGGGTTTGTCAATAATAAGGCCTATAATGGAGATATCAAGCTGAATCCGTTCAATTTCGCTGACCACTTAACTATCTTTCACTTTACATCGAGGGCGTTCAGATTCCTTCGAAGCCACTGCAACCTAATTTCAAGAGCGATTTATTCGTGGATTCATACAACACCCTATTCACGAGGACCGGTATACATTTTCTCAACGAGGGAAACGGAATTAGCCGTAAGAAGTATAAAGACGGATATTGTCTTACAGTTTTTGATCTTACCCCCGATCTCTCCGCCAGCGATAACGGACATTGGAATCTCGTCAAGCACGGGAGTGTTCGTATTGAAGTACGTTTTGAAGAGGCTCTGACTACCACTATAAATTGTATCGTGTAGGCCGAATTCGATAACGTGATTGAGATCGACTCACTGCGTCAGGTCATTACAGACTTTGGTAACTAGAGATGCTAGCCATGTGACGTCACGGAAACCTGTTCGTTCCTGTCCGTCATAAACCTGCAGCAGCGTTGACTCTCGACGCTCACTTTAGACTTATCATAAAACCTGCTTGAACCTGCTCATCCCCTCTGTCTCATCGCCTGTGGAGGGAGAGTGACAGTCATAAAATAGAAGACGTTAAATACCTCCGATGGCATAGTCGTTTCCTTAGTCTGTGACCAAAAACTGAAACATTTGAAAGCAACGCTCTCCATGTTCGTCAAGCAACCATGAACTACATCATCGACATACAAGGATTCTGCGGCGAAGACGGTCAGTTCCTACCAAAAGAGGTGGCCGTCGTAGTCTACGAGAATAACGCGCTAGCCCACTGGATCATTGCACCGCCATACCCTATTTCCGAACTGTGTTCTTCAAGACGAACACAAAACAATTGGCTATCCAGCAATCATCATAGGATAGAGTGGTTTGAGGGTGATGTGACACACGAACAACTGATAGCTAATCTACATTCGATTACACGTATGGCCAAGAACATTTTCTGTCGCGAAGTGCAAGAAGCTAAATTTCTTCAAGAGGTGATGTCACGTGAAATCATAAATTTGGAACGTGGTGAATGCGAGTGTCCGGCGTTCAAAGACCTGTCATCAGACATGCACGTTGCTACGCGGAAAGGTTTCCACTGTGCCCTGCATAATGCTATGAAACTGAAAATCTGGCTACAATCGCGCGGGTTGTCTGAAAAAGTTATATCCGCAATACCTTTTCGTACTGCACTACTGGGCTCACTTGGACAACCCAAGACTAACGAGGGCGAGATAACTAATATCCTCTCGAAATAGGAGAGGACGAGTATGGTTCCATAGGAATTCAGGAGACATTGTCACGGATGAGGACGTTCTGTCAAACCTTATAAACGGAGGTTTTACAATCTCCTATCATTTGTCTCCATATACCCGCAGCCTGCGAGAGGAATAGATAGTCTACAACGGAAACGGTACGTGCTCCTCGCAGGAATTTACGTTGGCGGAACCCATCCCTTCTCAAATAACTTTTTTGGCCCCTTTGTACGCGAAGCGCGTCAGTTGTAGACACACGGTGTCGAATGGCAAATATCACCCAAAGTGCAAGTCACCATCTATTTTATCAACTACAAATCCTAGGAAAGGACCACGAATCCACCTGGTCGTTAGGATTGTCAGGATGGCCATTGGGCACGCATATTGCCATGTAATAAGTTATGAAGTTATGCCTTGATTCAAAGAAACGCTTAGGTAATGCGCTCGGTTTTTGAAAAGCCTTTTTCGGTATTGAAAAAACCATCGAAGTTATGTCTAACTTGTTGTTTTACAGACTCTGATATTTGTTCAAATTCCACGAGTTCCCGAAATTCCGTTGAATGACTCAATCATCATATCCGCGGGTATTATTGTGCTATTTCTCACAATCTGACTCATATTGTGTATTAATTGCAGATAGCGAACGTAGAACAACTGCCCAGCTAAAATAATTGAGTGATTCACATGTGCTACCGGACTTTGGGGTATTGTAAAAAAAGTATGCAATTTTTAACTTCCCGCTATGAAAATTGAAAATTTTCATAAAAGAAGGGAAGTTATTGGTTTCGGTCCGATTTTCGCGAACCGAGTTTTCATCAGATGTCGACGTTTTGAGGTCCTAGGAAGCTATTCCGACTATTTTTGGATGAACGTCCGTATGTGTGTGTGTGTGTGTGTGTGTGTGTGTAAACAAAATTTTTGTCGTACGATATCTTTAGAACGAATTGACCGATTGGAATGGTTATTGTAGCGATCGAAAGGGTTTAACAAGACTTAGATCTGTTTAGATTTTGGAGTCGATCGGTCGAGTAGTTTCAAAGTTATTCGGAAAAAAAAAAAAAAAAAAATTTTCATGTTTTTAGCGCATATCTCCTAAACTGTTCGTGCGATGAGTGTCAAAACTTAATCAGATTTAAGTCTTGGGTAGCCCTTTCGATTGCCGCAAGATTCATCAAAATCGAACGATTAGTTAAAAGATATTGCACGACAAAAATTTCTTTGACCGAATTGACCGATTCGAATGATTCTTGCAGCGATCGAAAAGGTATACCAAGGACTTGAATCTAATTGAGACTGAATGATATCTTCTGAAATTAAACATAACTCCCCAAAACCTAGAAATGTTGACATTTGAAAAAACTCGATTTTTGATTAAAAATCATACGGGAAAAAATTTATATGTATACGGAAAACTAACTATACTTATAACCTTTCTCAATATATTATAAACACAGTAGTTCAATTTGTTGTAACGTATTGAACACATAGCGGGAAGCTTCAGGGTTGGCCCACAGGTCAACCGGTTTCCTGATTTTTTTCATTCGTATACGATCAAATAGACGTAGCCGAAATTCATCTAGGAATCGAAATTCATCATCCAATGTAAGATTTGAATTGGAACACAGAAAAGTTCGACACGATAAATGAAAAGTAGGTGCGTTGCGAATGTGCATGGCTGGATCGTTCATTAAAATTCTATTATTTTTTCATTTCTATACCGTGAGGATCTCTTGAAACTATACGGCTGAAAAGCATGGGCGCAGAATAATACAAATTTTATGGGGATAGCCAACTCGCCGAAAATCTCCCTAGAGTCACTGCTGGTCTAGCCACCCGAATACGATAGGGATTTTTTAGTGTGACGAGTTGGCTGTCCCCATAAAATTCGTATTATTCACGTATTATTCTGCGCCCATGCTTCTCGGCCGTATAGTTTCAAAAGATCCTCACGGTATACGATTAAGAAAGTCTTTCGCAATGTAATTTTTATGAATGATTGATCAGACTTGTGCAATTTTTATACGGCTGGTAGAATTGTGGATGAAAATTTACATTGAGTAAACAATTTCAATATCGTCAGACTCGTCTAATACAGGGTGTCCCATCTGAAACAATGCGGTTGAATATTTCGAAAACTAATAATTGTAGGGGAAAATGTCTGCGATAAAATTCGTTGGGTTCCAAGGGGGACAGATATTGATGATATTGGCTCCTTTGTAAGTGGAGGCGCCGAAGTGATATGAAGGTCAACTTGGTTTTTTTGAATAAAAACCTATATTTTTCATTACGTAATTTTGTTCTACTTGAAAAATCAACTGGCTTTTGTATGAAACATTTTTTTCTTAGACATCAATTTTTTATGATATTCAGCCGAACAACCAGTTTTTTCAACTTTTAAGAACATTTCACTTCTAAAATATTAAGTATCGAGGACAATTTCAAGTGACAAAAGGTGCGTAATTTCATACGAAGATACATGGAGAATATTTGCAGAATTTTTTCCAATAACTTTTTATTGCAGCTTCTTCAATCGCGTAAGAAACATCAAAAATTGTTTAAACTTGATATTTTAAAGGTGAAATGTTCTAAAAAGCTGAAAATATCTAGTTGTTCAGCTGTATATCATAAAAAAATTGATGTCTCGCAAAAAAAAAAAAACCAAGTTGACCTTCATATCACTTCGGCGCCTCCACTTACAAAAAAGCCAATATCACCAATATCTGTCCCCCTCGGAACCCAACAAATTTTATCTCAAACATTTTCCCCTACAACCATTAGTTTTCGAAATATTCAACCGCATTGTTTCGGATGGGACACCCTGAATATATGAATCTTGATCAAAAAAATAATTAGATAATTTTCAAATTCATTCCTCATCGTGAGAAATGAGAAATATATAAACCTCATTCCTCATCGTGAGAAATGAGAAATATATAAACCAAATTTGCAACTATTATACAATTAGCCCGGGGGAAGAATCCTAATTTTCTAGAATTCAAATCAATATCCCTGGATTATATTTATCCCTAAAAATTACTTATGACGCTAATTTAATATCTAATCCCAAATTCAAGCCATAAAATGAAATCGTAAGGAAATATACGTTCTTACAATGCAAAATCAAAGTATAGTAAATTGATTTTTAAAGATTGATACTTAAGACTAGATAATTCCCAAAATAGCCCTAAAATCTCAATTAAGTTATACTAATTTGTTCTAATTCAGAATTTAATCTAATCGTAAGATATGAATGAAACAGAGGCGTAAGTTGATTTGAACCCCATTTTTCTAGAAAATTAATTGAATGAGATGAATTCTATTTAACTACGTCCATATTGCAAAATTATTAATTTACCACTTAAGACTTTGTTCCATTCAACCATTTAATTCTAATTTCTGAGGTTGTGATACCAAAATTGCTTTTCATAGACCAGTAATTCAAAATTTAAACACATACTGCAATATTCGGTTACTAGCAAATTCGAATTACAAATCAATCACGGTATCAATTAGGTTGATTCTACTTGATAATTGTTTATTAGATCTATTTACGATCCGTCGTCCGTTTTTTGATTAGCCTATTTTTTTTTTTTCTTGTTTGAGCCTATTTTTGATCTTACATTTTCTTTTCATTTTGTTTCGTTGTTTTTATTTGTATTTGTATTTTTTTTATTTATTTTTTTTTATTTCAGACTTGTTCTTCTGTTTAAATTGTTTGTTTTGCACTTTCTTTTTGAATTTATTTTCCATGTTTTTCTTCTTTTTAATAATTTTTTTTTTCTTTTTGTTGCTTTTTCTTTGTAATTCTTATTCTTTTTAGGTTTTCTTCAGTTCACATAATTTTCTAGCTTCTATTCTAGTCTAGCTATAATTTAGTATAACATTTCAATGTAATTCTGATTTAAGATATACATGAAACAATCGCCTGTTTCGATTCATCCAGAGGTATAGATCAATCGAATATTTGAATGGAACTTTAAAAATCATTCGAACATTTTGTTGAAATATAAGAAACAAAATAATAATTTTTATACCAAGCTGTTGTTTCATCCAATCCTGTATATCAATAAGATCTAGTTTTGGTTCTAATACTAATCGGGTAATCCTACCTAATCTAAATCCTGATACTGATTTTTAAACAATGTCAATTTTCGAACATATTGTTTTTTTCATGACAACTGGTAATATATATTCTTTTCAAATAATTAAAGCTGTGCTTAAGTAATTGGAAACTACTAACATCAACCTCAATATCAGTTATTTATAATCATCTATATTCTAACAATCCCGATTTATGCAATCGGTACGTGCACCACATAGTAGATTGTCGTAATTTATTCTTCTGAAGATTTGGATCTTGAATTTGCACTTCAGATCGATGTTCAAAGTTTGCATCGATCCAAAGAACTTTTTCAGTGTTTTTGTTTCATCTGCTGCACGTAACTGAATTATGACTTTCAGTTACGTTGTTGCGTTCGAATCCGATTAGAAAATTATCCGGAGTTAGAGAACTCAGATCGAGATCCTCTTCGTCGCATGTTATACGTCGAGCTACTTCAGTGACGAATTTCAGCATTTCCTTCCATGTATTTTTCAGTTTTGTAACGCTACTATACTGATGTCGCTTATTTTTGTGAACCAGTTAGGGATCGATAATGGAAGTCAAGTGATACGGCGAGAAATACAAGTCCCAAAATGCACTTTCGTGAATTTAGAAGCTGGAAAATCATTGACCAATGCTTCTCTTCGTAGAGTGAAATCTTCGATTGGCTTGAAGTCTGTGATTGACAGAGTGCACGATGAGATTATGTCCGGACAAGAGTGTCACGTCAGAAAAATAACCAGAAAAATTCCAAAAACTCTGGCTAAAAATTATCTTCAGCAGACCCATGAATGAGAAGAAATATCTGATCTCCATCTCGAATTTGATAATCAGCTAGTTTTCATCCTCCAACAATTCAAGAATTGATGTGTTTCTTTTCGATCCCTCAAACTATATCAGCAATGTGTACTGATAAATCGGTTATAATGAAGAGAATGCAGAGTTGACGTGTTTCTAGATAGAATCCCATGTAAAAAGATCCCTTGAATAGATTTTGTCGAAAACACCCAATCTCAATTCAATGCTGGTTCTGGACCATTGACGATGCCATAATCCGTTAGATGCAGACCTCTGCATAGATGAGAGCGTATCGCGTAGGCGGAAACCAATGTTGCTGATCATCGTGGGGAAATTACGGGTTCTGCAAGCGAGATGAATGCAGGGGCCACAAACAGCGGCGAACGATCAACTGTCAGCAATGTAGGGCGTATTCCGCACAAAATCAGTCGACGACAGCCGATCTCAATTCGATGCTGATTCTGGACCACTCGATGACATCATAATCCATTAGATGAAAGCCTCTGTAGAGATTTCTTTTCTTTAAGATTGTAGCATTCGGTTTCGGAAATTGAATATGCAGCGAGAAGCGGCAGGTCACGAATTTTTTTGAAACGATCTTTACATTGAACTCCTTGGCTGTTGAGTCGTAGAGTAAGAGGAAATATTTTTTTCCTGTGTATATGGAATCGTTGTAGTTGTCGATGACACGTTCAGCTCCATCTCGGAAACTCCAGAAAATCCCACGTTGATTTCATGTGGGCGACGCATATGGATTGCATAAATCACGAGAAGTGGAAAAATCGAAGAAGTAGATATTGTTTCAAAATCTTTGCGAACACATGTTATCCTAAATCTTGCCTAAACTAAGAATGTTTTAATACCTAGCAGTATAAATTATTGGATATTGTCTATGTACTTTCAAAGTGTATTTCCGATTTGCAAATAGCTGCATATTAGAACCTCTCACACCTATGAATGTATCATTGAATAACTAAAAATGGTAATTTCAGTGTCATCAGAAGACTAGGGAAACTTTATACCAAGGCGGATATAAATTTCCACACTTGTTTGATCAAGATTCATAAATTGTTGAGGATATGTATGTACCTATCCATTCTCATGTCAGAGATCAATTTGAACGATTCATGCATGCAATCAATCAGCTGTGAAAAATTGACTATATCATAAAACGTGTATCTTCGTAGTCGAACTTTCGAACGGGATGAATTCAGCAAAGTTTTGTACGGGGTGACACGCTGAGCAAAAACAGTAAGGTAAATTTCTCGCAAATTCGAGTAGAATCAAGTTTTTTGGCGAATATTGTATTCATATCTCAGGAAATAAGAGGAAGCGAACCGTCGCGCCGCCCGCTGCAGGGATGGCTGAATTTACGCGGGCCTTTACAGGTCTCAAATTGAACTCCACTGACATTGAGTCAAATTTGTATAGGTACTTAATCGAACTATAAGTGACGAGAAATTTGAAAATCGATGCTATAGTTAGGTCAGCCATTGAAGATACTATAATCGTTGTAACGCGGCAGATTGCATCTGCAGTTTCAGAGAATTCCCTGCCCCCTGGTCGGTATATTTAATGATTGAGTGACCTGTGAATGATTGTTTAAATGACTGAATGTGACTCGAGAACTCGAACTAACTCCGTCTGGTGGCCGTGATTAGCGAAGCAAGGCCATATAGTTAATCTCTTTCTTTATTTTCTTTTTGCCTGAGGGACCGCTTCTCTCTTAGTGACCAGCCCCGGATTTAAACGAGGCATCGTTCCTTCAACGAAATAGCAGACGGCATGACCGTCCGACATATTAGACTACGACTAGGCAACGGAGGGGCACCCAATCACTGTATCCACGGAACGGCCAATCATATACCGAGGGGACGGGAGAGCGTCGAGGACGCTCTACGATGAGGCACACTGGTAGTGGACGCAAATCCCGCCGCCACCAAGAGCCGGCAACCCGTACCCGACGCCACACGGAGCTTCAAAAAGAGAGCCCCTGAAGGCCCGGCTCGAAGCAGATGACGTCACCACGCGTTCACGCGACGTCAGGGAACCCCCTGACGTACGAGCTAATAGTCTAAGACCATAATGCGAAGAGTTTCGATGCTCACTTTATTCTGCGACACCTAGTGGGGCAAGGTGACGAGCCACCTCAGGTGATACTCAACGGGAGTAAGATAGTCTTGTTGGAGTCGGCCAACGCGCGTTTTCGATTAATTTGCGTATATGCCGATGACCTTGTCAGCGTTACTAAAAGTGATTGGCTTGTCAAAAGAAATAGGCAACGAGGTATTCCCGTATCTTTTCAACACCCTTGCTAAACAAGGTTACGAGGCAGCGTTATTTGCTGTTGAGTATTATTCAACTGAGACTATGACGGTCAAGACTAGAGAACACGTTCCCGAATGCCATCATAGGCTAGCTAGTGAAGGTTACGTTTTCAAATTGGATAATGAGCTGGGAGAATACTGCCGATCGAATGTCACTATACTTCGCCTCGTCTGTCTTGCCTTCAGAAAAATCTTCCCTCGAACCGGTGACGTGTGTCCGTTCACAGACAGCACGACCATCGCTTCAGCCTGCTTCATAGTTTACCGTAAAGATTTCTTGCAGGATAACCGTAAAGATCACACCCCCCGCCGGTTACAGAATGAATGATAAGTAGTCGTGTCGAACTATCGAGTGGCTAGCTTTGAAGGAGAGAGAACTCGGGATAGAGATCGAACACGCTGGAAGGGGTCGGAAAAAACGTATCTTAAATCGTCCTGTGGATGGCTACTACGAATCTGCTGATGGTCTTCGACATGTTCTAGAGTTTCACGGCTATGACTGGCATAGCTGTCTCTATTTTTTATGGAGTCAACAAGGACAAGAAGCCAACGGTTGGTGAGTGCATGGACAGAAGGCTTGAAGAGACAAATGCCAAAACCAGGCGTATGATAGCGTTGAACGATGTCGTGGAGGAGATGTGGTAGTGTCAGTTTGTCAACCAGCTCAAGAGAAACGCCAAACAAGAGCAGGAACGCGTTGACGCTACTGAATTCGTCCCCACCTCGGTTAATACCAAGTTGAACCCGCGTGATGGCTTTTACGGCGAACGTACAGAGAACATGTCCAGATTCCGCAAGGTAAATACTATAAAGCTTCGGTAGGAATTATGGAATATCGGGTATAGACGGTCTTTTGTGTAGAAAACAAAATTTATTTGACGTTTCGGTCGAATGACATGGTCGACCATCATCAGAACTGTTGGGAAAAACAGTATATTACAATATAATTAATTACTAGTAATTACTAGTACTAGTAATACTAGTAGTACTAGTAATTACTAGTACTAGTAATACTAGTAGTACTAGTAATACTACTAATACTAGTAAAGTAGTAGTAGTAGTAATACTAGTACTACTACTACACGGTCAAGAAAATATTCACCATACATTCTACACAACACGGGTTTCGAGTTTTTCGGATTTTCGTCCACGGTTTCTGTCACAACACTACCTATCAACATGACGAATATGGAGGAACTGGGAAAGTCACTATCTACGATAAGAAGAAAGTTGGCACGGGCAATGAACCGAAGAATTTTCTTGTTACGCTGTCGGAATCAAAGCATCGTTCCAAAATTTCTACAGTTAAGGTCAAAAAATTTCACACACTTAGTTAATAACAAAAAATTCACAAATGCTTTAGCACGTTTTCAAGTCCTAGACTTGGAGATCAGCCAAGTGATAAATAAAATAAAGTCCTTAAGTAAACAACGTTTACAAATAGAGTCATACATAAAACAAAAATGCACAGATTCGATTTTTCTTAATAAAGTAAAAAATGACTTTAATAGAACCGAAAAATTGTTTTCACAAATCAAACAACATTATATGAGAAAATTTGAACATTTAAATAACACGAGTCATGTGAACACTGATTAGTGGATAGTAAATCTCTCCGATACTGTTTTACCACCACCGATTAAAAACTTTTTAGCCTTTGGTCCAAAACATGGAGTTCCATACAGACCTGACAGAATACCTACGGATAACATTATTTGTGGTATTGAGTCTGGAATTAACAAATTGGAAAAAAAACTCCAAAGACATAATACGCTCTCAGGTCACCAACAAAATTTTAGCACATCAACGTAACTCACAACTTGATCGATCACAAAAACAATTACTAAGAGACTTCAATCACACTAAAAAGTTTTTAACATTACATCCTAATTTAACAGTGACGAAGGCTGACAAAGGAAATAAAACGGTGGTGGTAAACACAGATGACTATCTTAAGAAAGTCAATCTTCTGCTTAATGATAAAGACACATACAAAATCTTAAGGAATGATCCAACCAAAATCTTTGAAAGGAGACATAACACTTTGATTAATCAGTGGCAAAAAGACAACTATATTTCTAGCAAAATGGGAAAAAGTCTTAGGCCGGTATTCATAGTCAGGTCTCAAGTCGTGTCTTGAGGCCGTCTTGACTAAGACGGTCTTATTCGTCAAGATCGTCTTAAGATGGCGTACATTTCATAGTCCGCAAATAAGACGGTCTTCGTGAAGGTGGCGCTGCTCAAGACCGTCTTATCTCCGTTGAGACCGTCTTGGTGAAGCATTTGCTTGAGGCCGTGCTTATGTGCCCTTCGGTTATTCTCGGAAACTTGCCGTTGTATCGACCAATTGCAGCTTTGGACGCGCGGTCAGGCAGGGGGAAAGGTTATGGAGCACACCCGAGCATGACGTCATTCATGCTTATAAGGCGGGATTATTCGGATAGCTGTCATAACGTGCTTCAAAGTTAACTCGTTCACTTTGAATTGTTTGCAAGTATTTTGTGAGAAAGTAGAGTATATTTGTCTACGATGGCTTTTAAAACAAAACACTATACATCGGTGGAGAAGAAAATCTTTCTCGATATATTAAAAGATTACAAAGAAGTGATCGAATCGAAGAGGAGTGATTTTTCAACACTCAAAGAAAAGGCATCTATTTGGACTGAGATCGGTCGTAAATATAACGATTCATTTCAAACAAACGAAGCGGTAAGTACCATGATTTTCACATATTTGAATATTGCGTATGTTTATTTGTAATAATTTTACCCAGGAAACCTTATTAAATTAATACAAATATTCACTTTGCAAAGTAGTATAAATATTTAATACAAATATTCGATTCACAAAACTTCAATGCGGATCTAATGTTTATTCTCTTTGCAGAGAACGGTCCCACAATTGAAAAAATTGTGGACTAATTTAAAGCAGAGTCAAAGAAATGCTTTGACTCAGGAGAAGCAGGCTGCCATGGCTACCGGAGGTGGTCCCCAGGCACCCCCTGCGGTAATTGATCCTGATATAGCCATAATTGCACCTCATTTAATGGAACTGGCACCAGTGAACTTTTCCTCAAACATTGGAGAGGACAATCGAAACGGTAAATGATATTTTCATTCTAATTCTGCATAACGTACACCACGTGAGTAATTTAGAGCTATGATTTTTTCGACACTCAAGTTATATCGAATTTTCATATTCCAGATTACTTAAGGCAAATCGCAGAGCAGGAAGATGATGGCGATGGAATTGTCGAATATTTGGATGAGGCATTGTTGGAAGAACGGAATGTAGTTGAAGCCAACATACATGAACGTGAACTTCCAGGGACTTCAAGTTCTTCCTCACAAGCCACTAACTTAGGTATAAATTTGATACATTTAAAGAGACCTGCTGATGTAAAGCATCCTGTATGTAATTATTCTGTTGCATTACAAAAAAAATATTGACCGTTTCAATGATTACAGAAACTCCAATACAAGTCCGTAAGAAACTTTGCACAGTTGAGCAGCGTAAGCAAATGGCCAGAAATTCGTCGACTCAATCGTCATCCACCGCGGAGAGGATCAAACGAGATACCTTAAAGGTGCAGAGGGTTGTAGGCCTGTGTCAGAATGACGAAGAATTATTTTTAATAAAAAAACAACACGAAATAAAGGTAGCCAAGGTGAAAGAATGCCACCTCAATATCATGAACCAATTGCAGAATGAGCACCTCATTAAAATTCAACATCTTGAGCTACGAAAGGCTACGGCAGAAGCTGAACTAGCGGAGATAAAACTCTCACGTGAAAGGGAGAATGTTTAACGTTACATAGATTAATTATTGGTTAACTAGTTTTAAGTTCAGACTTGACTCAAACACTTGTGTGGCTTGACAATAAAATCGTACAAATTTGTTAATTTAATTAAAATTCATGCTATTTATTTCTTTATGTCTATGTATACACACTCTAGTATGTAAATTTCAATTTGGAATTCAATTTTCAATTACAATTAATCTAATTCTCTAACGAGAACTTCCAATAAAATGAATGATCACCATTAAACAATTATAAGTACTATTCTAACTTTGTAAGACACTAAAATTGTGATAAATGGGAATTTTAAGAAGATGAGAATTACCTTTACTGTGACCTCAACTGTGATATTAAACCTAACTATTTGATGCAATGAAATAAAGAAGATTTTCACCAATCAATTTATAATGTATTCAATATTATTGATGGAAAGAGCTGGCGAAAATAAATATCAATTCGATTCATAGAAAGTGATATTTATTCGAGAATTATTATATTATACATTGAACTTATCGTTTCAATTAAACAAGCGTTCGACGAGGGCTTGCCGTACCACAAAACCCTCTCCTGGTTGCCAGTGTGGTGGTTGAGCAGGCACTTCTTCCTCTTCCATTGGCTCTTCTTCGGGGAGGATGTTATCCAAAGTCAGAGATAAATTATGCAGAACAGCACACGCCACTATAACTGTGGTGGTGCATATCAATTTCGTCCCCAGACCTTTGGACAGGCAGGGAAATCTTCGTTTCCACACTCCAAAAGTTCTTTCGACAATTTGTCTTGTTCTTCCTTGTACATTATTGTAGCTGATCAAAAAAAAAAATTTGTGAGCAGATAGTTTTATATATAATTCCTATAATTCGCATCTAGTGTTACAAGGAATTCAATTGTTTCTGATGATGTATAAAAAATACCTTTGCTCTGCGTCAGTAACAGGATTTGCAAGTGGGGTCAGCAGAAACGGAAGACAGGGATAGCCAGCATCTCCAACAAGAGTTCCAGTTAGTTGTCTCTGATGATACCGCATGTAAAGTCTCGAATTTTGGAAAATTCGGCTGTCGTGTTGACTTCCTGGCCATTCTGGAACAAGATCCAAAAACTCCATGTGTGGTCCGACAACTGCCTGTATTGTGGAAAATCAAGACGTTGATTATACAAATGATTAATTTTGCAAAGCAGACTAAGTTTATTTATATCGTAGATGCTATTACCTGAACGTTAAGGGAAAAATATCCCTTACGATTTCTATAAACTTCCTGCAAGTTTTGAAATCTTGTATGAGAAAGACGTATGTGAGTGCAGTCAATAGCACCGTCAACTCCTGGAAGACCAACGCCGTTCCTGTCTGCCCCAAGTTGCCGAAACAATTGCCTGTTATCTGCCCGAGCTTCTTCGGTTTCAGGCATTTTGATTATATCGTACATCTGGGCGGCGATAAGTGTAGATACTCTGAATACGGTCCTTGAAACCGTAGCCTGCGATAGACTCAGCAAATCTGCATTAACGAGCTGTTCAAAGCAACAAGGTAATCATTACTCAATTCTCCCGCTAATGTGATGATACTTATTAATATTACAATGGTTGGTAAAAAACTTTTGAAATGAAATGGTACTCACTTGAAAACTAGCAGTAGCATAGAATCGTAGACAAACTAGCAATTGTATAACAGGTGGAATTGGTAAGCCACGATTGTTAACTTTCATCAATCCAGCTTCAATTCTTGGTAACAATCCATGCATAGTACTGTCTTTAGAAAATCGGAATCGCCGCTTGAATTCAATGTCATTATAATATTCAAATGGATTCTGACCATCTCGAACATATCGTTTTGGAGCACGGGGCACTAGCTCATCTTCATCGGAGGATTCGTCAGAATCCGTGCTACTCATGTTATCCACGTCGTGGAGGTTCAGCATATCTTCCACATGATCCATTATAACAAAAGTTTCTCCGCACTTCACTGGTCACAGTTATTTACTCGAATGAATTGGTCTGGCCTTGCTTACTGCTTTTAACTACTGCAAATACCAACTACCCTTATACAAAATTCTGCTTATCGACACAGCCCATCTACTTTTCTTTTAACTACTCATCATTTTCGGGAAGGCATTACCCGGACGGAATTAAATAATACCCAGAAAAACCGTTTTCGCAGAATTCAAGTGACAGGTACCTGTGGAAGTCACATTACCCTAACCTCACTGAAGCCGAACGACCGCCGCTAATCCCAATTTTTCCGTAGGTGAGATTCCGGTTACTGAACACCTGCTACAATATGGATTATACAATGCCGACTACCGAGAAAAAATGCTTTGCCCCGAAAATATTTCCACAATGTCGGACACCTGCGAGTGATTTTCGTAATAAGCATTTGCTTAAGTCGTCTTCGACCCTGACTTGATCAAGACCGTCTTATTGGCGATCTTATTTCTCATATAAGACCGCCTTAATTGATTATGAAAGCATGCGTACTTGAGACATGCTTATTTCAAATAAGACGGGACTATGCAACTTGTCAAGAGACCTCCTAAATAAGACCGTCTTGATAAAGACCGCCTTATTTGCTGAGTCTCAAGACCGTCTTATTTGACGACTATGCAACTACAGCGCCATCTCAAGACCGCGTATAAGACCATCTTGACCGAGGACGGTCTCAAGACCTGACTATGAATACCACCCTTAAAGTTTTAAACTCGGTAGCTCCTAAAATGTACTTTCTACCAAAGATTCATAAAGCTAACGTTCCGTATCGTCCAATTGTCTCAAATATAGGTGCTCCAACTTATAAACTAGCTAAGTTCTGTGCCTTCCCATTAACACAAATTTTAGGTAAATCTAATTACCATACAAAAGACTCGTGGTCGTTTGCGCATAACATAAGAGGTACTAGCATTCCCGAAGGATCTAAACTTATATCGTTAGACGTAACGTCACTGTTCACTAATGTACCAACAGATCTGATCTTAAGTTGTATTGATAATAAGTGGACCGGAATAGCTTCACATACACAACTCCCTAAAGATGAATATACATATAAAGAGCATTAAATTGTGCTTAGACTCCACGTTTTTCAGTTTTAACAATGAATTCTACCAACAGATAGAAGGTGTTGCGATGGGTTCTCCTATTAGTCCAGCGTCGGCAAACTTAGTCATGGAAACTCTTGAAAACACAGTAATTTACAACTAAGATGACACTCTTCCTTTTTATAAAAGATATGTGGATGACATTATCACGGCAGTGCATCCATCGAATATTAATGACATCGTGGGTCAGTTTAACAGTTTTCACCCGAAATTAAATTTCACCTATGAACTAGAAACAAATAATAGGTTGAGTTTCTTAGACATAACAATCATTAACCAAGATCATTCCTTATTAATCGACTGGTATAGGAAACCCACATGGTCAGGATAGTATCAATTATAGTCATAATTGATAACGAGGAAAAAGTAATCAAACTTCAACTCCATAGATACTTTTCCAGCGCGTTGGGTCGGAAGAGGGAGCACGGTAACATGGCCTGCTAGATCACCTGATTTGACTCCTCTTGATTTTTTTCTATGGGGGTACGTCAAATCAAAAGTCTACGACACTCAACCGGCGAACGTAGATGATCTGAAGGGAAGAATCACTGCAGCATGCAGATCTATCTCACCGGAAATATTACAAGCTGTACGAGAGAACCTGAGACAGCGACTTGATGTTTGTATTGACAGAGAGGGCCAACAATTTGAATCACTTCTATGAGCGTCAAAATAAATGAATAACCTAACAGCCTGGTTGAGTCGTTGTTGATATTTCTCTCCAATACCAAGAAATTGTATCTTTTGTTTTCGTGAAAATTTCGGTCGACCAAATTCTTCCAGTTGTTGATTGGCTGAAGAGGCGGGGCCTCGTGCCGATTGAGTCCCTCCCATTCTCGACACTTGAAGTGACCCACCCTGTATAAGCGGCACTTGGGTCTCAGATAAGGTTAAGAAAGCTGTTGCAATGGGGTACAAGGTGATATCGGTGACCGAGATCTGGCAGTACGAAATCACAATGTTCAACCCAAAGACTCGGAAGAGGTGGTCACTTTTCCGCCTATATAGGCACTTTCCTTAAAATAAAACAGGCAAGCGGTTGGCCTGCAGAGTGTGACGATGAGGGTAGTCGGGCTGAGTATCTGCGCCGGTACAAACAGGTAGAAGGTATAGAGCTAGAAACTGCGAAAATCGAGAAAAACTCTGAGCTTCGTTCCGTGTCAAAGTTATGCCTGAACTCGTTCTGGGGTAAGTTTGGCCAGCGGGATAACCTATCGAAAACAACGGTTATTAAAACACAAGAACAGTTCTTTAACCTTGTTACAAGTCCTTCAATCACCCTGGAAGATCTGCTACCTGTCAACGACGATATATTGTACGCCCGCTGGTCTTACAATGATGAGAGTGTCGAAGCGTCAACCCTTGTGAACGTTGTAATAGCGGCATATACGACGGCACAGGCGAGGCTCAAATTATACTCGTATTCAGAGCAGCTGGATCGCAGAGTACTCTCCTACGACACCGATTCTGTTATTTATATCCGGACAGGCCAGCCTGGCGAGTATGAACCACCTGTAGCTTCCTGGGAGATCTGACCGATGAACTTGAGCCCTACGGTAAAAATAGTTACATTCGAGCGTTTGTATCTGGCGGTGCTAAATTTTACGCGTTTATAGTGGTATGTCCGAACGGGGAGGAGGTGGAGGTGTGTAAAGTAAAAGGCATTAGTTTGAATTATAGTACACGTTTAAAGTAAATTCCGAGTCCATTCGAGAAATGGTGGTGGAGGGTGCAGAACCTATCAACTTAAAGTTTCGGGGGATTCGACGAACAGAATCACACGTTGTAGTAACCAGGGACCAGAGAAAGACCCGCGGCCCGTTTTTGTAAAAAGGCGTTGTTGTAGAGATAGTTACGATATCGTCCCTTACGAATACCACGACGAATAATTGCTGCTCAAAGGTCTCTCTAGGTTTCTTCTGAATTGATTTGACTTTTTTTCTCCTCAATTGTTTCGTAATATGTGAATATAATTTTCCGAGAATATGTTAGAATAAGCAACGTGTGTAGTTTACAAGTATTTGTAAGGTTTTATGAGAAATACGTTTTAATAAATTTAGGTACAAGTATAGTCAAATTCATTCCCTCACTCATGTAGACACTAAATAATATGAATAAAACAGCATTATGAATATATTCGTCTATAAATGTTTTATCTTTTATTCACACTTAAAACCATTTATTCTCACTTTTCTCTTTTATTTGAATTCAAACACAAAACCAAACATACTATTCAAAACGCTCTATTTATAACTCTCTCTGCTTAAACCAAAACAAACATCAACTCTTTAAGATTATAACGACTCTAAATTCCTAGATTTACTTTATATTACTTTTATATCGAGTCACAACTTATTATTTTCCTTTTGTAATCATTTTTGTAATGCGTGGTTGCAACCAATTTCATATATTTTGTTTCATAACTTTCTATTATATAAATTGAAGACTTAAATGCTGGAATTATTTCATTGTCAGACAAACGCCTATCCTTTCTCAATACAGTCGAAGTCCCCACAATTTAACTCCCCACATTCTGACCGTTCCTACATTTTTACTGGTTACCATGGTTACCATTCCAACAATTGAACTTCCTATACGGTGCGTTTCCCCCACTGCGAGAGTCGGCGAGCGCACTAGTGCACCGAACGAACGATGTTCTTAACCTCGTTCAAACATCTGACGTTTATTTTGTTTAGAATGTGGTTAGTGTAAATTCAATCAAAACATTGGTAGGTATTCGTAAGCATTGAGCGTAAAAACTGGTAAAAACTGACTGACTGCGCGAGTCGGTCGATATTTATACTCGATATCGATTCTGGTGAATCCGAGAAGCAGACGATTCTAGCGACTTCTAAGGCCGGTATTCATAGTCAGGTCTCAAGTCGTGTCTTGAGGCCGTCTTGACTAAGACGGTCTTATTCGTCAAGATCGTCTTAAGATGGCGTACATTTCATAGTCCGCAAATAAGACGGTCTTCGTGAAGGTGGCGCTGCTCAAGACCGTCTTATCTGCGTTGAGACCGTCTTGGTGAAGCATTTGCTTGAGGCCGTGCTTATGTGCCCTTCGGTTATTCCCGGAAACTTGCCGTTGTATCGACCAATTGCAGCTTTGGACGCGCGGTCAGGCAGGGGGAAAGGTTATGGAGCACACCCGAGCATGACGTCATTCATGCTTATAAGGCGGGATTATTCGGATAGCTGTCATAACGTGCTTTAAAGTTAACTCGTTCACTTTGAATTGTTTGCAAGTATTTTGTGAGAAAGTAGAGTATATTTGTCTACGATGGCTTTTAAAACAAAACACTATACATCGGTGGAGAAGAAAATCTTTCTCGATATATTAAAAGATTACAAAGAAGTGATCGAATCGAAGAGGAGTGATTTTTTAACACTCAAAGAAAAGGCATCTATTTGGACTGAGATCGGTCGTAAATATAACGATTCATTTCAAACAAACGAAGCGGTAAGTACCATGATTTTCACATATTTGAATATTGCGTATGTTTATTTGTAATAATTTTACCCAGGAAACCTTATTAAATTAATACAAATATTCACTTTGCAAAGTAGTATAAATATTTAATACAAATATTCGATTCACAAAACTTCAATACGGATCTAATGTTTATTCTCTTTGCAGAGAACGGTCCCACAATTGAAAAAATTGTGGACTAATTTAAAGCAGAGTCAAAGAAATGCTTTGACTCAGGGGAAGCAGGCTTTCATGGCTACCGGAGGTGGTCCCCAGGTACCCCCTGCGGTAATTGATCCTGATATAGCTATGATTGCACCTCATCTAATGGAACAGACGTCGTGAACTTGTCCTCAAACATTACAGAGGACCAGCGAAACGGTAAATGATATTTTCATTCTCATTCTGCATAACGTACACCATGTGAGTAATTTAGAGCTATGATTTTTTCGACACTCAAGTTACATCAAATTTTCATATTCCAGATTACCTAAGGCAAATCGCAGAGCAGGAAGATGATGACGATGGAATTGTCGAATATTTGGATGTGGCATTGTTGGAAGAATGTAATGTAGTTGAAGCCAACGTATTGTGACGTGGCCCTTATTCAGGCCTCGGGTCCAGACCGGATAGCTAGGCCTCGAGACCGAGTCAGTCGACAATAAATGGCTAGACAAGAAAAAGAAAATAATTAAATTGAATTTTGGGCGCCAGACGAACTTTCTTCGTCACGAGATAATAACAAAAAAAAACGGACTGAAAGAATAAGCGGCGACTAGCTGCAGTACCGCGGAGAGGGGTCGGGATTATGTGAGGGAATAGCGTACACAATAACGACTCGTGCCATATAAAATTTAACAAAATAAAAGAAATTTATTCAAAAAAAAAAGAAATAAACTAGATTGCACAACGTGATGCTAATAACAAAAAGAAATAATTATACTACCGCCGCAGCGATCATGCACCTCGGGGTGTCACCCCTCGGATCTAACACAACAGTTTATCGAGCTTCACAAAAATTAATCGTAGACAAGATCAGGCTTCCACGTAGGAGAGCAATAACAGAGAAAAATATCGCTTAGCTCGATACAATAATGCCTCGCAGCAAACTAAAACTAATTTCCAAAATTACTTAAAATTAACTTACACTAACTCTGCCTACGTAAGCTAAACCAAAATTGCCAAATATGAGAACTGGTTCATTCTGACCTAATGCTCTGAATCTCCTCGTGGGAGAAAAAGAGCGCGACAGTGACGGACTAAGGCTGTCTCACTCACACTCGTGTGTGCAGCGTACGTACTCTAATCAGTGATCTTACGCGACAGAAACTCGAAAATTGTACTCAAAAAAATAATAAAAACTCAAACTCGAAACTCTATTATGCTTTAGGACACTGGTGGCGGCCTACCGGCTCGGAGATCGGTTTAATTTAATCCCAAATTCTACGAAGCCTCGTGGCTCGCACCAAGGCAAGATGACAGACGGCCGTTTGCCGGATTCAAATTTTTATGGATCAAATGAGCTAACGCTTACCGTTGTCCAGCCAAACTCCTGGTCAGTTTTCCTCGTAGGAAAAACCTCTGTGACCATCCAGGCACTCCAACAGCCACGGTAACGACCTCAGGCACTCACACTCACTCAAAAAGTCCCTCTAAGGGAATCTACAAAATCGCCTCGTGGCTACGACAAACTCTAACAAAAATTAGAGCGAGCACGGAGCTCGGCGATCTACCTGCGAAGCAGGCCTACGGCAGAGTCATTAGACCACATGACGCCGGTCGTGCGCACACCCTTCTTACGCAGTCGAATATTGATTTGGCGATCGACCGCTGGATCTCTACTTGGCGGCGTGCCACGCGCGTAAACTCAAATTTGGCCAGGACGTAGGAAGCCCTCGTTGTATGACCACGGTTCGCAGGCTCTTGGGGGTGGCGGGAATCTCTTCCACCACCTGTATCCCTCGTAGCTGAGTGCCCTCGGCACTCCCCCGTGTCTTCGTGTGTATGAGAGGATGCTTCCTTAGGCGTCGACTCGTGTAGGAGTTATCGGTCCACTCTCGAAATCGGGTGCCTTCACGTGAGTCTCCGTCATATTTTTGGCCGTGTCTCCCACATAATAGAGAAAAGGTTAAAAAAAAACAAAAGAATAAGAACTAAATTCGACAGTCTTAAGTCGGTCACGGTCGCCTCTCGGAGTAAAATCTAGCCTCGGGGCTGCCCTAACTCATTCATACAGCTTTCAGGCACTCGATGCACCCTTAACTAAGGTCGTCTAAGGGAGTTCGGGCATATTGTAACATGCAATGTTACAACTCGTTCTGAGTTTTGCGTTTCGAGTTTTTCGTTCTGAGTTTTGCGTTTCGAGCTTTTGCGTTTCGAGCTGCTGACTTCGCCGCATGGCAGCCCCGAGGGCTCGGTCATGAAAATGTAAGTTTTATAGAGGTCAAGTAAGATGTCTGGGGTTTCGAGTTACGAAAGTACGACTGCCGATCGACCCCAACACGATTGAACCGATTGTTAGTTATCCGGCACCCCGGAACTGTAAATGATCGCGACGATTTGTAGGGATGGCCTCAGGGTACCGCCGGTTTATCACAGCGCTCGCAGGTTTTTCGGAGCCACCCATGCGAATTTCACGTAAGGATAGACGGTGGAAGAGAGGTGACGATCAAATAACACCTTTAGAGTAGAACAGTCCGCGTAACCTGAGCCCCAATTTTGAAATGATTTTGGTTTTGTTTTGTATTTGGTAATTTTGTCGGGCACGATGGGCAAGAGCCTTGGCTTAGCCTACCTGATCTGATTTTTTTTTTGGTTTTTCAGTTTTTTTGGTTTATTTGTTATTTTGTATTACAGTCAGTGACCAAAAGAGGTCCAAAGTCAGTAGACTTAAAAACACACGGCTGCGGCCGCCACTCGGAGTTCGGGCATATTGTAACATGCAATGTTACAACTCCCCCCCCCCTTAGACGGACCACTGGGGCGGAAGCACTAGCTAACTTGACCCATGGGCCGAACTCCGAGTGGCGGCCGCAGCCGTGTGTTTTTAAGTCTACTGACTTTGGACCTCTTTTGGTCACTGACTGTAATACAAAATAACAAATAAACCAAAAAAACTGAAAAACCAAAAAAAAAATCAGATCAGGTAGGCTAAGCCAAGGCTCTTGCCCATCGTGCCCGACAAAATTACCAAATACAAAACAAAACCAAAATCATTTCAAAATTGGGGCTCAGGTTACGCGGACTGTTCTACTCTAAAGGTGTTATTTGATCGTCACCTCTCTTCCACCGTCTATCCTTACGTGAAATTCGCATGGGTGGCTCCGAAAAACCTGCGAGCGCTGTGATAAACCGGCGGTACCCTGAGGCCATCCCTACAAATCGTCGCGATCATTTACAGTTCCGGGGTGCCGGATAACTAACAATCGGTTCAATCGTGTTGGGGTCGATCGGCAGTCGTACTTTCGTAACTCGAAACCCCAGACATCTTACTTGACCTCTATAAAACTTACATTTTCATGACCGAGCCCTCGGGGCTGCCATGCGGCGAAGTCAGCAGCTCGAAACGCAAAAGCTCGAAACGCAAAACTCAGAACGAAAAACTCGAAACGCAAAACTCGAAACGCAAAAACTCAAAACGCAAAAACGTTGAAATTGAAGTCGGACGCAACAATAACGCACGAACTCGAATTCACACGCTACGACTTACAAAAAAAATGAAAACTCACGAAAGAACTCAACTGAGTCGCGACTCAAACGCACTTTGCGAGGGTTCGATTACTCCCTCTGTTCGTTTCCCGTGCTGCAACCCGAACAAGTAGTAGAGATTTCTCCCTTCCTACCACAGTGATAACAAAATCTGGTTTTTGGAGCAGGGCACTCCCTCCATACATGACCTCGACGGTCGCAGTTAAAGCAGACTACGCTCGGTCCCCCGTCTAACGCTGGGGGGTTTTGTGTCACTGCTGCTTGCGTACTCGCGGTGTTACCCCTCGTTTGCGTCGGGCGTTCCGATGTATTTCGCGTAGCTACCGGTTCATACTTTTCCGTAGCCTTTCGCGACGCGTTTGCTCCGGCCACCGTCGTTAACTTCGCGATTTCGGCCTGCATTGCCGCCATTTGTTCTTTAATGGCCTTTTCCAAGGCCATTCTCCCCCCCCCTTGACCATTGTCACCCTTCGATCTCGAGGCCGACCTGGTCTTTCCTGGCTCCGTAGCCTTGGACTCATTTGGGTCCACCTCTTCTATCGCCGCGATGGCTGGGGCTTTTTTCGAAGGTTTCTCTTTAGTCCTACACGCCAGTTCTTTCATAAATGAGTCCTCGGGGGACGGGGGTGGTCTATACGTACGCGACAAACTTAAATTTCTCTCCCGCGCGGTAGCTACTCTTGCTAACTCGCGGAAATCTCTAATCTGTGTTCTGTCTAACGTTTCCCGAATGTTGGGTCTTAGGTTTTCGAAAGCGAGGTCCAATTGGTCCTCAAGCGCGTACGGCCGCGTCATCCTGTGTAATAACCCTCGGATGCAGGTTAGGTACTCGGTCACCGACTCGTGTTCCCCCTGTGTGCGCGTCGCGGCTTGTTGTCGGAACCGTTTGTTGATGGTTTCGTCTCCGAACCAACTCCTAAACGCTTTCTCAAAGTCCTCGTAGCTGGACCAGCTCTCGCGCTCGATACGCAGCCATTCAGACGCCCAACCCGTAAAAATAATCGGTAGGGATTGTACGATCTCCCTACCTGACAGCGGAGTGAACCTACAGCAGTCGTCTAGCCTACTCAGGAAGTCTTCCGCGCTTTGTTCGCTTCCGCCACTGAATTTGACGTTCCATCGTCTCAGAGCCTCGACTACTTCTTTCGCTCTATCTCGGCATGCCGAACGTGTGTACCTCGATTCCTCGGCCCAGTCTACTGGGGGTTCCTCCCACGCCCTCGTGACTGTTCTGTTACCACGCTGGGCGGGCGGGTGGGATCTAATCGGCGAGAGACTTCGGTCTCTTCGCCTGTGACTCACCGGTGGCCACGTGGCCTCGCGGGTCTGTCTTTCACCCTCTTCCCGATCTCCGTGTACTGGGCACGACGCTCGGGTACGTGCTTCTTCTCGAGGGACTTCGTACCCACTTCTTACGTCGCGATATTCTCTTTCGACCCTGTCGTCCGCGAAAGTCGGTGCTCGATACACCCTACTCGTTAGTGGTTCTCCTAGCCGTTCTGACGGCCTTGGATACCGTTCTTCCGTTTCGCGGGACTCGAATAGCCGCTCGGCCGGTCTACGATACCGTTCCTCTAGGTCGTGAGGCTCTATCGCAGCCCTCGGTAGACCTTCTGCTTGGGAGTTTCGTCTATGTTCGCTAACATATTCCTCTGACTCGCACAGGTCTATGAAGGTCCTCGGGGGAACCTCAAGGCGAGCGGCACGCCTTTCTTCGTGGCCGTAGTCTTCTAACCCATGTAGGTTTCGCGAGCTCCTCGGAGGAGCTTCTACTGTAGGAGCTCGACGGTATTCGCGATCGAACTCTTCTACTTCACGCGGGTAGGCTATTGACCTTCGCGGCATGATTTCCGGACCCCCTCCGTCTAGGATTTCTCGCAACGCGGCGTAATCCCTCTCGAATACCGAGGTCTCGTGAGCCCTACGCGCGAATTCTTCCGGCCCTAGACTTACGGTGGGCCGCACTGCATATGCGGTAGGCCGCGTGCCGTACATCGTCGACATCACTGGCCCCCCGGTCGAGTACGCGATACTTGTCGTCGTAGTCGTTACTAGTCGCGAGTCGAAACTCGTTGCGAACGCGACGCGAGGCGGCGAGGGAGTTCGCGATTGCCTCGATCTCGGGCTTGGCTCCGTAGGTCGTCCCGAAACGAAGATCGTTTCATCTTCGGGTTCCCACGGAATCGTGCGTTGCCCCTGTCTTTGCCTCCAATATCTCACATATCGGTCTCGCAACTCTATGATCGAGCCTTCGGGGCTAACGTGCAGCGAGGCTAACAGCTGTGATAGCTCATCCCGCGTTAACTCCCATAGGTTCTCCCCGTATGGTGTGTCGTACGACGCCATGGTTCGATGCACGTTCCGGCTACGAACAATTATCTCTCACACGCGAAAACAACAAAACAAAAATTACGTCGCGAAAAACTGAACTCGAAAAATTCTGAAAAAGCCTCAAGAAGTCAGCTCGCGAAACTGAAGCGCACAAATTCAAATTTCTCAATCGCCAAAATAGCTACAAAAACTCGAAAACTCAAAATTTTCTCGAAAACTCAAAAATAACCCGAAAAAAACTTTTCCACAGAAACTCGATGCAAAACGACAATTTAAACTCGAACTCGAACTTGAACGCGAACGCGAAAACTCAAAACTCGAACGCAAACGCGAAAAGTCAAAAATCCAAACTTGAACTCGAACGCGAAAAGTCAAAAATCCAAACTTGAACTCGAACGCGAAAAGTCAAAAACGCAAAACTCGAACTCGAACCCGAACGCGAAAATTCAAAACTCGAACTCAAAACATCTCAATTACCCTCGGTGCATGCCGCACCCCGACTAACATGCGTGTCGCAGTCGCCGTGGGTTGAGAACCGTTGCTCTGACTCGCCGAGAACTCAGAGCCTACGCCTGAGTGTCACTGCTACGGGTGGAACGCCGAATTCAAAACAATGACCGCGCCTTATCTCTCACGCCGACGGTTGAAGCCGACGCGCAAATAGACGGTTTGACTATTGCTAGCTAGCTATAGCTTTGTTCGACGGCACCCGATGGTGCGACGCTATAGGATGTTTACCGCTTACAAAATCATGTACAGTCCGTTATACCCAACACCACAAGGCATGCACAGAGATAATCAACAATACGGAAAAACAAAATATAACAAAAAGGCAATAATTCAAGTACAAAATTTCCAGCAATCGGCTGTACAGGTTTTTCACGAGGCTTAATATTTTACCAGGAGTCGCTCCCCGTGTCTCAGCCTGCATAGGCGATCTCAAAAAATTTAAAGAATCAAATTCTGAATATTATATTTTCGCAATACTTCTATACGCTACAATGTAGGCACGAACGTACGCGTCGCTAATCCCTCTCCGGTAGTGAGAATGTAAACAACCGTAGTTGCCAAGGCAGCTCGCTACGACAAAGCGAAATCAGAAACTACCCGAAATAGAAAAATACGATAAAAAAAAATTAATCAAAATGCACTATCTTTTCTCAGGGCCCCACGTTGGGCGCCATTTTGTGACGTGGCCCTTATTCAGGCCTCGGGTCCAGACCGGATAGCTAGGCCTCGAGACCGAGTCAGTCGACAATAAATGGCTAGACAAGAAAAAGAAAATAATTAAATTGAATTTTGGGCGCCAGACGAACTTTCTTCGTCACGAGATAATAACAAAAAAAAACGGACTGAAAGAATAAGCGGCGACTAGCTGCAGTACCGCGGAGAGGGGTCGGGATTATGTGAGGGAATAGCGTACACAATAACGACTCGTGCCATATAAAATTTAACAAAATAAAAGAAATTTATTCAAAAAAAAAAGAAATAAACTAGATTGCACAACGTGATGCTAATAACAAAAAGAAATAATTATACTACCGCCGCAGCGATCATGCACCTCGGGGTGTCACCCCTCGGATCTAACACAACAGTTTATCGAGCTTCACAAAAATTAATCGTAGACAAGATCAGGCTTCCACGTAGGAGAGCAATAACAGAGAAAAATATCGCTTAGCTCGATACAATAATGCCTCGCAGCAAACTAAAACTAATTTCCAAAATTACTTAAAATTAACTTACACTAACTCTGCCTACGTAAGCTAAACCAAAATTGCCAAATATGAGAACTGGTTCATTCTGACCTAATGCTCTGAATCTCCTCGTGGGAGAAAAAGAGCGCGACAGTGACGGACTAAGGCTGTCTCACTCACACTCGTGTGTGCAGCGTACGTACTCTAATCAGTGATCTTACGCGACAGAAACTCGAAAATTGTACTCAAAAAAATAATAAAAACTCAAACTCGAAACTCTATTATGCTTTAGGACACTGGTGGCGGCCTACCGGCTCGGAGATCGGTTTAATTTAATCCCAAATTCTACGAAGCCTCGTGGCTCGCACCAAGGCAAGATGGCAGACGGCCGTTTGCCGGATTCAAATTTTTATGGATCAAATGAGCTAACGCTTACCGTTGTCCAGCCAAACTCCTGGTCAGTTTTCCTCGTAGGAAAAACCTCTGTGACCATCCAGGCACTCCAACAGCCACGGTAACGACCTCAGGCACTCACACTCACTCAAAAAGTCCCTCTAAGGGAATCTACAAAATCGCCTCGTGGCTACGACAAACTCTAACAAAAATTAGAGCGAGCACGGAGCTCGGCGATCTACCTGCGAAGCAGGCCTACGGCAGAGTCATTAGACCACATGACGCCGGTCGTGCGCACACCCTTCTTACGCAGTCGAATATTGATTTGGCGATCGACCGCTGGATCTCTACTTGGCGGCGTGCCACGCGCGTGAACTCAAATTTGGCCAGGACGTAGGAAGCCCTCGTTGTATGACCACGGTTCGCAGGCTCTTGGGGGTGGCGGGAATCTCTTCCACCACCTGTATCCCTCGTAGCTGAGTGCCCTCGGCACTCCCCCGTGTCTTCGTGTGTATGAGAGGATGCTTCCTTAGGCGTCGACTCGTGTAGGAGTTATCGGTCCACTCTCGAAATCGGGTGCCTTCACGTGAGTCTCCGTCATATTTTTGGCCGTGTCTCCCACATAATAGAGAAAAGGTTAAAAAAAAACAAAAGAATAAGAACTAAATTCGACAGTCTTAAGTCGGTCACGGTCGCCTCTCGGAGTAAAATCTAGCCTCGGGGCTGCCCTAACTCATTCATACAGCTTTCAGGCACTCGATGCACCCTTAACTAAGGTCGTCTAAGGGAGTTCGGGCATATTGTAACATGCAATGTTACAGTATGTACATGAACGTGAACTCTCAGGGACTTCAAGTTCTTCCTCACAAGCCACTAACTTAGGTATAAATTTGATACATTTAAAGAGACCTGCTGATGTAAAGCATCCTGTATGTGATTATTCTGTTGCATTACAAAAAATACATTGCCCGTTCTAATGATTACAGAAACTCCAATACAAGTGCGTAAGAAACTTTGCACAGTTGAGCAGCGTAGGCAAATGTCCGAAAATTCGTCGGCTCAATCGTCATCCACCGCGAAGAGGATCAAACGAGATACCTTAAAGGTACAGAGGGTTGCGGGCCTGTGTCAGAATGACGAAGAACTATTTCTAATCAAAAAACAACATGAATTGAAGGTAGCCAAAGTGAAAGAATGCCACCTTAATGTCATGAACCAATTGCAGAAAGAGCACCTCATTAAAATTCAAGATCTTGAGCTACGAAAGGCTACGGCAGAAGCTGAACTAGCGGAGATAAAACTCTCATGTGAAAGGGAGAATGTTTAACGTTACATAGATTAATTATTGGTTAACTAGTTTTAGGTACAGACTTGACTCAAACACTTGTGTGGCTTGACAATAAAATCGTACAAATTTGTTAATTTAATTGAAATTCATGCTATTTATTTCTTTATGCCTATGTACATACATACCGTGTGTTTGTGAATTCACGCTACAGTATGTCCAGTTGCGGATCGTCGGACGGGTACAGTCGCCCACACCGTGGGTAACCACGTTACGCGAATTTGTTGACATAGTTCACCGTCCGACCGCTAGGTTCGATCCACGTGATCATAAGCTGTGGAGTTCAATACTTCAATGGCACGCTTTGCCGTACTTTTTGAATCTAGCGGTCGAGTGGTGAACCATGCGGACAAATTCGCGTAACGTGGTTACCCACGCGGTGGGCGACTGTACCCGTCCGACGATCCGCAACTGGACATACTGTAGCGTGAATTCACAAACACACGGTACCCAGAATGTTCCCCCCGTACGTTCCACGCACATTCCCACTTGAGTGTACATCCGACATACATCAGATGTGCAAACAAAGCATGTTCAACCCGTCTTTCGTATGCACATACCCGGAATGTTACCCTCATACATTCTATGCACATCCGCACGTGAATATACGTCCGACATGCATCAGATGTGCAAACGAGGCAGGTTCGAGCCCGTCTCTAACACGCACATACTCGGAATGTTGCCTACGTTCGACGCACATCCTCGCGTGAGTGTACGTCTGACATACGACAGACGTGCATACGGAGCAGGTGTCGATGCCGAAATTCGGGGTGACCGAGGGTATGCGTAGCCCATACGAGCAGTAACAGTTACAATTGCAGTAATATATGGCTGAAAACCATGCGATGTAAATATGCAAAGCTCACAAATAGTCGTCAGTATGATTAGTTCAAAAACAAAACGTATCTGGTCTTACAATCATAGATATCTTACAATACAGATCATTGGAGCTAGATGGTAACCGGACTTCGCTCAATCAAGGAAGTTAAGCAACGATATTCAGGACCAGCATTTGGATGGGTGGCCGTTTTTCGACGATGAGATCGAATTGACGTGCATAGTCTTTGTGTTTCCCTTGGTTAGCAAAACATTTCGTAGGTGTGATTCGTTCTTAAATATGTACTTGAGAACGAAATACAACCCTTCTTCGTAATTATTTTTGTTTTCAAAAACATGAATGAATATACAGGGTGTCCCATTTTAATCTTACACCTGATTTATCTTTGAAAATACGCTTCCGATCGAGTTTTGAGTAAGATGAAACTTTGAGGGTTCGAAGGGGGACGTTCAAAAAAAATTTTTGTTTTGGTCCAAAATGGAAAATGGCGGAGTTAAGATGGCCAATATTCTTTTTTTAAACGAAAACATGACTTTTTTTCACCAAAAAATTTGTCAAATTAAAACAAACAACTTTTGTGGGAAACATTTTTCCATTCGAGTTCATAATTTTTAGGTAAGAACAGTTTTTTGTGCGCTCGTGCGTGTGATACTTACAGGGATTAGGTCTCTGCGGCTGATCAACAAAATTTACAACACAGCGACTCGCAATGTCCCTTTGACGAGCTTTGTTATTCGACCGCTCTCGCACTAGCTATTTGGCTTTCTTAATCCTCTCGTAACATCGAGGATCAGTCTTGTCTCTGAGTCGCGCACAAAAAGTCAAATTGAATTTCAACAATGGCTGATTTCAGTCCCAATGGAATCGTTGACATGCTCTTGATTTTAGGAAGATGTAGGGGCAATTATTCACGAGCCGAAAATGTGTATCGATACGAATATCCGCATAGTCGTCACCCATCACGACAGACAATCTGAACTATCGAAAGGAGAGCGAGGGCAGGTCGGATAAGACGCCACCGCCGACGTTGTCCAAGCGTCGTCAATGATCTTGATGGCCCGCGTGCGGCTCGAAACATGGCTATTTTAGCTATGATAGCAATGGATCCTCACTTAAGTGTTCGAATGATCTCGGAACGACTGGGAACACCCAGATCCACATTACATCGGGGATTGAGAGGTGCGAGAAACCACCCGTACCGAATACAATTCCACCAGGCCACGCCTGCTCCTGATCCGTTGCAAAGGATTGCGTTTTGTCGGTGGGCATTGAGACGAATTGATCGATTTGAACACTTTTTCAGGTTCGTTATGTTCAGTGACGAATCCACATTTAACAACCGAGGTCAGGTGAATCGATGGAATTTCCGGTATTGGTCTGATCAGAATCCACATTGGGTGAGACAGATTAATCGCCAGCATCGGTGGAGTTTGAATGTTTGGTGTGGCATCATCAACGGGCACTTGATAGGTCCCTATTTCTTTGAGGGAAATTCGACCGCTGTCCGTTATCTTGACTTTCTGCGAAACGAATTGCCTATTTTGCTAGAAGATCTCGATTCAGGTACCCGTCAACAGATGTAGTTTCAGCACGACGGTGCCCCCGCTCACTGGGCTCGCGTTGTTCGTCGTCATCTGAACGCGACATTCGGTCAACGGTGGATTGGTCGAGATGGTCCCATCCAGTGGCCTCCAAGGTCACCTGATCTTACCTCTCCTGATTTTTTCTTGTGAGGCTACATTAAAGACACAGTCTACCGTCAAGCTCCAACAACCCAAGAGAGTATGAAGGAGCGGATAAGAGCTGCCTGCCGTGCAATCCCGAGGGATGTTTTGTTGCGAACAGTTGATGGGTTCGAGAGGAGAGTGCGGGCATGTTTGAACATGAACGGGGGAATCTTCGAACATCTTTAGCAAGTGTTCCGAGTACACTCACATGGAGGGTTTGGAGTCTCAAAATACTGCGGAAGTGACGAGCCGCAGAGACCTAATCCCTGTGAGTATCACACGCACGAGCGCACAAAAAAACTGTTCTTACCTAAAAATTATGAACTCGAATAGAAAAATGTTTCCCACAAAAGTTGTTTGTTTTAATTTGACAAATTTTTTGGTGAAAAAAAAGTCATGTTTTCGTTTAAAAAAAGAATATTGGCCATCTTAACTCCGCCATTTTCCATTTTGGACCAAAACAAAAATTTTTTTTGAACGTCCCCCTTCGAACCCTCAAAGTTTCATCTTACTCAAAACTCGATCGGAAGCGTATTTTTAGAGATAAATTAGGTGTAAGATTAAAATGGGACACCCTGTATATTAGAGATTCGAATGATAATTCTGATACATACTCAAGACATCCATGGTATATACCTTTAACACTATCAACATATGCGGAGAATGTGCAAACTATATTATACGGCACATGGATTTGTAAATATTGCGAACATACATGTTATATTGTGTACATGCTCCGAATATACTGAGCACATACAGTTGGTAACTTTGTCATATGCATAGGACTTCCATGGTATATACTTGTCACATTATAATCATGTACAGAGAATATGCGATCTACCGAGCATGATATACAGAGGACATACATAGAATGTATTTTTGCTATGTAGGTAGTCAATAAGAATCCGTTAATTCCATTACGCAAAACTGCCTATAGGATAGGTGGAATACGAATAACTTCTTATCGAAACAATTCCGTAAAAATGATCTAACTCAGACCAACACGAGTTTAGCTAAGGGTTATGGTTTACCAAGAATCCACAAAAAAGACGTTCCTTTTAGACCTATCATCTCGGCCATAGGTAGTCCGACTTACTCTATTTCTAAGTTTCTGAGTAATTTATTAATGATTAGTATACCTAAGGCGGATTCATATATTAAACATAGTTGGGATTTGATTGACAAACTCAAAAATGCGTTAGTTCCAAATGATCATATTTTGATTTCTCTGGATGTCACTTCTCTGTTTACTAACGTACCTATTGAATTAGTCAAGACAGCTCTAATGAATAGATACGCTTTCGTAGCTAAACACACGGTCATGCCTCTGAGTGAGTTACTGGCAGGAGTTTCTTATTTGTTAGATAATGTCTACTTTCAGTTTGATCATCAGTTTTATAAACAAATTTTTGGTACCCCTATGGGTTCTCCTGTATCTCCTATTCTCGCGGATATGGTTATGGTAGATCTGGAACGCGATTGTTTATCAAGACTCAGCTTCAAACCATTATTTTACTACCGATATGTAGACGACATTATCATGTGTATACCACAACAAAAAGTTGACCATGTGGTCAATACCTTTAATAGCTACCATGAAAGACTACGGTTCACTTCGGAACTCGAACAAGACCGTAAACTAAGTTTCTTAGATGTTCAGGTGATTAGGGATGATTCTAATGAATTAATTACAAATTGGTATCGTAAACCAACCTTCTCAGGTAGATTCCTGAACTTTAACTCATCACACCCTGTAGCACAAAAACGAGGGATGGTATTCAACTTGATAGACAGAGCGATGTCTCTTTCACATCCTGGGTTTCACTAAGAAAACTTGAACTTAGTAAGAACGTTGTTACGTGATAATAATTACCCTGATCCTTTCGGTATTTCGTTGAAGGATTAATTTCAAGAAGGGTTTCACAGTTACGTTCCAGGAATCTACATGATTGTAACACCAACATTATTATCACATTAACTGATCCTGATGAGAAAACCACGGTGATTACTGTAGTTAATAAGTTGCGCCGCACACGTAACAAATTAGTTCGCCTGCCCTATATCAAAGGTTTTTCGGAAAGACTCAGCAGTACGTTTAGAAAATATGACTTCACGACGATTCCGTGTGTTAATAATAACTTGAGGTCAATTCTTACTAAAGGTAAAGATAAAACAGACAAAAAAGATCAGTGTAATGTAGTATATAAGATCAAATGCAATGACTGCTCAGCCTCGTATGTGGGTGAAACCAAACGAGAACTCAAGACGAGGATAAAGGAGCATACAGACAACATTAAAAAAGACGTAGAGTCACATTCGGGGGTTTTGCAACACCAAACTCTACTTAATCACTCTTTTGATTGGGACAATACGTTAGTGTTAGATAAGGAACAAATGTGGGCTAAGAGGATTACTTCGGAAATGCTTTTAATCAACCTGCAGCCGAATAGCCTCAACAAAAAAGAAGATACCAAAAAACTTCATGTACCCTATTCTAATATGTTACGTAGTTCAAGATCTGAAAGTGTCTCTTAGATTATTAAGGTATGATTGAATGGTATTGTATTGGTCAGTTCTATGTTATTGTTCTGGTTTTTTGTACTTGATCTTTAGAAATACTCATTGACGTCATCCATTGACGTCACATGTTTTGGATTGACTGGTAACAATAGGCAGTAAGATATGTAAACACTCGATCTAGTTGTTATATAACAGGAGCTATTCACACCTGGTTCATTAGTCGGCTTTTAATCACGGAAGGATAGTATCGTTGCTATCTCTCTACCGAAAATGACTATCTCATACATTGAGTGGTCAAATTCAACATGATCAATTAGGCCAAGGTACTTATTTTCTATTTTTTAACTGCCTACCCCTGCCTTACATACTGTATTCTCATTATTTTATATTATTCATTAATGTTCGACTGCGTGTATTAATTTTGACATTAGATTGCTTTTATATTTACTTTTTTTGTATACTTTTTTTGACTGTATTACTAAGCAGATTTTAATTTTTTGACTATATTTACTAAGCAACCTGCAATTTTTTGTGAGTCGGTTGTCTTACGTTAATTTGTACTTGTTTCTTTCAATAAATAGCCTCTGATGAGGACAGAATACCACTGCCGAAACGTCAGGCGACAAATAATTACAAATTGACTCGACTGGATTGATTTTATCCCTTCCTGATGAATGCAAAAAGAGCTTCTCTCTGAATTATACGGAATCCAAAGCATATTAAATCAAAACGCATCCACACATTCATTGTCAGAAGTTCTGCATTACAAACTTAAATTCAACTGAATTAAATACTTTCAAAGCTCAGAAGACCTCACGGTCATTCCTACACAATCGTTGGTGAGCCTAGCTCACCAAACAAAACAAAGCCACACACTGTGAATAGACGCGAGTCATTGTGAATAAAAGTAGAGATAACCTAGAAATAAGAAAACCTTGTAACTTCGATTTAATTAAAATTATATTATTAAATTACTGCTAACCAACGTTTATCTTTCATTGTAGCTGTTCGCGATTGGCAACAAGAGAACTTGGAGTAAACTCAAGCTAGCGGTGAGTTTTAGTAATCAGGTGGAGCACGATAGCAGAAGAGCGAAAGCCTCCTCGATTCGATTGCTGACCATTGATTATTGAAACAAGCCACAGATCAGGCTTGGTGTGCGAAAGCTATCCCGGTTCTGAATCGTGATCCTAGTAGGAGGAAGCTTACTAGGATTCACAAAGTAGGTAAAAAGTCGAGTCACAGCTAGAGCAGTATTGTTCGATCTAGCGAGAAATCGCAGGATTATTCCAGATCTGCGACAGAAACGGACATAAGGTGCGAAAGCTAATTCTGTTCCGTAGGGAAGTAGGATTTGGGGGTTTAATAAATAAAGGGAAACGGTACTGTCGTGGCGAAAGCCTGTCCGTATTCGTAAGATTCAATAATATTTTGTAAAACTTGAGGGACGTAGATAATTGCCACTTCCAGGAGTCCTTTTCTATCCTAAGGATAAAGAATTCACAGTAACCCGGTCATTCGCGTTTGATTTATCAACCCGGCAAATAACCGGTACGTTACAAATGGCGCCCAACGTGGGGCTCCAGTAATAGTAATTTTACAATAAAATCTTGAAAAAATACTATTAAAATCATTAAAATATTGAACACTTAACAAAATAAAAAAATTTTCGTTTCGTAAAATCATTTATTAAATTCAAATCAATTGCTCACTCGGGGACAATAAACATTTTCAAGATACAAGGGACTTTTGAAAGAATTCGTTGTCACAAAGAAATTAGAAAAATACACTACAATGAGAGATAAACAAAAATTAGGCACAGGTGTTTGGTCTAGGGGGCCGTCACCAATCGCGGAAAGTAGAGACCAGGATCTTCTGACTGTAGAAAATCAAAATTCAGACCAGGCAGGAAGCTATAGTGATATCTTACTAGCACGGAAACAGCTTACACAAAAACTTGACAGAAGTAATGATTTAATGGAACAGGAGTTACTCGCTTCACAAAAATCAAACATTGAGTCAATACAAACTTATAGTGAATACATCAAAGGCAGTGAAAATATAGTCGCTGACACTTTGAGCCGATATCCACTTGAAATAGATAATAAAGAAGCATTAGTACAAAACGCACAGATAGTTGCAACATTACCAAAAAAGTTAAATACCGACCTTGCCAGAAAGTTCAAAGCATTCGCTAATTATCAAAGAGCAGATCAAAAAATAAGAAACTTGATAGAATCAGAAATCATTGTTAATAATCCAAAATATAAAATGATCGATAGGATTCTTTACCGCCAAGATCCAGGGGGCAATCTGCAAGCACTCGTTTCAACCGAATTATTAAAGCAGTTAATAGTTGAATGTCACAAAATGTACGGACATTCAGGCGCGGGGAAATATTATGAAATGTTAAAAGAAGGATTCTGTTATCCGAAATTCGCAAAAATAATCAGGCAAATAATTGCTAGATGTGACCGATGTCAGAGAGGCAAGGTGCCTAACAGATATAGTTATTCCGAATTGCAAAACATAATTCCAAAAGGAGTAGGCGACCTACTATCTATTGATTTTTTAGGGCCACTGCCTGCATCAAAGGGAAATTACAAATGGATTTCAGTTACCGTTGACGCGTTCAGTAAACTTGTTCGATTATATCCACTCAAAGCAGCGAACGCGCGGTCCACTATAAACTGCATTTTTAACCATTACATTCCGGAACTAGGAAAACCGAGGCGTATTCAATGTGACCACGGGACACAATTCACATCCGCGGAATGGATCAGAAAATTAGAAAGCGAGAATATTACTTCAATATACTCATCAATTCGACATCCCCACGGGAATATGGTAGAGCGTGTCAACCGAGAATTAGTTAGATTTTTTAGAACATTCTTAGAAAATAAGCATACCACTTGGATAAATTGGTTAAGAGTTATCGAAAGAAATACACTTAGGTCAAAAACCAACCAGATTTTGGGAGAGATTTCTTATGGAAAACCATGAGGAATTACCTGCAGACGTAAAACTTAGATTAGTAAAAAATGATATTATTAGACATGGTAAAAGACGAGCAGGCTATTTTAATGCTAAGCACAAAATGACTCGATTTAAGTTAGACGACTTAGTTCTAGTAAAAGCGCTTAACATTTCGGATACAAAAAGCAAGAAAATGGCTAAGTTTTTTGATTTATATGAGGGACCATATCGAATAAAAAAACAAGTAGGAGAAGCTACTCACTTACTTGATCACCTGATCACAGGAAAAGAGAGAGGGAAATTCCACGTAAACATGTTTAAATTATATTTGGAATTTGAGTAGAATCGATTAAATGGGAGGATTAGGATTAACCCCTCCACCGAAGAGATGTCACCTGAGAAGAATATCCAAGACATGACAATTAGTAATGATCACCAGTTACGTTCAAGATGGGCTTGTACACGTTTGAATATGGATACAAGAGTATTCAAAATCGTGAGACACAAACCGTTAGCACCGATTGGGATAGATTTGATTTTTCGAACAGTCCTATGAAGATCATCACACCCTCGGGTAGATTCTGCAGAGTAAGGAGGAGATCACCGGTACCAGGCAAAGGAGTGCAAACGAAGAATTTCGATAAAAAGAGAGTCAGGAAGCCGAGACAAAGGAAATTGGTTCCTGCTCCTAGCATTGCCAAACCACCTGTACCAACCCGGAAGGAGGCTGAAGATGTAACGAAATGTAGTGATTTCGAATAGAGCGCCTAGCGCCTTGACTTGGGTAGTCAAACAATTCTAAATATGACTAGAATTACGGTGTGTACTTTGACCGGTAATTTGGAGGATACGAAATAATCGCTCTCTCGGCCGAGAACCTTCGTACAGTAGAGACATACAGTGCTTTTGTCTGGATGCGGGACACTCGATTTGGTTCGACACAGTAGTTGGCGTCTACGCTATTGCTTGGAGTCTCGGGTACCCCTCAGAGTCCCGACCGGTAAAAGTCTTGGACGCTCTAAAGTCCCGAAAATGCATTGACCCGACCGCTCGTTGTCCCGAACGAGAAAAGTCACGACCACTCGTTGTCCCGAACGATGAAAGTCACGTTCGCTTGTTGTCCCGAACGAGAAAAGTCGTGCACGCTCTTTATCCCGAACGAGAGAAGGCTCACTCGCTCTTTGTCCCGATCGAGAAAAGTCACGCCCGCTCGTTGTCCCCAACGAGAATTGTTACGCCGGTTCCCTTGTCCCGGACGGAAATTGTCACTGATCGGAAAATACCGATCAGTGACAACAGTGACAATTTCCGTCCGGGACAACGAGCGGGCGTGACTTTTCTCGATCGGGACAAAGAGCGAGTGAGCCTTCTCCCGTTCGGGATAAAGACCGTGCGCGACTTCTCTTGTTCGGGACAACAAGCGAACGTGACTTTCATCGTTCGGGACAACGAGCGGTCGTGACTTTCCTCGTTCGGGACAGCGAGCGGTCGGGTCAATGCATTTTCGGGACTTCAGAGCGTCCAAGACTTTTACCGGTCGGGACTCTGAGGGGTACCCGGAGTCTCGATAAGTTCAGTCTACAAAACCCTACGTACTGAGCATTATAAGGCATACAAGATTCATGAACATCAAGAGTTCCGGTTTGGAGACCACGAGCAATGGATGATCTTCTGTGAACGTATGATGGACAAACTACATAAGGATCCAGGTTTGATTGACTGAATCTGCTTCTCAGATGAGAGCACGATTGAGTTAGTCGGGGCACTGAATCGTCAAAATTACAGAGTCTGGTCCCAGGAACTGCCAGACGAAGTGCTCGAGACCAGAACACAGTATCCACAGAAGGTCGATGTGTGGGTAGGCATGGTCCGAGACACTTTAATAGGACCGTTCTTCATTGAGGGAAACTTATATGGAGAAAAGTATCTACAATTACTCCATGAGCGGATACTGCCAGCGCTACGAGCCCTTCAAGGAGATGTGAGTCACTTTCAGTACTGGCATGAATATTTTCGTTCTTAATTTAATTTGTTTCAGGGTCCAGAGCTATGGTTCCAACAAGATGGTGCGCCACCCCATTACACCCTCGCTGTCAGGTACTGTCTGAATGAAGAATTTCCAGATCGCTGGATTGGGAGAGGTGGTCCGGTACAGTGGCCCCCACGTTCGCCAGATTTTACCCCGCTGGATTCTTCCTTGTGGAGTTATTTAAAACACAAAGTGTAAGCTGCAGGTCCCATGGCAGACCTTCAGATGCTGCGAGACAGGATCACCAAGGTTCTGGCCAACATCAGTCCAGAGAAAATAAACAACATAAACAATGCTTTTTATCACCGCCTGGGATACTGCAGTGCAGCGCAGGAAAACATTTTGAACATATCCTCCAACGACGTGTCCATTGAAGAGACCAAATACAATTTGGTCGTAGCTTGATCGTAATTTATTAAAACAGAATAAGACACTGGATAGCCGATCGGTGTGAACTGTCCAGAACTAGTCGTCCAAGGTTAGCTGGAATTATTGTGTAGACTATGCAGTTAAATAACAGGGATTATTCTGTCACCTTTTCACCTTCATGTTTCAGAAGTACAGATTAGACACCTTGAAGCAAAGGTTTTTAAAGTATTCTGCCATTGTGAGAGTCAGCAAATCAAACTGTGCAACTACGAAAAGGATTACGTCTCATCGATGGCCCTTTGCTGGGACTCGCAATTGAGTGTTGACGACTTCTCAAGCCTCGGAGAAGTTTCCTGGCTCCTTCGACTCCCTCGATGAGACTCAGCGATAGCTGCTGAGGCCGTCTCAAATATCGTGATTAGATGAACTTCTCAATTCGAGAGTGATCTACTCTTCGGTTATACCATAACATTCATGGATCATTTCCTTTTCGTTTCAGATCCAGCCGCAATATTCAAAGATTAATTATCCAACCAGTCATCGAGGAATTGATTCTCTCGGAAGACTGACAACTCGTTTACTAATAAGAAAACAATTGATGTTAAACTGAGATTATTCTTTTTTTATTCGTTGATCAGTTATTAGTAACACTGATGAATAACAATGATTTCCGTCGAAATGAAATAGAAATAATTTTATTGTTTGTTCGTCAAACGTCTTGAAAGATGTATTCATTTGTGACTAAATAAATTAATTTCCAACCTGAATTCAATTTAGTTTCTGTTAATTTAGTGACTGTTATTGTCTTTTTTACCTGGTACAATTTCCCTTTTCGTCCACTCGCTTCCACGATTTACTATTAAATATTCTCGTCATTCGGCTATTTCAGTTTCTTCTGAATTTCCCGTTGAGATCAGCACCGGTACAGGAGGAGCCGTTACCAACGCTACCGGATTTTAAAGATATTGAGATGTCGGAGTACATCATCAATTATGATGCAACAGACCCACTTGGTCTAAAGAAGGCATAAGGGAGAAGATTCACACCACCACCACACATCAACAACACATAACATCAGATTTGTTGATTTTGTTGTTCATTTAAATAAAAAACACATCAACAAATAGGGGGCAATGTAACGTATTCAGCCAACGCTGACAGCAACGGCTGAAGACGCGGCGCGCGCACACCATCGAAAGAAAGGGAAACCGACGCATGGCGGGGAAACCGACTGTAAAAATCGTGTCAGACACAGCTCGGCAGCGATTTTCAGCTGTGTCTTAAAATCAGCTCAACCAATCTTTGCGGAATAGCACGGAGGCGTCTTGCCAAAGTGTCTACCTTTAGAGTCAACTTATTAGATTATTATTAACTTTACTTTTCGCCAAAGTGGCACTAGTAGAAATAAAATTTGGCATCACCGAACGCGGTATAAAATATAATAAAGATTTTATAAACTTGCACTCAATCACAACATCTAGAAGCAAATCATTTAAATTGAAAAACTAATTTAATTAGATCACTCCAAACCGAAACAGACTTTAAAATCAGCAGTTACGACAAACAGAACTGACTAGATCCAAATCCAAGACAAAAGACGAGCACGGCTCAAACAAAACAAACAACGGGTAAAAGACCTGCACGATAGGCTAAGCGTAGAGTTAAGACAGTAAAGTAGAATCACGATAGAAATATTATTTTTGTCAAACCGAAACTCGAACTTCGTTTAAAACATTTATTTTTGTATTATTTTTGTATAACCTTTTGTTAAAAATCATTATAATTGGGAAATATAGGATAGGTTAAAATTCTGAAGAACTTGGTTTTCCAACACTTCTCAATCCTACCATCAGTAGCATAAAAAACACATATAGCTTACAATCTTGCTCTTTTCCTATTCCTATTTCACTGACACTCTCAAACATTACTGTGAGAGCGTGTTCCGTGTAAAGCAGCTACGAAACGAGTCAGGTATAGCGCAGTCGTTATTTAGGAAACTAAATACCGCTCTGTAGGGACTAACACACACGACACAACCACACACCATCACACGATTTGAGACACTGATCATTAAATAGAAATGTACAAATCCGTAGAACTACGATAAACACGAATAACTTAATCCTTGCTCGGCAATTCTTGTTGCTATTCGTGTAAAATTAATTTTCAGACTTTAAGAGCGGCAGAGTCCATTATAAAATCAATAAAATCTTAAAAACACCGGAAAAACTCGCAAAAAATTCCTACGATTTTTCATCTGGAATTTCCGTAAAGTTTCAGGACGTATGCAGCATCCCGGCAATAGCGATTGTTTCCCAGAACTACTGAGCGAATTGGATGATATTCTACGAAGGATAAATCCATACGCAGAGGCTTTCAAAATGATGTACGAGATAGAAGAAGGAGAACGAAAATCATCGAATACATCAGGTCATCCTGTTCGTGAAGTGCGAATGTGGTTGAAGCGTGGCGATAACGTGGACAAAAATCGTTTCAGAGAGAGAAAGAGAGAATTTGTTCGATTGTGGACAAAGCTCCCTAAAGGGTCGAAGACTATACTTTATTTCTTATATTCTGTTTCAGGAGATGAATGGGTTGCCATCATAGCGATGATGGACATCGCCGATATGTAATAATATATTATATAATTTTTTTTGTTATTACAATTTCATTTTTGTTTGGTAGGGAGGGGGTTCAAATTTCAAATTATAAAAAAATAAAATTTATGTTCTACGTTTAATATGATTTCGTTCATTTCCTTCATCATTTTTATAGTTGTTAGTTAGTATTATTTTCATTATAATGATCCTGATATTTATATTTTCATTATTCGTATGGGTTTCATTGTCACTATGAGTCATATATTGTCGAGTATATGTTTAGAAAAAATTTACTCAAAATTAAAAATGATTGAAAAAGTGAAACTATTATCAACCAAATATCTTCAAATTAAATATTTTCAAGATATACCCATTTTATTGGGAAACAAGATTTAAATTTGAAAAATAATTTTCGTTTTTTCCATTGAATATTTTAATGAAAACAATCAAAATGAAAGATATTTTTTATTTTCTTATATAATAAATGTTTAATATGTATATTGGTAACACTCAGAGATTCTTTACAAACTCCAAAACGAAGACTCCTACTTTTGATACGATCAATTCCGTTTATAAGATGCCTTGCTCGGATTGCAACAAATGTTACATAGGGCAATCCTCACAACATCTGAAAGACAGATTAACATCACACAAATCGGATCTTAAATCCCGCAATCCTGAAAAGTCTGCTCTCGTCTCACATTCCCTACATGAAGGACGCACTTTCGATTTTGGTAACACCACAGTTCTCACCATTGAGGAAAATACGAACAAACGACTCATATATGAAATGATTACCATTTCAAGAACTAACACCTGTAACAAACGCACTGACATCGACAATCTCAGTCATCTTTACCCCTCCATCCTCAAATGACAATAATTTTCCTTTTATATCACCACCTTCAAATTAAACCGCTCTTTCGACTTCATCGTAATCAAAACAAACGATACGTTGATTTCTATGTTTGTATGCTTCGTACTGTTATCTTTCGTTTCGCCTTGTCACTTCTCCATGAAATTCCTCCGCACCAAAATCTTATACATCTGAGAATGTCATTTTAGGTATGATATGTTTAAAATATTATACTGCAATTCTAATTTCATTTATTACCAATACTGTTTGTTCTCTTAGACTACGTTTTTCTTATGTACTTTGTTCAGTACTTCAGCGTATCAATCTAAACCATCTAAGTTATACAGCTAGACTATCCCTTCAAATACGACTCGACACTGGTTATGATTCAATAAACCTAAGAGCTTTCATTCTCGATATCTTCACTCTTTAGCTACATCTAAATACCTTTCGATAATAATAATTGCCTTAGTTATCTCAATAACGTTTCTTATGGCTTTAAGCTGTGTCACCTAAATTTTCTATAATATTTCTTGAAATGACGATGTGATCTGATTATTTATAGAACAACACCAATACCCGGAGCCAGTACACCAGGCGCCACAGCACCCGGCGCCACAACACCAGGCGCCACGTCACCAACGTGCCGGTCGTGGCATTCGACGCCGGAATAGCCGGAATAGGAATAGACAAAGCCAGCAAAACAATTTGATTGGACTTTTATTTGATATTGCAAATCATCAGCCACAATTTGCTGGCTATAGAGGTGGCAGGGCTCGCCGAGGTAATCGAGGCCACCCAAACGGGATTGGCAGAGGTGGGCCACGACAAGAAGATAGGGGACGCGGCCAATAATCAATTTTAATTTTATTTTATAAGTTTATTATTTTCACTTTACCATCAATAGTTTTATAAGTTAATTTTATTCTTTCGTCAATAGTACACTCAAAGAAGGAAAGAAGTAAATAATCTCAATGCGGCAGAACAAATACTCAGTTATTGCAACTAATCTGTTGTTACAATGGAATGGTCTATAGTGTGTATAAATATTTCATTGCATCAACAGATTCGTTGCAATAACTGAATATTTATTTATATCATACCCTAGAGTAAAGTTCGCACTGTAGTCCCTACTAGCAGGGAGTACAGTAAGTCATTTCTGCTCTGCTTTTACTGTAGCCCCTGTGTTGTGCGCATGGGCTAGTATTATAATAGAAGTATGTTACCACAGAACGAGTGAGATAGACTGTTGTCATGTGAAACAAGGAATCAAATAGAAAACAAGTCAGTTAATATTCAAATTTATTACAAATATTTAAGACATATGTAGAACATTCATTAAAATATTCAGAAAAATATAAGATTGTTTTTTATGAATTTTTTTATGAATCCTTTGCTGATGAATTCTGATTTGAATGATAATAATAATAATTATTTATTGTGATTTGATGATTTTCACAGTTTAGAAAAATGACGGAAGATGATTCACATGGAATTTCATTTTCTTCATCATTATGAATAAGAAATATTTTTCGTTTTTTTGATGTAGGTGAATCAATGTTAACGTTTTGATTACTCCAATTTATAGGATTCAATGGCACTGGTTTTTTAAATGGCATTGACTGTGTCTTATTCAAAGGCGTGGTAAAATTAAATTTATGCGCATCAATTTTGATGTTTTGATTAGTGTTGTAAGTTAGTTTATTTGATGACGTAGATTCTTGAATGGCGTAGCCTGTAAATTTTCCTTACTAGTAGATGGAATATGAGGGTCAGAATTAAAATCGGAACACAGTTCAACGGCAACCCAACTCGTTTGACTGTGGTGTGTTTGCTATTGCCTTTGCGATATCGCTTATAAGTGGACACAAGCCGGACAAAGTTACCTATGACACCTCGCTCATGCGAACACATCTGTTAAAGATACTTGAAAATAATAAGATCGAGAACTTTCCACGTATTAGTACAACGCAACAAATTGTTACTCAAAGTAATGTTGCTCCTCGCAAGCATCAAAAGTATTGCGAAAGCATTCAGCAACAATACACACAAGAAACTGTAAAGAAAACATGGGCAAAAATTGTTCAACAACAATCGCCAAAAAGAAGCTATCCACAATTAAGGGCCGTGCAAAATATCACAAAATCGCAGCAAGTCATCGTTTCATTTGTGTGTAATCGAGAATTGGCTATAAATGATGAAGTTATCCGGAAACATTCGGACAAAAATTATACAAAAACTATTTCACGTGTTCATGATGGAAAGGCATTCTGTGAAATAGCAGGAGTTTCCTTTGTAGATACGGTTGATACTGAAATCCAATCAATAAAGACTATTCGGAAGAATCAGCAGATTGTAGAAAACTCAGTAGGAACACAGGGTTGTAATGTTTTCACAGATACAGCGTTCGTGGTGGGTGATAAACAATCGTGGCGGCATAACCGCCGGATTTCTCGCCCAATTTTGAGCAACACATCTGTTGACATAATTCAATCAGGTGGGTGGTTGACCGATCTGCATATGGAACAATTTAATTATCTCGTGAAAACCTGCTCAGAATTCTCACCCCGTGAGACGTGGCGGCTACAAATGCTAGACACTATCGAACCAATTTTTTCTAACGTTAAACACGTTCAAATATTGTATAACGGTGAAAATCACTGGGTATGTGCCTATTTTGATACAAAATCGATTTTCATGTATGATTCATTGAATACAAAAAAACTCCACAAAAATTACGAGAAGTTTTTTAGGCAATTATTTTCATTCTATCCGTTTGACACGGAGCCTGTGAAGTTTCCGACGGTTCAATAGCAACCAAACTTATCCGATTGTGGAGTGTTTGCCACAGCTTTTGCAATATCACTTGTAAATGGACGCAAACCAGATAAAATAACATATAACGTTCCTCTCATGCGCTCACATTTATTGAAACTGTTCGAAAACAACGTAATTGATGAGTTTCCGTGTATTAATACTAGACGAAGCATGAATACAAAACTTGTTTCTTATAAATGGCAGTTGTCTTCTGAAAGAGTACCGCAACCGTCCTGTGAACGAACTAAAAGGAAGTTCTGCCATGAGCCGCATAAGAAACAGTCTTTAACCATTGCAAACCAAGTAAATAAAGCGATGTCACATTTGAGTACCGATATAAATATTATAGATTTGTCAGTACGTTTGAGTTCCAGAAAGTCTGCCGGGATAGACTCCGTAAGCTCAGGTCATCCAAAATCCCCCGAAAACAGACACAATTCATCGATCAATCCGAATCAACACTTGACTCATATTGCATCGCAAATGAACAAGAGTGAACGTTTAGTTGAAGCAAAAGCGGGACCTTTCGTTACACACATAGATACAATAATGGAACCCAACAAATCGGAAGCAGAAAAATATATACACACTTCGAATGAAACAAAATCCAATGTAGAAACGAATGCTGAGAAGCTGCGAGCTCGAAAGCGCGAACTCTATCGTTTGCACGCTGAAACGAAACGAGCTCAGAAGTGCGAACTATATCATTTGAACGCTGAAAGGAGACGAGTTCAGAAGCGCAAACTTTATCATTCAAGCGCAAAAAAGCAGCGAGCTCGGAAGTGCGAATCTTATCGTTCGAACGCTGACCAGCAGCAAGCTATAGCACGAGGACGCTATTTGTTAAATGCTGATAAGGAACGGGCACGAAAGCGAGAATTTTACCTCCGAAACATTGAACAACAAGTAACTCGAAAGCGTAAGAATTATAAAATGGATATCGAAAATCAGCGAGCAAATGACCGTATCAATTACGTCCCAAACCGAAAAAATATATGCGATCAAAAACGTAGACGATATAGACAAAAGCAAGATAACGAGACGGTGAAGCACAAAAAAAATGCGGCTAAAAAAATTATCATGAAGTATCGACGCATTAATACTGCTAACACTATAACATTGCTACGATCAAAAGAGATATATGTAAACAAGATTTTACCAATAATTGACGGACGATCAGAAATTGAAAAACGAATGAAAGCGGAGTCGATTGTCAAATGGTGCATTCACGATAGAGATTTAAAAATAAGCTCTATGAGAAAAAACTTACACGCTGTCAAGAGAAAAGCAGAGGTTTATCTAACACAGGTTGCCAAATGCTCCAATGATAGGATTGAAGATAAATTAAAAGTTCTATGTGGTCCCTCGAAACACATTGCCTCAGCTGAACCGTATTTTGCGGAAACTGTATACAAGAATAAACAGTTTGCAGAGCCAATTGTTAATGATGCAGCGGGGCATGCTATTAACATTTTGCCGTTAATAGAAACAAAGAACAGGATTGAGAAAAGTGATCGCAAAAATCTTTACAAGAGTTGGCTTTGCAGCGATATGTGTAAGACAAAGGATACAGCATTACTGGAGAAATATATTCAATTTCTTACTATTATATCCACGTGTACCTTGAAAAATGTCTATAAATTTATAATTCAATTAGAGTGCACAGCAAAACACGGAACCGAGAAGCTAGGTCATTCCCAAATTTGTTACATGGATGAAGCTACCTGCAAGTCAATTTTCTTACCTGTTCAAATTTTTTCTGCACATTTTCCGGTCGTTCGGTATGTACAGGCTCGTATACGAATTAATGAATTGTTATACGAGAATTCCCATCATCGATAAGGCCTTGAACGATGGCGATATTGGTAAATTACAAGAAATATCTCAACTTTTGCAGCAGAAAGGTAATAACATCGCCAATAATTTCGTCACTGACATTAATTTAGATGAAAAAGAAATCATGGCGATGAGTACAAAAATGCTTTCCATGCGTTCACAAAACGTTCAATAGATACTCTCCATTGCGTGTGCGTCTCATGTGAAAAACTTTGTTTCCAAAGAGATATTACAGCCATCGAAAAAATTAGAAATCCAATAACTTCTAAAATTTGGCAGGATTTAATGCAGCATGTAGAATTTGAAGGTAATGATTGCGAATACGTTTGCAGCTATTGCCTTCCGAAACTTTGCCAAAACATCATGCCACCTAGGTGCATTTTGAACAAACTCATCACTGAATCAGTGCCCGAAATTATATCTTCGTTAAACGACTACGAACGCATTTTAATTCAGAGGGCCAAAGCATTTCAAACTGTCCAAAGAATGTCTACGGTAGCAAACAAAAATCTACCTCACAGAGATTTAGTACAAAAAGTAAAAGGTAGGACGTTTCATTTGCCTCTATCTATGGAAGAAACTTTGAAAAAAATTTGTCTGGCGACAGATCCAGTTAATTTTGATCACGAGCTATACATATTAGTTCGCGGTATTCCAACAAAATCAAAATTGGTGTGGGAACAATTAGTCGATATAAAGAAAGTATGGAACGCATTAGCATGGCTCAAGACAAATAATCCACAATATTCGGAAATCAAATTACCAGTGTCAGCTGACGATTTGTTAGCTGATTTAAAAGAGATTGAATTTCAAGTACAAACCACGGACATTGAAATTGAGAATAGTGAGGAAGATATTCCCAGGGAACGTGAAAGTTGTGATAATACACATGCAAATGAGTGTGCAACATTGTTGACTCAAGTTTCACAATCGGATGAACTTTATGAACATTTCACTGTACGTCCGATGTACGAAAAAAGGCCAAATGAAACTGTGACGGATCTTTATCAAATGTTAAAAATCCATGACGTCCCGTTAGATAACCGGCATAAAAGTCTAGATCTGCTATGCTTCCCGCATTTGTATCCGTATGATTGCAATGGGCAGCAAGAAGATAGACCAACACGCCTTACGCATGCCGAATTCATTAAATCTAAACTCTTGTCAAAGCATTCGCAATTTAGGCAAGATCAGCAATATCATTTCTACTTATTGAATGACGCCAACAATCGCCAATTAAATAGTGGGATATATTACAAACTTAATATAACCAACCCAAGTGAGCGAGTCACCGCAGGCAGTTATTTGGAAAAACTGTCGAAGGAAGAGTTAGAGGGAAATTTGAATGCAATATTTACAAGGCTGCGGAATACTCTACAATATTGGCGTCGGCCAAGAAATGATATAGCTTGTATGATACACAATTATGGTCCGGCCACATGGTTTCTTACTCTAAGTCCCAGCGAATGCTTATGGTCAGATTTGACAGAATATCTTCGCAACGTAGGTGGACCTTTAGCCGCTAAGATGTCTTCAAGTCAATTAATAGCTGCCGACCCAGTATCTGCATCCCGGTTTATTGATAACAAGTTCAGAGCTATGCTCGATTTCATATGTTCACTGGATAACCCCATCGGAGAGGTAACACATTATTTCTGGAGACGCGAATACCAAGGCAGAGGAAAGCAACATTTCCATTTATTGATTTGGATTAAAGATGCTCCGGTTCTAGGGAAATCTTCGAATGAAGAATTTGCAAGTTTCATTTTGAAATATGCAACATGTCAAATGCCATCGAAATGTGTTTCACCTGACTTGTATCGTCTAGTCAATACACATCAGAGGCACAAACATAATCCCTATTGTTTACGAAGTAAACAAAACGGTAAAGGTTGTTCGACTCGAGTGTGTCGATTTGGGTTTCCTCGTCCCATCACCGATAGCATTGTTGTACGAGATGTAGCCGTTTCAATAGCTGGCAGGCGAAAGCTCAAGTCCAGAAGTCGATTGTACGATCTTCCGCGCACCCAAGACGTTGCAAATATAAATGACTATAATCCAGGAATTCTTACTGCTTGGGAAGGCGATATGGATATACAGTTTGTTGGTGAAGACTCTACTCTACTGAGCATATGTCACAAAGTATATATCAAAAGCCGAAAAAAGCAACACGGATAAAGAGATTTTGGACAAAATTAGTACGACAAAATCACTTTGTAGTCGTTTATGGAGTTATGCTCAACGCATGTTAAATCACAGAGAATGTGGAGCACTAGAGGCTGCTGATACCCTAACAGGAATTGCATTATATGGCAAAGACCCTGAAACAGTAATCAAATGGATAGATGTGAATATAATTAGAAACAGAAAAGTCAAAACTCGTAAAGAAATTCAGGCTCTCGATGCAGAATCTACAGATATTTTCTGCGATTTAGTAGTCGATACATATTATCCAGCTCGACCGAAGCAATTGGAATCTACCAACCTCTACGACTTTGTCAAATAGTACGAAGTAACAAAGCTGGAGCCTAAAGCACAAAATGTGGAATATTACAAGTTGGAGGAATCTTTGTATTTGAACAAGAAAAAACGTGGGTGCCTTATCAATCACTATAAAAATAACGTAAATATTCAACCTGAACGCTATTACTTTGCACTACTATTACTCTTCAAACTATGAAGAGATACAGATGAACGTAGAAATGGATATGATACTTACGCAGAGTCGTTTCAATCGCTCCAGTCAGAGCTTGCAGATGCGTTACAATATTACGAACGCATCACAGAAATACAAAAGGGTATTGAGCATGTCAAAGAGTTGATTGAGAAACGATTAACAGAACCAGTTCGGTCACAAGAGAGCAATACTTCGGATGCCGTCCCGTTAGGTTGTGAGCCTCTTGAAGTTGAAGGTGCGATGAAAGAATTTCAAGCCGCCGTCCAGAAAATTGATACAGTGAATGGTCAGCAAAAGGTAGCCGATTTGAATGCCGATCAGAAACGAGTATTTCATACAACAACGAATGCCGTGAGTTAGAACGATAAAATTCTCCGACATTATGTTAGTGGAGAGGGTGGAACTGGTAAGAGTCATCTTATCGAAGCGCTCGTGTGGTGGGTTAAGCAACATCCTGGCAAAGACACTGCCGTGACAGCACCGACTGGAATAGCAGCATTCAATATCAATGGTTTGACAATTCATAGACTATTCCAACTGCCTGTTGAACACGGGCGCACTCCTAAATACAAACAACTTTCTGATGCTGCCTTGAAAACCATACGAGAACAGCTTAGAAATGTCGTGCTCATTATCATCAACGAAGACTCGATGATTTCCAATGTGACACTTACGTATATACATCTCAGATTAGCTGAAATATTCAATACCACCGATAGCAAAGATGGTTGGTTTGGTAAAAAGCACTTTCTCCTTTTCGGGGATTTGTTACAACTTCCACCTGTTCGCGAGGAACCCGCATTCACGAAACTATCAACTGATAAAGCTGATAAACTTCTAGGCTCGATGGGAAGTTTTGATCTGTGGGGTAATTTATTCAGTTACGACGAATTGACGATTAACATGAGGCAGAAAAACGATCAATCGTATCGCGAAATACTATCCGGAATACGCCTTGGAATTGTTACTGATTCAGACACAAAGATATTAGCAACAAGGAAACTTGTTTTCACAACATCGCACTTCAGTAACAGGATACGCGAACTATGCAATTACATAAAAAATTTATCTACCGACGTTGTGTGTCTACTTCCCACTTGTCAGATGTGTGATGTTCTTAATGAAGCTATGTTGAGCGAAATATAAAGTGACGAGATACAACTGTTGGCCCACGATACGGTAGACTGTCCTCCTTATTTCAAGAAAAAGGTGCAAAACATGTTAGACAAAGACGACCAGGATAGTTCACGAACTGCAGGTCTTGCCAAAACAATTGTTGTTAAGATTGGTGCCAAAATAATGATCAGACGAAATATCGATGTTACCCTAGGTCTCGTAAATGGTACAATTGGTCAAATAAAATCGGTATGCCGAGCCATTGATACTGATGACGTGGAATCAGTAAGGGTTGTCTTAGCGACAGGGATCGAACACGATATAGATCGCGTTGACGTAAAGTTAGAAGCAATGGAAGGCGTTTTCGTTATTCGCAAGCAGTTTCCGATTTGCCTAAGTTATGGAATTACAATCCACAAAAGCCAGGGCCTAAGTTTAAACAATGCCGTGATTGATGCGGGCAATTCTGTATTCGCTTGGGGTCAAGTATACGTTGCTCTTCACGAGTAACTTCTTTAGAAGGATTGCATTTGATTAACTACGACCCCAATGTTGTATTAGCGGATAATTCTGCTATCGTAGAGTACAACAGATTGAGAAAACAGTATCGGCCGGACCTTATGACGATTACTGACACGTCGATACGCGCACGAAAAATACAAGACCGTAAGTGGTTTATTCCGAAAAAGGTTTCTGCTTGTCAATAACCTATCGAAAAAGCACCATGTAATGACACGTGGCAAATAAGAGGCTTTCAAAACTCAGATGGTGTTTCCTGTTATGCTAACGCTATGATTCAGTTTCTACTCCACTGTAGTTCCCCAAGAAAAGGTTTTTAAGTCACAAAAATACCGACGTAATGAATATGTTGATTGATAGTTACAAAAACTCACAAACCCCAGGAAGTGTTTTGCGCGTTAGGAGACATGTGGGTAAACAGTTCATGTTAAACATTCAGCAAGATGCTCCAGAATTTTTGAACGATCTCATTTGGGAATACGATGATTCACGGAAGATCGTAGAACACGAATTAACCTCAACAGTTTGTTGTAAGGACTGTGGTTATACCAATACGACAACCGAAGCGGGTTACATTTTGTTACTTCCTTTGCCCTTATCTTGTAAGAAAGCTCCTAGTTTGTCAGAGATAATTAACCAACATTTTTCGCACTGGAAAACCGTCGAAGGATCTTCTTGCCAAAATTGTAAGTCAGAAAATATAATTATAAAAACTGATGTATCATCGACAAGTAGCTGTTTAATTATACAGCTCATATTAACTTCCGTACGTGATGGGCAGGCCATGAAGATAAATAATTATAGTATAAAAACTGTTCCTACGAATAAACCCTCGTTTTGTGCGAAAAAATACAAGGTCAATAGTGCAATATTCCATCATGGTCAGGGTGTGCGAGAAGGCTATTATACTTGTATGCTACGAGATGGAACTTCGGCCTGGTTACATGTCGATGATCATAAAGTTAGAAAGCAGAACTGGATCAAAAATGCTAAAGATGCATACATATTCTTCTTACGACAAATGTAACTATATAGTAACTAAAATCAGTAAGCCATTATTTATTTATTAATTTATGAATGTATTTATTAAATTATTAATTGATTAATTTAATTTATTTACTTATTTATTTACTTATTTATTCATTTATTTATGTGTTCATTTAATAATGTATTTATGTATGTATTAATTCTCACGGGGTCGCTCCCATTATACAAATGATTAGTTAAAACCTAATCAAAATAAAATTAAAAATGCTATACATTATACATTATAATTCATAAACGATGCTCAAAAAATGTTACAATGAGCAGCGACTATAACCCTGTGTGCAAGTAACTCCGCCATTGTCGGTCCCAAGCCCGAATGAAAAAGGAGGAGTGTTGCACGCAGGGTTAACGTTGCAGGTTTAACGGCTCAAAAACCAGATTATATTATTATAGATATTGTTTGCCAATCATCGATACAGAATCAAATTCACGATTTATAATGCAATGCAAGTGTATTACAATTGAGTTCTTTTATCGAAGCTGTTAATGAATCCCATAAAGTGGGTCCTAGTACCCTACCGAATTTATTATTATTGTTGTAACTAAACTTTTCTAGTCCATTTACAAATGAGCCATGCATTGTACATATCTAAAAGAAAGATAAGAAATTGCGTACTGTTGACAAATAAGCTAACAGATAGTGGTAAAACACAGGTAGTAAGTTACACATTTACAGTAAGGAAAAATTTATGCAACTCATCATGAACAAAACGAATCGAGATGGTACAAAAAGTAATGAAATCCCCCCCAAAAAGCACCTCTGGTGCAAAAACCGTTCGCCAAGTACATTAGTGCAATCATTACCAACAAAAAAATCCTCCTGCCAAAAATCCTCCTGCCAAAAAATATATACAATTATTTTATTATGCAAAAGTTACTTATTCGTTAGAATCAAGAAAATTAATCGTTCACCGAAAAATGTATGGAAATCACTAACTATTGCCAAGTACATGTCTCGCGATTTATGTCGACTATGATTTTAAAACTCAACGTAGAATTGTTAGATTGTATCGTTATCCATATTCCATACATACTCGTACTACCTCGTTAAAAAAAAATGTCTGAGATAAGAAGCTACGGATAAGTGCATCAAATTCACTTCAATTTCAATAAACAATTAGGCGTTAACATACCTTCTATATGGCATCTTCGCCTCGCGACGTATAATTAAAATAAATCTAGTCAATATCAGACATTTTTTTTCAACGAGGTAGTACGAGTATGTATGGAATATGGATAACGATACAATCTAACAATTCTACGTTGAGTTTTAAAATCATAGTCGACATAAATCGCGAGACATGTACTTGGCAATAGTTAGTGATTTCCATACATTTTTCGGTGAAGGATTAATTTTCTTGATTCTAACGAATAAGTAACTTTTGCATAGTAAAATAATTGTATATATGTTTTGGCAGGAGGATGTTTTGCAGGAGGATTTTTGGCAGGTTTATATTTTTCGCGCTCTCATACCAGTATTGTAGGGCGAAAGTGTACACGGCGATACAGCTAGTGGAGGGGGAAAGGCTCTAGCTTTTTCTTCCGCCCTATGTACCCATCTCACTTTACCTTAGATCAGTGTTGAAACTTGTACTGCGACGCGAAGAAAATACATAGAAGAAGATAGGAGAAATTAAATTAGGAATACCTTATAGGAGTTATGGAACAAAACTTACGTAGTATGATGAAAGTAACGGAAAGATCTAGTTGAATACCGAATTACTGTTAGGCACACGTTCTTTCTATCGATGATTAATATACTGGTATGAAAAAAGCTCCAAAATGTTCTGTATATTCTACAAGACATTTCCGTAATGAATAAATACTTCCCTTGAAACGATCGACCATATTGTATTGTAGATTTTCAGTATAGAACTTTTACCATACAGTATTGTAAGTCACAACAGATTTTTATGGCATCAACGGCTGTATATATGATGGATTTTTACATTTCTTCTGTCCGTCCTCAATCTACCATACTTTTCTGGTCGTTTACACAATAAATTTCTCTCCGTGTAGATCAGAATTGCTTTAATTGGCAGTGCTTGTAGATGAAAGATTTAGAGCCAGCAATTATAACGCATTAAAATAAGTTGGGTGACGGATTCTATTACATTACCAAAAAAAGGATCTAAAGTAAATTTGAAACTGTGATACCTGTACCTATTTTGGACCTGATTATTTCAATAAATACGAATTTAAGCAACTTCATGAATCCTGTTCATTATTCCATCAGTTATTATTTACGTTATTTTTAAGCTTAGCACAAATATATAGTTAATAAGTTAAGAATTTTGAAACTAATATCAATTGCGCTTTCTTTATAGTGGATTATTATTTGTATTACTGAATTCCTCGAATACGATTTTAACTGTTTATAATACCTATTATTCGTTACAGACTCCGCAGATATACATTATCGAAGTTTGTGTGATACCTATGCATCGTTTCATTGTTTATATCACTATTAAGTATAACTTTTCGAATTTGTGAGTACCTTATGTTGAAACGAATGATTGCATCTAGAAATCGAAATTCATGTCTTCAATAACGTGTCAATAGTTTTACAACACTTGTCTTCAAACTGGTGATATGTAATTCAAAATGGATTACAATTTCTGTGATTCAATCACATTTTTTATCTTAATGTCCAGGCAAATTAAGAAAATTATACTGATTACTAATATAATAAATGAAACAATGCGTATCATACAAATCTTGATACTGTATGGCGGGGTCCACATTGAAGATCGAGAAGGCTCCAATACAAATATTTAGACCTGCTATAAAGGTATAGGTCAATTTAATAAACATTTAAGTCGGCACGGCTATGCAAGGTATGTCTCTATCTCGAATGCAGTCACGCCAAATCTACAATGCTGTATGACCATAACTTCCTATAATAATAGTAATAAGTTCGAATCGGAGTTCAGTAAATTTTACGACACAAGGTAGTACTGGTTCTTTACCAACGTCGCGCGAAACCTACAATACTGTTTGAAAGCTATGACCAAAATATATGGCACCACGCACAAAACGGTATGTCAGATGTTCCTATAAGTAAAAATACTCATACTGTTATTGTGAATCACACGATATTTTCGGTCTATCCTCAAACTACCATACTTTTATTGTGAGAAGAACACGAATCTTCTTGTTGATTTCAGCATAAATTTCTCTCCGTGCATAAGTATAACATTTATACAACTGATATAGCTACTACAGGTCATCGACAAATATAATTTCAATAAACCCTGTGTCTATTGAATTTCTAGGTTCCCAAAACAAAAGGAAGCGGCGATGGAGCCGCCAAATCTTCCTCGAAGAATGCACCGATGTGGTCCTGCCAGAAGACCAAAAACGCCGCAGATTGCAAAAGGAAAATTATTTTAATGAATTCGATATCTTAGTTCCATTTTATATCTCGTCTCATCCAGTCGAACTACGATCGCTGGTCTTGCCCCATCTCGAATTCCCGAAATCAGCTGAATTATTTACGGAAAAATTGTAAATCAACCATTTTTTTTGAATAAGCATTTTCATACTTTCGAATTTCTTGGAATTTCTCGGAATTTCACGCGTGAATGATTTCGGCTATGCACCCAGGTATCGCTCTCCCCCGGGATTTTCCGAAATACCCCTACCAACGTCATATTTATTGTTTTACTTACAAAATGTTGACCATTGCGCAAATATTCACTATCAATCAACAACGTGTAAGTGAAAGACTTGGCAAAACATTCACGACGAAAAGATTACGAGCAAGCATGAGTTTTGAATAACTAACTCGAAGAATCAGAAATATATACTGTAACGTATTCGGCCATTAGAACACAGCAACGACCGAATCCAGTGCGCATGCTGTACGCGCACCGCAAACGACAACCGAAACTCCTAAAAGTAGTGGAGCTTGTGACGTCACAAACCATATAAAAAGGGATGTCGCAGGGCGAACAGCAGCGTTGACCGACAAACTGGCAACGACTCACTACTCGCTTAGTTAAGAGCATTGACTAATAAATTAGCAGCGACTCAACTCTTGTTACCAGGTGAACTCGTCCTGAGCGATCTTCGGACTTAGCTTCACTTCAATCAAATTCAATTAATTAGATAGAATTTGCTTGAAGTTAGAAATTCTGTATACAATCAAACACGTAGAAGTCTTGCTAAACAAAGCGATTTAGTGCAGCATAATTATTATTGTATCAGAGATTAAGAATTCAACAGATTCAAAAGCCAGAATAAGACATTTAAACTCAGAATATTAACTATTTATAGCTTATGTTCACTTTTCACTAGATTAAGCCCTGCTTATATTTAATCATGAAGTATAACAATTAATTATAATACTTCGTGGACTATTATTTCGTTTCTTTTGATTGAAACCTATTTAAAGTTGTAAAGTCGATTCTAAAACTGTTATTCCTGAGCCACTATTGCATCAAATACTAATCATCAATTAGGTAGCTCAGGTGTGGCAACGACAACAGTGTACTGATCATACTGCGACGGTGTAAAATCCCGAGTCAGAAAGTGAAGTCACTCGCGTCCGCGTCTGACTTACAGCCACGGCGTAAAACCCCTGGTCTGGAGAATACGTTACGGCAACGGTGAAAACCTGCGTCCGGAAAATAGGCACTAACAAATTCTAACAGGTTGATTTCTTACCTCCGAGAGCCCAAATTTATTAGACTTTACCTAAAATTATCTGCCTCTGGCAAAGAACACACAGTAAGGGTTATAGTTTTCATGAGCTGAGCTCTTAACAACTATAAAAAAGTTACAATATGGACACGGAATTCGAACAATTTTTCCGTACTGTTTATTAAAATGGTTGATTTATAATTATTCATATCAATTTTCACGCGTCATTTACGGTATGTTTCGACCGACCCCGATGGATTACGACCGAGTCACTGGGCTATGGCTAGGTGGGCTCTTGCAGCATGAGATTGCAGGTGACTTAGTCTTAGAAGATATCGACAAACGATTATCAATTATTTCGTGACTGTAGTGACAGTAGGGTGCAGAATTCCTACTGTAAAACGCTACGTACGGAAATATAGAGAAAGTATTGTGTCGCGGGCTTGTAAGATAACCGGCCCAACAATGGGGCACGGTGTAAGACAACGCACATGCATGAAGAGGATGAGGCGATTTGACAGGCGATCAGAAAGGATCCATTTCAACCAGCTTCAGAAGTTGCTGAGATCCTTAATATAGAGGCCACACCATGGATCGTTGCTAATCGTCTCGAAGAGGATGGCTTGAGTTGTCGTCGTGCCGCCAGCAAAATCCAGCTGAGCGAGCATCACCGTGATGCGCGTATCGGCTTTGCTCTGGGATGCCTGCCCATTACAGTGGATAAGTGGAAGACCGTAATTTTCACTGATGAAAAAGTTTTTTTCACGGACAAGGACAGTCGTTCAACTGTATGTAGGAAAGACGGGAAACTTTATCGACCCAACAATGTCATATCTCACCATAAAAGTGGACATGTTACTACAGCGTTCTGGGGTTGAGTCAGTGCTGCCGGCCCGGATGAACTGTATGAGATTAACCTTCGAAAGACTGCAAAAGCATACTTTGAAATTCTGGAAGATGTTATGCTTCCTTCGTTAAGAGCTGTATATTCTGAGGACAACATGCCGACCATTCGCATTGTTGAAGATAACAGTGCAGTCCATACAGCCAGAATCGTACGCGAATGGTATGCCGAGCATCCTGCAGAAATAGTCCGATTTGACTGGCCCGTGGAATTTCCGAACCTCAATCCGATTGAAAATTTTTGGTCGGAATTAGGACGGGGGTGGAAGCCGGTGCAGGGTGAGAGACGACAAAAGATTGATGAAAGACAAAAGAAAAAAAAGATTATTCCGTTACGTTCAACGTGTCTCACGGTGATCATCGATCATAACGCTGAAGTCATGGGGCGAAGAAACACTAAAAGTAAGTCGACTCTCACTAAAATATAAAATATACAATCTATTGATATTCTATTCTATGCTTCGATTCTATTATTGCTGATCCGATGCTATTATTTAAATTTATTCTAGAAATATATTCTATACACGAATGGATAATCTCGAAAGAATCCTCCTATTCAGTATCAGCTGCGTCTCTAAAACTGTTTTCTTTTCTTGATTATAAATAAACATCCAAATTTTCATCGATTATCGCAATTAATAAAATAACGAGAAATTCCTGAAATGACATTTATGTCCAAAACCGGTATGTGTAGTATCTATAATATGCATTATGAGGTTTTCTACCTTTAAGCGAGGCAGGTTTGGACCCTAATCCTCTTTACTTTCTTTGATCATTTGTTCCACCGTTAGCAAACTGTCATTGTCAAACAACGTGCTTCCGCGAAAATTGCGATAAATGTAAAATAAGTGAAAGAAAAGACTATAGAAAGAAAGATCTTACCATGACTAGATGGCTCTGAATTTTTGTATTCCAATGTAGACATACAGGATCTTCTAAAAAAAATTGAAACTGACATACATGCAAAACACGAATTTGTAGACCTCTGACGTAACAATATTGAGAGAAGATCCGTCACGAAATTTGAATGATATTTTTGCCAAAAGCACATTTTCCGACGATAATTTTCATGCATGTGTTTTTTTTTCTCAACTTGTGGAACTAGAGTCAACCTATAATTATTTTAATTGATACTATTCAGTTAATAAAATTCGAAATTTCCAGCTCAGATAATTTAGAGAAAAAGAAATCTAGAATCATCACACATGTTGCTTTCAGTTTGCTGATGGTAGAACAAATTTTATCCAAAATCGTAAATATGGTGAGATTCCGAGCCCGACTTATTTTGAAGAGAATACCTCATATAAACCATACATATACATATGTGTGTATATTATCTATAGATGTGAACAACGATTCGATAAATTCAATGTTGATATTCTGGTAATTATTACTTTGTGTTTCAGATTCCGAGCACAAAAAAAACGATGGGCGTTCAGGATGAAAGGAATGAACGTGAGTACCTTTTGAACTGCTTAATAACAAAAAATACAGAACTTCTCGGAGGAAAAATTGTCGCTAATTACTATGATTCATAACAAAATCAAAATTAATAATCATATCGTTAGCTGTATAGAAAAGTCACGTAACTACCAAAAAGTAAAAAAGTTCAGAAAAAGCATGACGTATCTTCAGAAAATAATTATTTGATTATCACTCAATTTTTTGATTATCACTCAAATTTTCAACACGTGAAAATTTTGGTAGGTACGTGACTTTTCTATTTAGCTAACGATATGAAGAATATACACAAAAATTGTAATGTTATGTGAATTTCACAATATGATATAGGACTTACCGCAAAAAAAAATTTTAATTACATTCACATGATTTGAAAGAAAACGGAAATTGATAATTCAAAAAGGAATACTAGAGGGAAACAAGCTATGTTATATTCTGTGTAACTTTGAGGAAGAAGAATAAGATTCCCCGAAAACAATAATGATTGAATTACTATATATTTGAAATAAAATTGAAATCGATCATCAGTAAATTAGAAATGGAAATCTCTATTATTTTTCAGAACCCATCAAAGACGCAGCTTTGGCGGCGATTGTCGCCGCTTCTATGAAAGGTCTGATATAATTCCAAATCTTTAAGTGTAGAAAAACAAAAAAATAAAAAACAGAAAAATATGTAGATATGGATTTTGATGTATTGTTGTCTTTTTCAGGAGATGAGTGGGACGCTATTCTGGCGACGGTGGAGATGCCAGAAATCTGAAGGCCTGGCGAGATCCTTCATTAAAATAATTAAAATATTATTAATATAATAATTAATAATAATAATAAATAAATAAATATCCTCTTATATACTATATCTCCAGTATCTGATGTTTAATTTATATCCAAAAAAACTTCCTTAAGTTCTATCATTTTACTATAATAAATGTTCTTGAATTGTTCTGATATAAATATCATGTCATTCGTACAGATCATCATAAAAGCCGCCCAATTTTTATAGAATATATTATTCAAACAATTGAAAACTTTAGCGAGTTGAAACTACCCGGCAATTTCAAATATTTTCAGAAAGTACAACAGCTATAACTGGTGTGAAAGAAAAATTGTTTTACTGATCAAGCATGAAAAATTAGCCAGCAATGATCAAAATTTCAACCGCATATCTTTTGATGTCTCAAACTACTTTTTTGAGTGAATCACAAGCAAGGTGACATTATTTGTTTTAAAACGTATTTTTTAAGCACAATTTATGAACACACAGGTCTTCCTTTGTTTTGTCACAGTGAATTCTTCGCTTAACATTAAAGACGTACGATTTCATAAACCGGATTTAATACATTTGAATTCGTTTCACTTGATTGTATACAAGTAAACAAAAACGTTTGGCCTTATTTGATTGTATGTTAATTTCTCTGATTTTTGTTCCATTATATTGCTACCAAATTGAACTTCGAAGTGATTGTAGATCTCAAATAGAATGTCCGAATCCCGTACACGTGTATAATCCCGATTTACGAATTCACGTTTATTTATGAATCACGCACGATAACCGAAATAGTATAACAATGCGCGCGCCTGTTACGGTGAAGCCATGTATTGGTTGATAATTTATAGGCGTCGTTCATTGAGGTATTCGTAGTAAGTCGATGAGTAGAGTGAGAGAGTAAGAACGAGATACGGATGAGTATGTTTCAGACACGATAAATTTGCGGGAAAGACAAAGATCGGTATATAAACAAAAATCTGTAAGTATGTTTCAGGTATACTGTACTTCATATGAACGTTGAATCAGTGCAAGGATAAATCAGTTCGAGCGTCGGTGATATATAACAGATCAAATCATTCTTTCCCGTGAGAGATACAATTCGTTCGGGAAACAAAAAATATCGCGCATGATTCGTGAATAAACGTGAAACGAAGAGGATTAGACAAGAAACATCAAAATACATATTGCCATGTCGAGTTGCCGGAGGTACATCGGATTGTGTCCCGATGATTTGGCAGTTCTAAAAAGAACTGGCGAGAAAGGTATGTTGTTGGATACACACATTGATAAATTTATTGGTATATCAGAACAACATACAACCTATCGTATGCAAAGTACTTTGTTGGTGCAAATCCCGGAATCTATTCAAAGAATTCCAAAAAACGAGGCATGCTTACAAATATTGTTCAATGGTCCGAGACTATCGGGACATTGGATTTGCGTTTGGTATGATACCAAAGTAATACACGTCTATGACAGTGCGAACCGAAGAGAATTGCATGATGATCATAAGATATTCTTGAGAAAACTGCTGCCTCGCGATAATATACCCGTCGTGTTTGAGAAAGTTCAACAGCAATTACTGGGATTGCGGGGTTTTTTCGATAGCTTTCGCGACATCTTTGGTTTTTGGCCAGAATCCTTGTAACGTTGTTTATGATGTACCAAAGATGAGATCGCATCTGATTGGTATGTTCAATTCGAATAACTTGATACACTTTCCGTTGATGCAAGCAAATTCACTGGTTATTGAGAATGTACCTCGCGATATTACTTCTCTAGGTATTATTAGGAAATGTGATCATCCAATAACTGCAATCGTCGTAGATGAAAAAACAGAAGTAGGTATTAATGAAGGAAATGAAGGACGAAAATCATCAAAACACGTGGATGTCACGATAAAAGACGTCGCAACGTCGCTGATGAGAGCAAATAATTTCTGCGATACACCTACCGGCGTCGATTTTCATAAGAGAAAAGCCAATACGAAGGGAGGAACTCGTTCTGCGGAACCAACAGCAACAAAATTTCTCAATCAAACTAAAGAGAGAAAATTGAATAACAATGTCCAGGAAGCAACTGTGGCTGTTTTGCGAGCAACAGCTGCCAATAGACAAAGAAAACATCGTGTTCAAGAATCGGCGGAACAAAAAAGTCAAAGATTAGAGACCGCTGCAACATACAAAAGGCAAAAAAGACAAATCGTTAAAGAGGCAGATCACGCAGAGGCGGTTGCAATGCATAAAAAAGATGCGGATAGAAAAAAACACATTCGTGCTAAGGAATCTGAGGAACAGCGGTCTAGCAGACTTGAGGCCGCTGCAATATACAAACAGAAACAAAAAGAATCTGTTAATATGATCAATTGAAATGAAAGAAAAAAATTTTCAAAGAATCTTCAGGATCATGCAGGGTAAAAAAATTTAAAACTGATCATCATACGATTTCGGGAGGAAGCGCGTTAATAGTAAACTCAGATTACAAAGAAGATAAGGTGGAACTCAATTATTTGGGGGAAATGAATAATATATGTGAATTCTGTAATGCTAAACATTTCGTTTCCGAATTACCAACCGATAAAAAGTACAGCATTTGTTGTCATAAAGGTAAAGTACGTATTTTGGAAGACAGTACTTATCCGGAAGCGATCGAACAGTTAATCAACGGTACCGATAAAAGGAGTCAGAATTTTATGCGCAACGTGAGGAGTTATAATAATTCTTTGGCATTCGCAAGTTTCGGTGTAAAATTGGACCCAATGAAAGGAAGTCGGGGTCCTTTTGTATTCCGCATCTGTGGACAAACGTATCATAAATACATACGCGCTTCACCCGAATGTCCACGAAGCACGTAAATATGGACAATTGTATATCATCGATACCGAAATCGCCACTAGAATACGTATGCAGCATCCCGGAAATAATGATTGTTTACCAGAACTACTCAGCGAATTGGATGATATTATACGAAGAACGAATCCATACGCGGAGGCCTTTAAAATGATGCACCAGATGGAAGAAGAAGAACAAAAATTGGCGAATACATCCGGTCATTCTGCCCGTGAAGTAAGAATGTGGTTGAAGCGGCATGATAATGTTGACAATAATCGTTTCAACCTACCGAAATGTAACGAGGTAGCGATTGTATTTGTCGCGGAAGACGGAGATCCTCCAGTACATAGAGACTTATGTGTGTATTCTAGGAGCGAAGGTGCTACAAGTATATCGAGTCTAAGTAAACACGTCGATCCTATGACTTATTCTCTCATGTTTCCCTCTGGTGAAACTGGTTGGACGCCAGGGATGAGGCAAACAGTAGGGAAGCGCATAATAACCGCATTGCAATATTACAGTTATAAATTGAGTGGTAGAGGGAGATTCAATCCGTGTCTGAACATGGAAAGATTGTCTCAACAATACATTGTTGATATGTGGACGAAAGTTGAAAGCCATCGACTGCATTTTATAAGAAATCAACAAAGCAAATTACGAGCGAAAATGTATAAAGGAGTGATCGATTATCTACATAACAGAGCTGGAAAGGATAATGCGAGGATCGGGAAGATGGTTATACTACCCTCGTCGTTCAGCGGTAGTCCGCGAGCCTTGCAACAAAGTGTCATTGATGCAATGAGCATATTACAAAAATATGGAAAACCTGATTTATTCATAACCATAACCTGCAATCCCAAATGAAAGGAAATTGTGGAAAATTTGAAGCCCGGTCAAACTGCAACGGACCGACCAGACCTTGTATCAAGGGTTTTCCACCATAAAGTTAAGTATTTCAATTTCAAATATCTCGACATCAGCACATTTTTTAAACAATTAATTAAATTAATAGTGAGTGAGCGCATGGTATTTACGCAAGTCTATACCGAATAGTGTATGTGAGACCATGCGCTCACTCACTATTAATTTAATTAATTGTTTAAAAAATGTGCTGATGTCGAGATATTTGAAATTGAAATAATTACCAAAAATACAGCACAAGAATAACACAAAGACTTAAAATTGACGAGATTAAATTTGAAGGCACGATTAATAGGGCGACTAGGTGGTCTAGTGGCGTAAGCCCCCGGATTGGCAGCCGGTAGGCCTGGGTTCGATTCCCAGGACGCCTGATAATTTTTCTCGTCAATAAAAATTTTAAGTCTTCTCTCCCATAAAGTTAAGGAGTTAAAAGTGGAATTGATCGATAACTCGATATTTGGAAAGTGTGCTGCCTACGTTCATGTTGTCGAATTCCAAAAGAGAGGGTTACCGCATGTGCTGTAACGGTTCAGGCTGGCTGGTTAATACAAAAAAAATTCAAGCTCAATCACACGACAATAGGTCGAGGGATTAAGCTAATCCCCTAGCTACGTTAGACGCGAAAATGGAGGGGATAAACGCAATATAAGGAATCGTCTGCCAGCAGCGGCAGCGATTCACGGTAAAGCACCTGATCGACTCACAATCTAACTTCTCTTGGAGCGATTCACGGTAAAGCACCTGATCGACTCACAATCTAACTTCTCTTGGAGCGATTCACGGTAAAGCACCTGATCGACTCACAATCTAACTTCTCTTGGAGCGATTCATGGTATAGCACCTGATCGACTCATTATCTAAGTCAATTCATTTATTCGAATCATAACGATATAGAATCAAAGACTAGACGAATTATAGCAATTTGATCATAGCAAAGAAAAAGCATATAAATTTAAAAGCAAAGCGCTTTAAACTTTATTTCAAAGATATCAAATAGTATTGTGTCGCACGAACATACTAAATAGAAAAGGCTAAGATAGCTAAACACTCAGCAACACAAAGGTTTAAAGGCCAACATAGAATAAGAATAGATTTAAGGATCACTGTCAACACTTGATTTATTTTTCTTTATTTTGTAACCATTCGGCAAATTCATATTATTAAATCAGATAATCTAAGATTAACCCAGATTCTGTTCATTTTGAGATTTCGTCTGACCTAATTAAACTGCCAACAAGCCAATTATTAGGGAACAGATTAGGGAGCGCATTGCATAGTGCGGACGGCATTGGTTTACCCGTGTCCGAGGGCCAAGCTGCAATCCCGAATCTGGCAGACAGTCTTGGAATCATCGCATTCCCGGATCTGAGGTAGTGATTCAAAAAGATAGGGATAACAGGCACGACAGGCTTGGTTCGCCCGGCTCTGTGGAGGGAAGGCGGCCTTGGGAAGTTTACCCCGGGTCCGTAGTCTAGAGACGGCATTGGTTTTTCCCGTGTCCGTATAGCAGCTAATAAAATACACAACACGCTAGGTGGCTTTGAATGGCAGACCCATTATTTCCCCACCAACAAACATTCTTATAAGAGGAGTCCCAAAATCACTAATATTCAAAAGTACTAACTAGAAGCAATTACTTCGACAAAGAACTCACGCGGACGTCGGCATTGGCTAGTTCTTTAACCCGCCAATACCGCGGCACGTTACAGTGCATATGCTGTTTTGGCTGGAAGAAGACAGCAAGATCCGGGATGCAGATGAAGTAGACAAAGTAGTCTCTGCAGAGATACCAGATAAAACGAGGTATCCGGTATTACATGACATAGTCAAGCAATGCATAATTCACGGTCCTTGTGGTCAGCAAAATATGAGTTCGCCTTGCACGGATAGCAAAACTAATCTGTGTACCAAACTATTTCCGAGGGAATATGTTTTGGAAACAAATTATCATTCAGCGGGTTATCCGTTATATCGTAGAAGAGACGATGGTAACGTGATTATTTTCCACTCTAAGGGAGATGGGATGCGTAAAATTGCTGACAATAGATACGTTGTACCGTATAATCCCTATATGTTGTTGAAATTCAACTGTCACATTAACGTGGAAGTATGTTCGACGGTGCAATGTATAAAGTATTTATTCAAGTACTGCTATAAAGGACATGATTGCGCAATTGTTGAAATAACGAGTGTACAGGAGGGAGATTGCATCAAATACAACGAAGTTGATGAATATATATGGGGCATTCCACGTCAACTCGACCTGGTTTTTACCCTTGACCTCTCGGATTGGGACCGCGATTTTTTGTATGATTGTTTTCACTTGGAAAGGCACTCAGTTTTTATTTCAGATTTTTTCAAATCGATTTGAATTTTCTACAATTTTTGAAAACGACCATATTGATCGACACATTTTAAAAATCTGAAAAAATTCTGAAAAATCGTGTGTCAGATATCAAAATTTTGAAGCTCGCAGCCGGAGTGGGGAGATTTTTTCTTCTTATTGTTTTCAAGCTTTTTCCGAAAAACAAACAATAAAAAAATTAGAAGCGGGAGTTATTTTACTATGGATGGTCGCTGAAACATTTTCATATGTTACACGGGATTCTTGAAAATTTTTCCAGATTTTTCCCAAGAGATTTTTTCGGAAAAATAAAAAAAAATAAAAATTTGCGGAAAATCTGAAAAAATCTAAAAAAATCCGGTGTAACATATGGAAATGTTTCAGCGACCATCCATAGTAAAATAACTCCCGTTTCTAATTTTTTATGGTTTTTTTGTTGGAAAAAGCTTGAAAACGGTAAAAAGGAAAAATCTCCCCACTCCGGCTCTAAGCTTAAAAATTTTGATACCTGACACACGATTTTTCAGAATTTTTTCAGATTTTTAAATTGTGTCGATCAATATGGTCGATTCCAAAAATTGTAGGAAATTCAAATCGATTTGAAAAAATCTGAAAAAAAACTGAGTGCCTTTCAAAGTGAGAACAATCATACAAATAATCGCGGGCCCAATGCGAGAGGTCAAGGGTAAAAACCAGGTCGAGTTGACGTGGAATGCCCCATATCCACGCGATACGTCTGCCCACCCGAGGCAATGCATCGTTTATTCGAATATCCAATGAATGAACAGTCACACGCTGTATATGGATTACCAGTTCATGTGGAAAATGAACAAGTGGTGTACTTTGAAAAGGGTTGTGAAAAAGCAGCCATAGATAAAAATGAGGAATTAACATTGCTCGCGTGGTTCAATCTAAATAGAACTGATGTTGAGGCACATAAGTATTTGTACTGTGAAATTCCAAATCATTATGTATTCAATAAGCAAAATACACAGTGGACGGGACGGAAGAAATTTATCAAACCCGTTTTGAGTAGAATATACTTCGTGAGTCCGAATGAACCTGAGCATTATTATTTGAGATTGTTGCTATTACATGTTCGAGGAGCACAATCATTCCAAGATATGCGAACTTATCATGGTGTAGTATACCCATCCTTTTTTGAAGCGGCAGTACAGTGGAAGTTAGTCGCCGATGACGAAGAATGGGATAAATGTCTTGCAGAAGGATCAACCCTTGAATTCCCTAAAGAGATGTGTCGGTTGTTTGCATACATATGTGTGTTCGGCATGCCGATCAATGCCCACCAATTATTTGACAAATACAAAACCGAGTTTGTTGATCAAACTGCAGAATATACCGAAGAAAATTAACAGAAGGCTTTGCAAGTAGTCAGTGAAATACTTATATTTCATGGATTTAGTTTGCAAAACTTCAATCTGCCGAATATGAAAGATGTTAGCACATTCCTATGTGATACGAAGAATGATAACGTGGAGCACGGAAATATGATTTCATTACAACAGGCAGTGACAACATCAGTGAATAGTTTAACGCAACATCAACGAAATATATTTCATGCAGTCATGACTGCGGTTCGTGGTGAATCTGCCGAGAAATGTATTTATTTAGATGGTCCCGGTGGTAGTGGAAAGAGTTACTTACACAACACTATTATAATTACATTGAAGAGTTTACATATGACTGTGCTGCCTGTAGCGTGGACAGGAATTGCAGCGAATTTATTAAAAGGAGGTAGAACTGCACATTCCACATTTAAATTACCGTTTCTTCTGAATGAAAGATCAACGTGTAACATTAGACCAAATTCTAAACATGGATCACATATTCGAGACGCGAAAGTTATAATTTGGGATGAAATAACAATGGCATCTAAATATGCACTGGAGGCTGTTGATCGTATGTTAAGAGACTTGTGTCATTCTAACGAGCCATTTGGTGGTAAAAGTATCATAGTTTCCGGTGATTTTCGGCAAACTTTTTTCGGCAAACTTTACCTGTTGTACGACATGGAAGTAGAACACAAATTTTGGAAACGTGTGTCAAAAGAAGCAGCCTATGGAGTAAATTCACATGTATGTCATTGACGGGTAACATTCGTGTTTGTGATGGACAAGCGGATTTTAAGCAATGGCTTCTGAAGGTTGGCGATGGGGTATTTTCTGATTCCTTTAAACGTGATAACGAAGTTGTAACCATTCCTTCTGAAATTGTCTCGAATGGAAATATTGTAGCAGAAATATTTGGAGAAAGTGTCGATTCTCAAGATCCGTCTAATTGTGGCAAAGTTATATTAGCCCCGACAAACGTCGATGTTATCGCCATTAATGACAAAATATTGTCGAAAATCAAAGGTGTCGGTGTAGATTATTTGAGTGTAGATTTAGGTGAGGATGAAGATAATATAGACATCAAAAATATACTTCCAATGGAATTCATGAATTCATTGACGCCAAATGGTCTTCCGCCGCATAAATTAACGTTGAAGGTAGGATGCATTGTTATCCTGTTACGTAATCTAAATTTATCACAAGGATTATGTAATGGTACCAGACCGATTGTTAAAAAGTTGAACCAGTATTTGATTTGTACTGAAATCATCGGTATAAATTGCGCTGGAGAAACAGTATTGATACCCCGAATAGATTTATCACCGTCCGAAGAGAAGATGCCATTCAAGATGGTAAGAAGACAATTTCCCGTTAGATTAGGTTGTGCGATGACAATTAACAAGTCGCAAGGTCAATCTTTTGACAGCGTCAGTGTCTATTTATCAAATCCAGTATTTAGTCATGGTCAACTGTATGTTGCCTTGTCCAGAGTTGAGTCTAGAAATAATTTGAAAGTTTTGTTAACAGACAAATCTGTCATCATTAACAGTAAAAATTCGACTCATAAGTAATGTACAAGAAATATTGTCTATAAAGAAATACTAGGTGCTGCGTGAATTGATCGATTCATAGCTACAATTGTATATTTATGCCGGCACTAGGGAATATATACTCTGTTGAAAATACAAAGTTCATAATACATGTACATGCACTGGTTCATGTACATGTACAGCTGGGCAATAAAGTTCATCAAGGGTAGAAATTCAAGCCCAAGCATTTCAGTGTCTACGCTGTTGAGCATGCCCCTTGCTCCGCAGACCCCTCTCCCTGAGCCCATCGATGCGTTATTGTGGATATTTCGGAAATAAATTTTTATTTCTTTTTCGGAAGTATTTCGTACTTTACTTCGAGCAGGTAGTCTGCCGGATTTGCCTTCTCGCCTACTGACTCGTCATACGTCGTCGATAAATATACGTATAATAATATATCGTTACCTGATCTCAAATTTCATTATTTTGCTGAAAAACAGTAGAATTTGAACTCAATTTTGATATTATAGAGAATTAACTTATGTAATTAGTTCGGAAAAATTTTATTTAAAAATGTGATGCCCAACTGATCAGAATTCGCATTTCAGATTCAGCAGTGATCTACTAAATTTTTGATAACAGTGAATTCCTAATTTCTTATAGTTATTATTTATTTAAGTTTTCTAAATGTATAAATCTACGTTGAATTAAAAAATGGAGACTTGAGGCAAAGGGAGAAGAATTAAGATAACATACTCAGTTGGTCGTTTATAAATTTGGATAACATAGAAAATTTTTATTAACTAAGAAATCAAAAATCCAAAATCGGAACTCAATAGTAGATAATGAGAAAAAAATAAAATGGACAACAGCAATTAGGAAACTAATTACGTAAGTTAATTCGGTAGAATATCAAAATCGAGTTCAAATTTAACTATTTTTCACTAAAATAAAGAAATTTGAGATCAAGTGACGATATATTATACGTGTATTTATCGACGACGTATAACGAGTCGGTAGGCGAGAAGGCAAATCGGGCAGACTACCTGCTCAAAGTAAAGTACGAAATACTTCCGAAAAAGAAATAAAAATTATTTTCTGAAATATCCACAATAACGCATCGATAGGCTCAGGGAGAGGGGTATGCGGAGCGAGGGCCTGCTCAACAGCGTAGACACTGAAATGCTCGAGCCTGAATTTCTACCCTTGATGAACTTTATTGCCCAGCTGTACATGTACAGTTGGGCAATAAAGTATGCATAGGGTCGAAATTCAGGCTTAAGCGTTTCAGTGTCTACGCTGTTGAGTAGGCCCCTCGCCCCCATGCCTTCTCATTGAGAAGGCATCGCGGCAGACTACCTGCTCGGAGTAAAGTAAGAAACACTTCCGAAATATATATTATAAATAATACAAAACCGACCAATCGTAACGCATCGGTGAGCTTGCTCAATAGCGTCGACACTGAACAGCTTGAGCCTGAATTTTGACCCTATGCGTACTTTATTGCCCAACTGTACATGCACATTCACATTGGCACTTTGAATTGTACCGGATACTGTGGAACTCTAATAATCGATTACTATCTGGATAATATTTTATCGTAAATGCAGTATTTGATGTCACTGACTTTTCCGAAAATTCAGTTGCTTACCTACAATGCTATCAGTCCAACGGTCAGAACGATTAGCTGCTTATGCCTTAAGTAGGTATCAGCACTAAAAAAATTAGCTGCCAACGCCCTGTGTGGCTAGGCGCTACAAAAATTATTAGCTGCTTGACACTTTGTGTCGCTAAGCGCTACAAAATGTATTAGCTGCTGAAGTCTTAGATGGCTAAGCGCTACAAAATTAGCTGCTAAAGTCTTATGTGGCTAAGCGCTAAAAAATTTGCTGCTGATAAGCATTCATTTCCTCGTAATAAAAAAATTATCTCTTATCGATTTGACTTGAATTTTTGTTCGCCCGTGAAAGTTCAATATTGAAATGGTTTGAAACCATTAGTCTATCCGAACATAGCATTAACCATTCCCCTCCCAATTCCTGCCTTCCCGATGGAAGAAACCGCACCACCTTCTCGTCAACAAAATTTCATTTCAGTCGTAACACTGCTGGGAAGACAGGGACGCGTTGAGGTTTCAAATTTCAATGACAAAATACCCAAACAAACAGACAGACACACACACACACAGGCACGCCTCACGCTACATACACTCATTCTTTCGCGCTAACAGGGATCAAAGTGGTAAGTGTACTTGGGTAGGGGCGTAGGGATAATCCGAGTACAATTCCGAGTGTGCGAATAAATCAATACAGTCAGTCACGGTTAATAGCTTCGTACACGTATTTCTCGAGGCCGTCCCAACTTAGTCAGTCAACAAGCGATCAGACATAATAGTATATTGTGTACCAAGGGCGTAAAGTGGGGTTTTTCAGACCGAATGTGGAGTTTACAGTACGAGTCGGCGGTGAGCTAGCACGAGCCGAAGGCGAATGCGTCTGCGAGCCGAAGACGAGTACTGCAACCACACGAGGTAAAAAAACTCACTGAGCCCTTGGTACACACGATATTTTTTGTAACACATGTATTGATTTCTGCGCTTTGTAAAAAGTTATCAAAACGTACAATTTTCTCGAAAATATTGAAAAATATTTTAGCGGGCGTTTTCAGATTTTAATTGCACGCTTATGCTCATAAGCGGGCAAAAAAAACCTGAATCCGTAGCAACAACGACGGTATTGACCATAATACTCACGACGGGTATATAAGGCGCGTAAGATCGGTACTCGGCAACAATATCGGTATAGCACCTATTGACTCACTTACTCATTTCCTAATCTAGAGGAAGCGACCAAAGCAGGCACTTCACTCGAAATTAACATAACTTTACTTGTCGAGATTATCTATAGCAGTTTTCTTGATACTTATAAAATTCCGCTTTGATTACGAATAAAGCATTCGTAAGTCTAATGAGCAAAACTCAATCAAACTCAATATAAAATTAAATCACCTTTACCACACGCATAAATTCAAAACAAAGTTAAAAGTTAAAACAAAGTTAAAAGCCAGTTTTTTGTTTTTGTTTAAAGAACCGTGCTTTCGTCGACTTGTTGCCTTAATCGATCGTATTTGCAATTTCAGCTAAAACAAACTTAGTTAGCTAGTGACAGCAACGGCGAGGTTTTGCCGAAAGCTAACATTGGTCGCTCTCAAGGAGTAACTTGTGTTAGTGGAGGTAAAACCAGACCCCGCGTCTGTAGGCAGGCTCGGCAGTTAACTCTGTCCCAGCTTTGTTGGGCGGCTTCGGCAGATGCAAAATACCTGTCCTAGTCCGTAAAACTAGAAGGTGACTTCGCTAGATACCAAATACCTAGCCTAGTTTACGAAACAGCGACAATTGATAGGTTTTTCAACGTTTTCCCCTAATAAAAAGGAACTCCTAAATCAGTCCCGAGGGACTAAGGACTCACGGTGACCGTGTTTGTTCATGATCTAGGATCAGCAACAAACACCGTTCAGTTACAATACCTATTACAAAATGTTGGATTTTGAGAATGATTGGCGTCGGTAAACGGTCAGTGTATCGTCGAGTACTGAATACAGAACACGTCACAGCAAGCAATGAGTGAAAATCAAAGAATAGTTGGAGTTACGCGGAACGCCGTGTTTGAGGAGGTAAGCAATCGCATGATACCGGGTACTAAGGTACCGTGTGTCGCTGTCGTATGGAATGTATACATGGTTTTGAGATCGTAAAAAAAACATCAGCGCGAAGCTACCTCGAAGAAGTTGAATGATATCGATCAGGATCAGAATTCTTTTTCATTGGTAGTTCATTTTCTACTTCACGGAAAAAAAAACAGAGATTGGTGGTTTTCTCATAAAATGTGTAGATTGTGTCGATTGACGATAAGAAGTGAAAATTGTTCTTTTGTTGTTTCTTGTAGTGAAAGAAGGCATTGGCGATTTTGGTAGAAGTTTCACTTCCATCGTGCATAGTACGCTGCACACACATTTTTTTTTCCACAGGAGTTCGGGTTCACCGAGATCAACTTTGAACCGGTGAACTGTGTAGATCCGCGATTTGAAATGGTCGACCCGAAGCCGGATCTGAACGACCTGTTCACGCAGTTCGACGCCGCCTTCTTCGGCGGCGAACTGCGGAAATGGGGCAAAGTGAGAGTTGAGTGGGCCCCCCGTCTATACGTGTGAGTAGCCCTGAGTGTCACACATAACGTGCCCGTTGGATCAGTGATATCAATTCACAGACGATTAGATTAGATTGGATACTTCTTTATTATGCCATAGCCTTGACCAAGGCCTGAAGGCAAAGAAAAGAGAACTAATACAGAGTAAAAATTAAAATTAAAAAAGAAAAGAAAGAAGAGTAAAGTCAAACAATAGCACACTTACAATAATAAAGCAACATAGAATACTTAGAGTTCTAGCAATACACAACAATAATGTAATAGAGCACAGATAGCAATTGAATACAGAACAAGGAATCAATAATAGATAACAACTACTACTCATTGAAAATTCAATATTAAGGCCCATCTTTAGTCGCCCACCTCCTTTTTGCCGACAAAGGGGTGGGGGAGACACATTTCGATTATTATCCGGGCCCAGGCGTCGAAGACGCAAGAATAAAATGCAGAGCGGCGATTCTATTTCAATTCTGAACACATACGTCCGAAAATATGTTCGTTTCATGCGAAAATAGAGCTGCAATACCGTTTTTAGATTTTTCAAATGTCAATTTCTTCGGCGGCCATTATTATGTAGCTGTCCGCCGAGTTTAGGGTAAGTGGCGCCACGAATATCAAGGATATCACTCTCTTAGTGTACTATCCTTCCGTCGAAGCATTATATTCGTGGCGCCACTTACCGGCCGGGCCAGCGAAACTCAGCGAAATGGCCGCCGAGGAAATTGACATTTGAAAAATCTAAAAACGGTATTGCAGCTCTATTTTCGCATGAAACGAACATATTTTCGGACGTATGTGTTCAGAATTGAAATAGAATCGCCGCTCTGCATTTTATTTTTGCGTCTTCGACGCCTGGGCCCGGATAATAATCGAAATGTGTCTCCCCCGGCCCTTTTTCGGCAAAAAGGAGGTGGGCGACCAGGGATGGGCCTTAAGTATTGAATATTAAATATTGAAAATCGAGTATTAAATCAGCCCGTCAACCGGAAGACGTAGCGATGGAGGCAAACGAAGAAGGCAATATGTTATACTGGCCCAACCAAATTCAAAGAGATAGGCAAATTGAAAGAGATAGGCAAGCAGATTGGCGAGGCCAAGCAGCATTATAGGACTACTTTAAGGGGATGGTCTAGTCGATTTTTACCGGCATAATTATTCTTTCGAATATCTCGCAAACGGAGGTCTCAATCGGATTGTCCTTTTGGCAGCGGATGATTAACGAGCAATGAGTTCGAGTTGGCATGAAAATTCAAGAAAATAGAATTATTTTTTATTTTTTTTATTTTATCGTTAAGTGTGGGCATGTCATTTATGTCGACTTATATCAGAGTCTACGCATCCTTTTCGCAAAAACGAGCTTCGAAGCACCATTCTATAGGGAATTACGAACACACCTATCAAAAAACATCTCTGTTTTATGCAGAAACGAGGTCTGATTCTGAAAACTTGCAGTTCGTTGTAATTAGCGATTGTAAATTGCGATTGTGTTTTTATCTTTTTTTTTTTTGATAATATTTAAAAATGATAATTTTCTTCAGGCTGGCTAATATTTTAACCCATTTAAATTGAAAAGTGAAAATTGAATATTTCTCCATTTCTGAAATTCCATCGCGAAAGAATAGGGGAAATCAGGAATGTTTGAAGAAGAAGAATAAACGTCAGGGCATAAATATACACAAAATGAAAATGTTGACACGCTTAAATTCGCTGTGGATGACAATATTTTTTTAGACTTCTGCCAAAGTTCACATGATGCGGCTGTCACGCAATGGCTATACGTAATAATTGATGCAGGGCGGGCCACACAATTTTAATTTCGGTTTTCCCTGGCTTATTCTGTCGCGTATCATTTATAATGGAGATTAATAACTCTACAACATTTCTTGGCCAACGTCTTTGGCCGAATTTAAAAAAAAAAAAACGGTAGGGTATCAGCTGGGAGGGTAAATGAATTATTCATCGAATAAAAGTATATTACATACATGTTGGAAAGGTACAGAATTAATTTCTCAAGAAAAAAAGTATGAATATATTAACCGCAGGAAAAATAGTTTAAAAAATGTAAGAAAAAAAAAAAAAGAAATACAAACTCGTACAACTCTTTCGCCGGATCTAAATAACTTTGATAATATTTTCCATCAAATTAAAACAAAGAAAAAAAAGAATAGAGACGAGTACCTAGGCGTAAACTGGAAAATATAATTCAAGTTGTTCAATCAGAAATTGATTTTCCCTGAAATTTCCCTAGCAATAAGTTAATTTCGAAAAAGTTGGCCTGCACCCTGTTGGTAGCGTGAACAGCAATCGCAGAATGACATCGATAAATGGACGGACAAATAAGAAAGACAGAATTATCTACAGGGTGGCAATCTTGACAATTCTGTCGAATTATCTGAATTTTAAAGAAGGTTTGTGTAGAAAAGCATAAATAAAAAAAAAAATCTGTTTTATATAAAATTCAAGTTGGTGTTTCCGAAAAACTGTTGAACTTGATTAATTAGGTAGGCAATCAAGCCAGATCAACGAAAAATAAAAATATTTGAAAAACTGTCATTGGAAATCGGTTCGATATACAATGAAAACAAATAACGTGTTTGCTAATTTATTTTGTTCATTTCGTTGTCTTACGTATATCATTTTCCATTTTGAATTACAACTTTACAAGAAATTCGAAATACCCTGACTTTTCTAGATTCTCCCGATTTTATAACCGATTTACCACCCCATAGATAGAAAATGAAACGCATGCGACTTGCCAACTCTGCCGAAGATGATTTCTTCATTCATCCCACACCATACTAGTCACGATCCTCTTTTGTGGGAAAAGTCCTCTTTTCAAAACGTGATTAACTTCCCGTCTCTCTTTGCATATTCGCTGCACAGTTGTAAAAGGATGGCGAGGCACTGTTACACTGTCATCGGCTGTAATTATAGTAAATAAAATGTTAATTTTGAGTTATGTAATTGAAAGAAGAAAATAAACACTAGAATTGATACTCATGACCGAGAAACACCCCTTTCAGAGTAAGAATCGATTGGAAATAAAAAAAAAAATTTGCGCGACTAAGGTCAATGGATAATATCTGTCTACTAATTATTAGTAACAATAAAATCTTAAATTTGAAAAACTTTATAGAAGCTGCGATTATTGTAAGTCTAATGGAAATGGTAAGTGTGTTTCATTGGATCATGGATTGTGAACAATTTGATAAAGAAAGAGATAAATATGGTTTAATAAATGCGAGCGTACTCGAAAAAGTTTATAGATCTTTTCAATAATTCGACAGTTAATGTTATAAGAAAATTTGTTTTTTTCATGATCTCGATATTAGGACGCAGCTCATATAATGATTATATCAACTGTGTTATACTATTTTATGCGAGAGACTCCTTGGTATAGTTTGTCAAAATGAAAACAAAATATAAAAATTCATCCTGCTGCTATGACTACTACCTGCGAGTGTAAAAATATTTGGAAGAACTGTTTTGGTATTACGAAATTGTTCATTTGTTGGATCTACGTCGTTTTGAATGAAGAAATAGATTGAAAATTTGACGTGTCATCCGTCTAGTTTTAATGAAACATAATAAAGCAAAATGAAGATTTTCATAGGGGATTCAAATCAGATTAAGAGATGATTGATGGTCATTGTTGTTAATCAAAATAGAGAAAATGAGTATCGTGGTTATTCAGGAACAGAAAATACCAAACATAAGAGAAAAACAAGTAAATTCTATGCCAAATTCCACAATTGGTTATGATTTAGATCGTTCGGAATTTCCCTTTTATTTTTTGCTTTTGAAAATTCAATTACGAATCAGAAAAAATTTTTACGATTTGTCTTGTTTCGCCACAATCATTACTTGAATCACTATTACCTATATTAGATCAAATTAGACTTACCCAGTCTATACCGAAGATCATTTCTTATAATTCACAGCATCTGTGATTCGAGCACATCGTCCATATCCTCAAAGTATCTCGAGAGAAGATCTGCACCTCCGCTGCATAGTTGTAATCAACTGTAACATATGAATATTTCATCTAACATAATCAAGGTAAAAACAAACAATTTTCATCGTCACAACAATTCTGAAGAAGCGCGCTAATCCTGTTCACTTTGTGTCGTACTCGTAAGCTAAGGCTTGTGTGGGAACGTGAACAAACGCGTTGAGAAAACGAAAACATTATACCTATGTAGATGATATTCAAGGTGATGCTCAGAACGACGCAAATATAATAAGGTAATTCAATCTACGCTACAGAAAATAATCACGGGGATACAATTATTCTATAATATCTGGATCGATTAATTAAATGAATAAATATTAACGTGGCACCACTAATTTGGAATTTATATTTGAGAAAGAAAGTCATGCATCATACGCTCAATACTTATGTGTACTTGTATATATTACAATAATAGCGACAAATTAATAACAAAGGACGATGTAATTACAAAAAACAAAAAAAGAGAAACTATAACAAGGATTATTTATATCAATAAACTAGCAACTCCGTGGCTTCACATATTAGACAATTATTTATTAAAGTCTTACCTTGATTACGTCCGGCATCTGCGCAGCACATCTTCGACGAACAATTTAGAATGAATAAACCTTGAATAGCAAGGAAACAATCCGAATGTAGAATTTAGCGAAGAAGAAACTAGGTGATTGTTGAGCGTTATATGGGAGAAGATCGAACGATACGATGGGGTGATTTTTATTCTCTAGCCACTGATCTCATGAGCACACGTGTTCGATGAAAATTTCAAATCAACTTCACAGCACTTGGAGGAAGAAATTAGGAAGATCGAAGGAAACTAGGAAAAGACATTTATAACGGGATTTGATGGAAATCAATATACCAACGAAATGACGTATGCAAAAGGATCAATGGATGTAAGAGAAGAGGGATTATTAACGATTATGTACTTGAGCGAGTGATATTTAACAGACACGTCTGACCATGTCAGACACTGAACGACGAAGAACGAAGTGGAAGCGGAAGGCAAGAGTCAGACGTGCTCGGCGAACATGTCGCGACAAGACGCGTCACGAGACCAGGTAATTCCGATTGGTCGGCTGACTCCCCAAAAATCGGGTACGTTGCGCTGTTTACACAAATTTAGAAATCGCGCAGAGATGTAGAGCTGCTGGAGTTTATGAGTGATTTATTAAAATTTATAAAATCTCGCACCCCATGATTTTATAAAAATTAGGAACACGAAATTTCAAGGTTTATTTTTAATTAATAGCTGATATTTTGACGTAAAAATTCAACTAAATAAACACGATTTATTTCTTGCTATACATACGCCGAATATATAGGTATGAGTAATTCATTTGACTCGATTATTTTTGCGGCAGGATGCAGGCGTAGGAACTGCGCGAATTTATTAAGATTTCAGAATTTAGAACCACAGGACTATATAAAAATTCGGAAAATGAAATTTCAAGTTTATTTTTTTCACTAAATAATAGATAATTTAACGTGACTATTCAAATAAGCTGCGCAAACTCAGCTTCTTCCTCACTGTATATGGCTAGATGTAGAGCTCAAACTGTGAGAGTTTAAAAATTCAGAACCAGGTGACTTTATAAAAATTAGGAACAAGAAATTTGAATATTTTTTATTTTACAGTGAATAACTGATAACCTTAAGCTCAGATCAAATAATAGAATAAAATGGTGAAGTGGCTGGGTTGCCAAATAACACATACAATAAATAATATTATAACAATGCCAGTTCGGTTTATTATGGAACAAGCATTTTAGGGATCAGTAACAATGCAAAAATATAAGTTTTTAATGGACAGAATAGAATCAAAATAGAAGCGAAACAATCAAGATTCACGGCAGTGAATCGTCGCCAAGTACCCGTAGGCCGGCGCGTATATGAAACAAGAAATAGATCACCAAACTCAGAAAATATTCAGACAAGAAACAGATCATAATAATACAACTAGAATTTCACAAAAGAATATCAATAGGAAAACCGACTAATAATTTAACGGGAACGGATTCCCTAGAACATAGAGAAATGTTGGAATAGAAATTTCTCAACAATAAACTATAAACTAAATAACAAATGCTGACTCCTACGCTCTAGCTCTCGGGAAGTTGTTCGACAGATCGGGTAAGAAAATATAACGTACCAAAAATGTTGAATCCCATGCTCAAACTAGCGACTGGCCGCTGTATACTACGAAAATGAAGAAAACTAAATGAGTCTATAAGGAAGCCTACTATTTAACAAATGAAATAAAAAATGCGCAAATAAATCGCTAATCACGAGTCGCCTCGGGAATCCGTTCAGGGCCGTGCTTCAACAAACTATGGGTGTTATCGAGAGGGCCCCTAAATTTTTCTAAATTCCTATAAATTGAGAATGGTTCTCTAAGCTAAACTTTTACCTATCTATAAACAACTCTGCAGGTTATATTTTATAATACTGAGATCATCTATCGCTTCTTCCATATCTTCACATTGAATTTATCTATAAAATAATACAGAAAAGTTGATGGTAGACCAATGACACACATGATAAGTTAATTTAGCAGTCAGATTTACAGCTATCTAATTATAATAACAGAAACAAAAATGAATGTCCAATTGTTTCAATTATTACCATTGAAAGTACTGTAACAATTGGAGTATTTTGTGGTACCAACAAGGAAAGTTTCTCCCTCCCTCAGGGTCATGGATTTAAATCAAACAGAGCTCCTTGAAGTGGTTCCTAAGGCCAAAACTTTAAATCCGCTCAGCATGATTCGTTCAAATGGGTCTCCATTTCCTGCTTAAGCCCCAATTAATATTATCCAGCAATTATTAAATTTTTGATTGTCACGATAATACCATTGTACTCCACCTTGAATTATTGAGACTTTAAAATTACAATGTCACATTTTCTAATTGATATTAATGTGAGCAGCTGAGGAACAGATATCAAAAGCATAAAGTTCAATGCGAAAGCGAAAAGTTACCTGATTTGGCGGTTCTTCTCGAGGCGCGGTAGTGAAATATGGAAAATTGTATGGAAATGATAAAACAAACAGATTGGAGCACTTCAAGAAGTATAAATAAAATCTTGCTATTTGATCGTGATCATTATACCAGTTCAATTCATTAGTTCGATCAGCTGTTGAGCCTTCGATGATACTGAGAACTGAACGATGCAATATTCCTCCGGAGTCCATGATTTTGGCTGCGAAAGGTCCCCGGCATTCCAAGAAATAACGAAAGATCTTCAAACATATCAAACGATAGACCACAGCGCTTCAGAGTGAGTTTATTTGAAAAAGCGACCGTCGCGCCACGTGTCGGCGACGCCTAGGTCCACCGAATGTTCGTCATTTATTGAGAGTGTAATTAAAATTACTGGATTAGGGTCATTGGGTACTATTATGGGTGAGCGCTAATCTCTCGAACGAGGCTTCACTTTTACTTCACTTTTAGAAGTTCGTTTGATCGTTTAATTATATTTCGCACCTCGTTCTTCAAGATTAGATGTAGTTATTCAGAGATACAATAATTTTAATTTTGATTCATTTCAACGTTATAAAATATAACATATCTTCCAGATAATAATAGTCTTATCCTGGAGTCAAAACTGTTTTTGCAAAACATTTGCTATGTTTTATGTTTGTCCTATTATAATACTTGGCAAAGGTCTGAGAATTCTCTGACCACCCAGCTGTCTTTTTCATAACACTTAAATCTACTCCCTTGGATGAAGCAGCTGATGCTGCTGTATGACGGGTCGAGTGTGCAGAAAACACTGACAAATCTACCCCACTCGAGGAGCTCTCCCTAAATTCTAGATCAATTAAAAAAATTTTAGAGGTCGCTCATGAATTTTGAGAATTTCAAAAATGGTCAAAAATCGACTTATTGTTTTTTCTTTAAATTTTTTTTCTCCTGGCGACAATTGTTTTTACACTCGAACAAAATGACATCCTGAAAATTTCAGTTCAAAATATAAATTTTTAAAGGTCGCTCAAAATTTTCATAGGTATAATATAGTACTACTCTAAAACATTCAGAATTCTTGAGCGGACTTTAAAAATTTATATTTTGAGCTGAAATTTTCAGGATGTCATATTTGTTTTGTGTGAAAACAATTGCTGCCACGAGAAAAGAAATTGAAAAATAAAATAATACGATTTTGACCATTTTTGGAATTTTCAAAATTCGTGAGCAACCTCTAAAATTTTTCTAATTGATCTAGATTTTGGGGAGAGCTCCTCAAATGCAAAAACCTAATGAATTTCCATACGAGACACAAAATTAAAAATAGAAATTGGAAAATATGGGAAAAACGACAATATTTTTATCGGAAAGCTGAGAGTTTTTCACATGAAAATAGTACTTTCTTTTTTTATTATTTTTCACAAGCAGCACAAGATAATCGTTAATGTTTGAGACCATGTTGCAGGAAAACTGCAAACTTTGGGAAACCACTGTTGCCAAAGTTATACATACAAAAATTTGAAAAAAAATCAGAGTCACCTCTTTCGATGTACTCGTATACTATCACCTGGTTAAATGGTGATTTTCACCGCTGAGCCGAGGTACAAGATCGTTCAGTATTTGGCGATATGACCCTCCTATATCAGTACTGAAGAAACCTTATATCTTGATCCTGAAGACTTCACCTCGAACGGCTTAACGCTAGACGACATTATTAAACAAGCAAATGAAATAACAAAACATGAAAAATCTACAGACAACAACAATCGTGTGGAAAACATATTATATAACATTTCTTCCGTATTCAGTTCACTATCACTCGTGTATTTGACCAATAAATTTTCCTTGGTGTGCAAAATGTACAAGATCTCTATCGAACCAACTAATTCATTAGAAGGCCGTGGCACGCCATCACGCGAACAAATATTAAATCCACAAACACCACACACTACACATAGTTATTCGACAAGGAAATCCTCCAGCGATTACTATTACTCCCACAACATCAAACTCAACAAATACTGAAACACCTAAGTCATCTCAAACCTCTTTTTACGCCGAATAAGAAGTGTACCACCATGATTAAATAAGAAATAATTGCTTATATTATACAATATCTATAACAACAACGATGTTGCTCAATGTTGTTCAACGATGTTGTGTCTATATAATAATCATACACAACGCAGTGTATACTAAATCATTATTCAAATATCATATACTAACTCAGTATAAGACATTTATAACTACCCGATCTTATTGCCAATAAGCCGCATTTTAATTGTAATATGATTTTGAAATCAAAATCATACTTCACATATCTAGCTATATTTACTAACGTAAATGAAGGACCTTTATAACTAACATAGATTGCATTTAAATCCCTAAACATAAACACAAACAGAGAAAATCAGAATTTCTCCTGCTTAACAGGAGCAATATTTTATTCCCCCGGGGTGGGCGTGTTACGTGCTCGTATTCTCACACTCCGATATTTTCTATGATATCTACCTATACCCAGATACGATAATTCTCAGCGCATCCTACCAATTCGAACCATATAATGTTATCCCTGCCTAAGATCAACTCTTCATCCACATCCAAAACTGCTTACCCCGCAAAAACGCATGGTCTTCTCCAACAGTTATATCTAATTGTAAGGCGCTCACTCTAGCTTCGACACTTCAGCCTAACTCTTATATCACAAATTGTATTCACTTTCACACTAGCCATAACCTATACTTTGGGATATTATAATAATTGTAATAAACGATTGTTCTACAAGAATCCAAATCATTTTCATTTCATCGCACCGAGTAATTATCTTCAGATATGAAGAACGAGGCACGAACTCACGAATCATAACTCGAAAATAAATCATAGCATTGATGACAGCTGAATCATAACATTGGTGACAACGGAACTCCAATCCCAAATCATAATAGTTATAAATAGTATAAACAAATTTGTATTCCGATAAATAGTTTGGAAAATATAGGTACAAGTCATCCATTTTTATTAATTTTCAGAATAATTTCCCTCTGAATATTTCCAGATTACAGGTGTTGTAAGCGGGAATTCAATATCGCAATAGTTGCGAAAGTAGGGTTAGCATAAGCAAGGTGACCTGGTAGATCTGCAACGTAGGTATATTGCCTCACTAACCGAATCCGCAATATGAACTGATAAATTAAGCAGAAGACCAGGTTACCGGCAGTCTTGAGCAGATTCTCTTTGGTTCAACACACGGAACTATTCAGTAACACTCAAGTACTGAACGTGAGCAAGTGCTCAACCAAACAACTTTGTTATTCAACGGGAGCAAGTGCTCATCTCACTTAAACGAAACTTATACATATTTAAATCTTCGAATAAACAGTTACTATTTTTGCAACTTAGAGTGATTTTCTATCACCTCTGGTACGGATCAAGAGACTCGGTAGAGTCTCGAGCCTAGTTATATAAACAAAAAAAAAAAAAAAATTTATATGCGCCGCGCGAGACTCGTTCGAGTCGATATACCCGAAAGAGAGCTAAACAGCCTATGTTGTGGCCAAGAAAAGCTTTTATTTGAGCCCTTTTACAATGAAATCAATGAACGGAAAGCTGAGATATGATTATTTAACGTTTTAGAATACCCGTTTTCATCACGAATTTTTGTTCACCTTCTTCAGTCAGATCGCTTGGCACTAAATCTATGCGTATAAACAGTATAGAGTGGCCTTCGCTAGGCTATGTAGAGAGCTACCAAGTACGGGCGTCAGTTGTTTGATGGCGCATCGGTTGGCACTAGCGTTGATTGAAGATATTCTATTCGCTAGCATGCTGCCGATTTCAAACGTACGATCAAAAATTAATTGCGAATAAAAATTAAAAAACTTTTGAAGTGAAACTTCATATCGCGCGGTAGACGTAAAATGAAACTCGGATCTAAGGAAATTGCGACAGGAGAACTTATTTATGAATATATATATGGGGTAGTCTCCCTCATCCGGGACACTTTTCTGCGCATAGGTCACCGATTTTGGTGCCACGCGAGATTTTGACTCTTAACCGATCCCTAACAACAAATCTAGAGCCATTCGTCTTGGTATCAACTGGTTCAAAAGTTATTCGATGTTTAAAATATGAAAAAATCTGTTTTTGACCGCACCGGACGATCTTTAGGCGTACGTAACTTTGGTTTGAGCAGTCATACAGATGCTTCTCACTAGTGATTCGGAATCGCGAAACTTCCATCTTTCACGCTGTGAACTCAGAAATTTTTGAAAAAAATTTTTTGTCAACGATTTTTTCACAAAATTTTTGTCTTTCAGTTTTCGAACCGTAGGTGATAATTTTTTGTGATGAAAATTTTACTGAAGGTAGTCCTTTGAATACTAAAGAATCCCTGAAATTTGTGGGAGGGTGTTCGGCCTTCTTTTTTTTTTAATAATTCGACAGTGAATTTCAATTATTGGAGTAGCGCGCTAGAGTTTTTTTGTTCAACCAATAGGGCATAATTTTTACTATCAAGATTTCACGGAACTAGACGTATTCTGAAAAATTGCTACAAGAGAATCACATAATCATGTCATTTTCAAATCAATCCCAATTAATTGTTAGCATTGTTGCAGATTCGCTACTTTTGGGAAAAGTTATAGCCCTGAAAAGGGCTGATTTTGTTTGGTCCTGATCCGGTATCCGCAAAAATGCGTCGTAGTTCTCATTGTTTTTTTTTTTTTGTACACTTCTTGTGTAGAAAGTTTCTGATGAAGAATGTGTTTTGAAAATCATTTTGTTGACTTCATTGGCTGTCAACACTGTATGGAAACGTTGCGTTCCTTCCACTGTTTTGGCTTTCTGGAACCTCGCCTTCAAGTGTGACTGAGCCCATTCGTAGTCCCTTTTTGGACTAAATTTGAAGTAGATTCCTTGAATGTTTCTATCTGCCCAATCATACAAATCATCGGCGTAAGGATTTGATTTTCGGGTGGAAGTTGTAAACTTGCACGAGCTGCAAGCCTCTTAGTCCCGGAAATACCGTCACACGGGCCTTTTCCGTGGGCTGTGGCGAAGTAGTGCTATTCGGTATCGATGTGAAAGTCTGCTTTATGATACATCAGGTTAATAAACTTTTTGCAATTTTTATATTGCTGGGGCGCTCCATCTGAGAAATAATATATTTTTTTCGGATTATCGAAGTTCTCCTGAAGAAATTGCACGAGAACTTTTTGGAAAGCATAGACTGCAGTTGTGTTATGTTCTGAAGAGTCCGAAATTACTGTCATGGTTTTATGTTCGATTCCGTGACAAGTTTTGTAGTAGATTACAAATGGATGAATCGTTGCCTGGTCATTATTCCAATGGAATCCTTGGGCAGCGTTTTGAACTATGAAAGAGTAATTTTGGGCAAAATCTAAGTCTACTACAAATTCTCCGTCGTTTAAATTGTCTTTGATTTCATTGTGGTGTGACGCTTGCTTTTTAGCTATAAAATCATGCGTTAACAGCCCTTCTAATCGTCTACAAAACTCGTCAAAAAATTCATCAGCAGGCAGTCCGATCGTTTCTAGAGTAGATCTATCAACAGCAATCCACCGCGAAAATTTCACATTATCAATCATTGCATCATCTAGCGCATTTTTCAGCGTTTCGGACAGTTCGCTTGTTCCAGGGCATTGCTCGCATTCATTAAAATAGCAACGCGACGTTGGGTTTTCACAAATGATGGCTAGTAGGCAATCGTGGTAATTTTCGGGGATAGATTCTTCATTCGCATTCAGTTTTTCGACATTACATGCTTCAAGCATGAGTTTAACATTGTGGTGACTCGTACATACACACCGTATGTGTTCCGCTCTGACCGGCGAGTACACAGTACGGGGGACGAAGTTTGGCAAAACTTGAAAATCCGATACTTAGATCGGGACGTGCTTCACAATAGTATATTGTGCAACAAGTGCGGGAAGTTGGCGATTACTGACGAGTGTGAATTTTGCAGCACGAGCCGAAGGCGAGTGCTGCAATCACACGAGTCAGTAATCGTCAACCCGCACGAATTACACATCCTATCAACTATTATGTGACACCAGCATGGGAAGTGAGACTTTCGGTTGTAAGACTATTAAAAATCGTCTGGTTAGAATAAGTTCGGTCCCCGACGCCACAACCAGCGACGCCACAACAGACCAAGGGGGGGTTTGGGGGGGGCGAAGCCCCCCCAATGGGGTCTGGGGCGAAGCCCCGGTGGGGGGGTTCGGGGGGGCGAAGCCCCCCGAGGTGTCATAAAACGAAATTAAAAAATAATTTTAAAAAAAATCACAAATCAATCTAAACTAATATAATAATACACTGAGAGAAAGATTCATTCATACCTAATAAACATTTATTTACCGTTCTCGACTTTTTCGAAAGGAGATTTCAAACACATTATATATAGTCGAAAGGCAGCGGACGTGATCGTAGTCGTCACTCAACACGCCCGATGGCGCTAGTTACGCTCTAAAAGCGTGCGGTAATAAACATTACCGCACTGTTTTGCGTGCGGTAATGAAAATAACCACACGGTTTGGGAATCGGCCATTTGGCGCACCATTTTCAGCGCGCAAAGTCAAACTTCCCATGCGGGTGTTACATAAAAATTCTTATACAACTCTTTTAAGTTGCATAGAACTAATATTTTCTGCATCCCTATCCGCACCCCTGAAGATGTCTTATAAGATACAAAATCCTTCATTCCGGGCAGAACACGACTATTCTCATCATCGCAAAAAAAATCTTTTACGGACGACACGATCTAAGGATCTAAGGGATGACCTGTCTTCGCCCCCGGAATAGCTAGAACTCCTGATTCCGAATACAGTTTCTTGGAAACCTGTACCATTCTCTTGCTCACACCAAATTCTGCCGACACTCTTCGTATGGACCAATTTTGAGGTACGATTGGTAGGAGCTGTATCTTTTCTTGGCGCGTGGTTGCTTCATCGGCAAACTTCTCATGCATTTGCCGCATAATTTCGTCGTAGTCATCAGATTTATTATCGGCTAGTGATTTACTCAATCTTGGAAGGTGCGAGGTTTCCATTAATTTATCAACTTTTTCATGAATTTTTTGCTTTTTGGCGACAGTATATTTCTGTGAAGCTTGTCTCTTGAACGCTATTGGTGATTCGCCTACGGCAGTCAGTAGCGCACGAATTTTCAAATCTGGTTGTGAGTTATTGGAGAGCACAGAATCTTGTGATAGTAGTAAGGGTTGTGAATTTTGACTTCCAGAAGCTTCAGAGGATCCCACAGGACTATCTAGCATACGTTGTTTCACGTCGATTCGACAGGAAATACACAAATATTTCCCTATTATGAACATCGGTAGCTTAGATACTTCTTCGACCGAAGTAATCTTTTTGAGGCCTTTTCTGACATATTTATGTCTTTCCTTTCCGAACGGGTTCAGGCAATAAAGCGGCATTTTATAGAAATATCCTTCAAAAATACTGGAATGACACCGAAGCCTTGAAAATCAGTTGCGTACGTAATAACAACAAACAAGTTAGGTGCGATTCGGAGTAACCAACTTTGATACAATAGAGTCACAACTATCGACGTAATCAATCATTCTATGCGACGCCACGGACGCAGAATGAACTAAAATTTTGTCCAGCGACAAGTGAGACATGGCAAACGGGGCTACAGGATTTTGTCCATGGATTTGTCGACGCTCGACTACCTACAACTTATCGCGAAGGAGACGAAATCTGAAATTTTTCTAATCGATTTGAAAATGACATGATTATGTGATTCTCTTGTAGTAATTTTTCAGAATACGTCTAGTTCCGTGAAATCTTGATAGTAAAAATTATGCCCTATTGTATATATGCCCTATTGTAATATTGAAATTCACTGTCGAATTATTTAAAAAAAAAAAAGGCCGAACACCCTCCCACAAATTTCAGGGATTTTTTAGTATTCAAAGGACTACCTCCAGTAAAATTTTCATAAAAAAAAATTATCACCTACGGTTCGAAAACTGAAAGACAAAAATTTTGTGAAAAAATCGTCGACAAAAAATTTTTTTCAAAAATTTCTGAGTTCACAGCGTGAAAGGTGGAAGTTTTGCGATTCCGAATCACTAGTGAAAAGCATCTGTATGACTGCTCAAACCAAAGTTACGAACGCCTAAAGATCGTCCGGTGCGGTCAAAAACAGATTTTTTCATATTTTAAACATCGAATAACTTTTGAACCAGTTGATACCAAGACGAATGGCTCTAGATTTGTTGTTAGGGATCGGTTAAGAGTCAAAATCTCGCGTGGCACCAAAATCGGTGACCTATGCGTAGAAAAGTGTCCCGGATGAGGGAGACTACGCCATATATTATATATGGCGTTCCTTGCCAGTGACAAGAAAAAATTGTAAATATACCCAGATCGAATTATGATGAAATGCATCGTATAATATTGTTGTTTATCAATATATAGGGCGTTCCTCGCCAGTGACAAACAAAAAATTGTTAATATACCCAGATCGAATTGGAATGGAATGCCCCGAATATAAAAATTGTCGTTTGTCAATATATAGAGCGTTCCTCGCCGATGACAAACAAAAAATTGTCAATGTACCCAGATCGAATTGGAATGAAATGCACTGGATAAAATTGCCGTTTGCCAATATATAGGGCGTTCCTTGTCAATGACGAACAAAAAAATGTGAATATACCCAGATCGACTTCGAATGAAATGCACTGTATAAAATTGTCGTTTGTTAATATATAGCGCGTTTCTTGCTAATCACAAACAAAAAATTGTAAATATACCCAGATTGGATTAGAATGAAATGCACTGTATGAAATACATATCAATATATAGGGCGTTCCTCGCCAATGATAAAACAAAATTGTAAATATACCCAGATCGAATTAAAGTTTCACTTCTACCACGCGGAGTCATGTCAAGCATCATTTTTCTTTTTCAAAGTCCGGCGCGAGATTCGACAGTTTCTTTTACCGCAAAGGCAATAAAAGTTAAGCGATAATATTTCCCACAGTTTCCCATATCAGATCGTAAATTAATAATGCAGTTTTTATAACTTGTGACGTCGGGGTTACTGATCCCCCTGCGCCACTGAATAGGCACTGCTTACCTTGTCCAAATCTTGTCCGTACCACGATGTTCAGGATCCCCGGGCCGAGAAGGAGATCGTTTATTGAAATGAATTATAGACACCTTGTTTATAGGGAACTACACAATCCTTTATTTTCTATTACACAACACTCTGGTTCTTGTTACTCTGATGTTTTTTTATAGCACTGGTGTGCATCTACAGGCGAGCGGCGGCTTCCCCTCCACAAATCTGGAAACTGCTTATAGTTGCAGTTCCCACGGGCTGGGCAGTCCCCGCTCGCCATCAGGACTACGTGCGAGCCGGGGACCGTGAGGTCTCCGGACGTCACAAACTATAGTAAGGGCTGTTAGTAATTCTCCAACAATGTCTTCATTTTTCATAACTACAGTATACGGTATCATATCTAATAATTCAGGCTATGATTTATCATGTCGATAAATTCAAATGTTATATAATTCAGCCCACGATGATTTTCAGTATGGTTAGATATATTTTTTCAAAATACATGGGTGAGCTATTATTATATGATTATAGGTGTTTTCATAAACTACACGGTTAAATAATTATTGCACAGCAGAAGTGGCACAGAATTCGATGTATACCTTCCATATCGAGATTGGTCGACAATTTACACAATTCATTACGAACAAGAATATATCAAATTCTACAAAAAGTTCTGAGATCCCCATAAAAAGCACCTCTGGTGCAAAAACCTTTCGCTTAGTTATATAAATGTGATACCCACAAAAAATACATTCCCATGCCAAACAAACGTCATACAATATTTTACACAAAAATTCCTTCCTCGTAAAAAAAAAAAGATCCGAAATCAGATGCTACTGCCTAGTATCTGCCTACATCACGTTGACTTTTTTCGAATTGGCAATTAGGTTTTCCATAACATGGTATTGACAGCCTTCTTATCTTGCCACGTGGAACCATAAATATAACGATAGGCGATTGACGCCTGCATTGGTTCAAACAGAAAAAATTAAAAAAAAAATTTTAAATAAAATTTGGAGTACGTGGTACTAGGCGGGCCTTTTGTAGACAAGTAGGAGGAAACGCGGCAATTGAACCATCTCAATAATCCTAATATAGTGATACAAAATATCGGCCCGCCTAGTACCTCGTACTCCAAATCTTATTTAAACATTTTTTCTTAATTTTTTCTGTTTGAACCAATGCAGGCGTCAATTGCCTATCGTTATATTTGTGGTTCTACGTGGCAAGATAAGGCTGTCAATACCATGTTATGGAAAACCTAATTGCCAATTCGAAAAAAAGTCAACGTGATATAGGTAGATACTAGGCAGTAGCATCTGATTTCGGATCTTTTTTTTCACGAGGAAAGAATTTTTGTGTAAAATATTGTGTGATGTTTGTTTGGCATGGGAATGTATTTTTTGTGGGTATCACATTTATATAACTAGGCAAAAGGTTTTTGCACCATGTATATAAATCTCAAAAATACTTTACTATTTGGATACAGTTAACCACGAAATTACGAGCACACAATCTTGATAATACTCTCCTGTAAACTTGTGAGGTTTAATTACGACTCATGCTTATACTTTTTGTAGGTTACGTTGTCACAGTGAAATTATTCATCACGTTCGTATGCGTTATATTCACTACTGGTTGCATTTTCGTATGGTTTCTGTTGCGCATGATATATTAGACGTCAATGCGGGAAATCGGATATGTTAATTTTCGTCACGTTATGATTGAAAACATCCGAAGTTTCCAAAAAAATGACTCGACTATAATTGATATTTCCAGAAAACTAGTTCAGCATTTACAGATCTATGTAAATAGGATCAAGCTGAATGGAGGTGATTTCATCATTTACAGTAAGGCAGCTGAATGAGTGGTTGCGCTCGGTAGTGTGTGACTCTGAGACTCTACAAATCTTTGAGGGTGAGTACATGATGATTTTTCGTATTCTGCTTTGACGGCAATTATCCACAAGGATCGACCACGTAGAAAAAACGAGTTTGTGATTGTGAATTCCCTCTTTTTATTCTCGCTGCTCTCCATCTCTCAGCCCGGTTACCTTTGCGGCAACTTTATATTTGAAGCTGACACCCCCGTCGCATTATGCATACTTCCGACCGGGAACTTTACATCCCGCCTCGTCGTACCTCCACGTTCCGTAAAACCTTCAAAGTGGCCATGTGTTACCTCTGGAACTCTCGCCCACCTGACATTCGTACCATACCCTCTCTGCCTTGTTTTAAGACTTTACCTGTACTGTTCTTTTTTCTGTCTTTTATTCCTAAGCTCGTTGCTACTATCATTGATTTTATTTTCACCTTTTCTATTACTACTCTATTTTTATTTTTCCGCTTCACTTTACTTTCATTACTTCTTCTACATTATGTTATGTTACTTTACTTCATCTTCATGTTAGTCCATTTATTTTATTTCTATTTTCATGCCCAGGCAGCAAACTTAGTATATTTACGTAACGGCGATATCACACTGTAAAATTGTTGGTACATACCAAAGTTCACGTAAATTTTATGTGACATTGGTGTATCAGCAATCTTTCAATATATCAGAGATGCACTTGACACATAACACTGTAGTATCACAAAGACAGTACATTGTTATGTAGCGTTAATATCATCTAGTTCTCCTTCGGAGCATGTCCAAGTTTGATGTAGCTGTAGTATAACAAAGATGTCACAGTGTTATATCACCAGAAAAGCACAACTGGTTTGTAGAGTTTATATCAAGCGGTACTGTCTTTGAGCAGTCTAAATAGTCGATGTAGCAGGAATGTCACACGGACGTCACAATTTTATATAGTCAAAAAAGCAGAACTGGGTATCTAAAATTTACGTTACAGAGTACTATTTCAGTGCTAAATACAAAGTTGACGTATCCGTTACGTGACGAGGACATCACAGTATTCTGACACAAAGGATATACAATTATTATATCAAATAAACATTCCAGAAAAATCTCCGTGTGGCTTCAACGAGAACAATTCGTACGTTAGCTTTTTAGGTTATGTGTTTACTACGTGTCCTCAAATGTGTAGCAAATTATTCAGGCTCCTGATCAGTTTATATGTATTATTACGGATAGTTCTTCGTTATACACGTATCTAGAATACGTGAAATTAGATCTGTGCATATTTAAAACTAAGGGATCGCGGGAAGAAAGGTACAATTGCTTTACAACATGTAAATAGAAATATCGTTGTAAGAGTAAGCTTAACAGAAATTTTGACTAATTTTTAATAACAATACTTGATTTGAATTTGGACCTAATTACTTAAGCGTAAATGCCATAATGATGTTTGCATAAACAGACAAATCATGTAATTGAAGTGATTGAAGTATATGAATCAAGTAATTGAAGAATTGTGACAAATCAAAATTTTGATAAATGATAATTTCTCGTGATGTTCCGGCAGCAGATTATAACGCAGTCCAAAGCAAATTTGTTTAGATGTCGTTGTGGTGTCGAGGCAGCGTGCCCGACTACCGATCAGTAGAGCGACTACTGGTCCCGTGTTCAAATCCTCGGTTCGTGCGTGCGATTTTTTCGTTAATTATAATTACAGGCAGGTAGATTTAGGCAGTGAGTTTTCGGTAGGGCGCGCAAATATTGTAATTAGCACAAGATCTTATAAGAAAAACTCAGATATTCGTCGTTTAATCTAATTTTTTTTTTGTCATAAGTCATATGGAACTTTATGCTGAGAATGTTGCAATTATATGAGTTACATAGATCATACATAACCGTTTTGAAAGCCGACTCTACAGTGAGTCCGCTGTGATATATCTTCTACGATCCTAACACTCAACTGGTATATAATTGTTATGTACCGCAAATCTGTAACTGTGACATACCAGCCATATCAGCCTGTGGCGGACATTTTGATATCCATGGACTGTAAAATATACAGTCCCCGTGATGTAGCAGTGATTGAGGAAAGAACCAAATGATATATCTGCTACATTATGGTGACATGATTTTGCTGCCTGGGTGGTTATGCTGATTGTCTTTCTTTATCTTTTACCTAATTGTATAATCTTTTGTTGTTACTCTCATCTCACGGGACTCAGTCCCAGGGGTGTAATAAACTGATTCTCTCCCTCTCTCTCTTTCAGCATTTATTTTGTAAAGCGCTGCAATAATGGACCGATTAAATTGTTCAATGTGTAACCAGTTAGTTGATGGGGGGTTGGACGGCTTGGTTCGTCACATTACTAAAATACATGGACTCACAATTAATCGTGGCATGGCAAATCAAGGTTTCGAGTGTGGGCAGAACGGCTGTCGGAGTAGATTTACTCAATTTTATGGTTTAAGAAGACATATCAGGAAACACCACCTGATGAAAGGAAATAATGAATTAAGAGAAGCCCCAGAACATGATGTTGTTCATCCACATGATGAAATCGTTGATGATGACGTTGAAATGGCTGATAATGATGCGGGATATTTTAATGAAAATCCAGTTGAGTGTGATGTCGAGTTTGACTTTCGTGCATTTATTATTGGAATGATCGCGAGATTCCAATGTAAAGGTTCCATGACTGGGCACACTTTGACACAAGTTCTGGACGAGTGTGAAGAACTGTCGCTCCAAACGTGTAATTTTTAAAAATTGAAGGTCAAACAAGTTTTAGAAGACAAAGAATTAGTGAATGCCATAGGAATCGAAGATGTACTGCAGGTTTTTGAATTTGATAGCCCCTTCCGAGGATTGAGAACTTTGAAGCAGTAGATCGAAGCGCTGAAAGATAACTGTGGATATATTGAGCCTTTTGAAATGCCCCTAGGTCATCGTGTCGATGATGCACTGGACCATGAAACAGGCATGTACATCCCGCAATTGACTATGGAGACCTGTCAGTATGTTCCAATTATTGACACTCTTAAATTAGTGTTGTCAAGCAGGGAAGTTCGGGAAGCTATAATATCTGAAAAGAAAAGTGCTGATGGTGTACTAGCTTCCTTTCTTGATGGCCAACCTGCTAAGATTCATCCATTTTTCATGCGACGCAAGCATGCTCTGAGAATTCAACTTTATTATGATGAATTAGAAATTGTCAATCCATTGGGGTCAAAGACAGGTGTCCATAAACTTGGAGCTTTTTATTATACGGTTCGTTGCGTGAAGAAGTATGGCTTTAAAAAAATACTAGAACCATTTTTACACGACCTGGCTCAGTTAGAAAGTGACGAAGGAATATTGATACAAGGGCAAGACTATGAATTTGTTCTTCGAGCATCTATAGCTGCGTTCTGTGGTGATGGACAGGGCCGGCGAACCCCCTATGGTTTTGGTGGAGCACTCCATACCTCCGATTTTACTAGGTATGGAATTCCATACCTCAGAATTCCGGCTCAATTTGTATAATACAGCAAAAATCTGGTTGGGTGATGCGGCCCATCGTGGCAAAAATAAAATACCGTATGACTCTGCACACTTCTGAATTTCTTGCATTATGTTGTGGAATTTTTGTGTAACTTATGGACGAGTTCATGAATAAAAATAAAATCAGAAAATCTACCTTCGCGGTATGAAGAAGAAGGATCGAATTCTAGCAAATTGACGTTTCTTGTGAATTCTCAATTTGTGATAGAGCGCCGTACATAAAAGTGACGGTCAAGAATTAGTTTTATAACATTATAGATTCATAAGATAATATATATGATTTGACTGTATTTTTATTATAATGATATACCCATTGTCGTATTCATTTCACTCTTGTATTAGGTTTTACTTGGAAATTATGAATTTGAAGTCACTGGATCATTACAGCGAATAGATCCTATCATACTTCAATCTTCCTCGACTATGGAAGAGTCATGCTCAGAGAAACGAGCCAGTCCAGCACTTTATCCAAGCCATTACCAGATAGCTTCTCGGTACCATATTCTAGAATATTGTCCCTAATTTTCACATCAATTCGATTATGTTCTGCTTCAACGTCGTACGTCAACTTACAATTTTTATTGACGATTCCTAATAAAATAGTGTTTCGGTGTCAATAGCTATCGATAGTCTAGTTTCATAAACTTGCAACTAGAAAATGACTAATTGCAGAAAATGTCTAGATTACTATATAATAAGTTTGCTTCAGAAAATCGAATATGTAAAACGTGCATGGCATTCAATTTCAGCGCTGTAGCACTGTTAGAGAAGTTTTAATCAATCATCCACAAGGCCAAGCAGTTTTGAAAGCAGCAGAATCTGGATTTACAGAGGAAAATAGGAGGGCACTAATACGGATTGTGGTTTCTGAACTGGTAAAAGTTCACGATAGCCAGTAAGTTCTCTTTACTATCAGTGCAGAACCTGCAGACTTAATCGAAAATGCTATTACAATTTTTTGAAGATGTATAGTTGTTGATTTCAATTCTGTGAAGCTTTGTCGATATTAATCATTCATTACTACATTGCAGTTATCCTCCTGAGCAAGCTAAAATTGCACTTGCAATAGCAATTGTCAAAGAGTTTCCACTTCTAAAGGATGAAAAATCCACTAAAGACTATGTACGTACACGAATGTTCATAACTTCGTCTTCCTCTTCGTCTACCATCTATTTTCTTACGACAAATTTGTATGTTACCATTTCTTCACAGGAACATTATTATGATAGCATCAGTAAGAGGGGTTTCATTGAATATAGATTGTGGACCATGCGAAAGAATCTGTCGCCAACAAAAAAAAAGTATAATGCTTCCGATCGCCATAAAAAAAACGCAAATAGAAAACAGGCATTCTTCTCTGCAAATCAATTAAAACCATTACCTGAAGAGGAGCTTGATGAAAAGGTTTCCTTACTTGCAAATGAGTTGTTCTTTTTGAAATTATACACACTTTTTATGCTCATCTCCTTCATTTCATTTTTAAGGATCTCATGGATGAAATGTAAAAATCCGACTGAAAACAACAAAGCTGCTATTATCTCTTGTTTAAGAGATACTTTCGCGAACCGAAGAAATTGGATTACGGAGAAAAATCCAACAATTTCCGAAATATTTGATAAATTTCCTCGCTTGTTAGATTACAAGGGTGAAATGGTGAGGCATATTTTAATGATGAATTATTAAAATTATGTCGACATGCAAATGGGCTGAACCTCGGTTCGTTTATTTCAGATCGACCTGGAATTTGAAAATATGTACGAAGAGGCAACAAATAATTTCTTGGCGAGATTCCCATCTTATTATAGTCCCCGGATTTTGGCATATTCTTCGTCAGATCGTCCGGACCTGTACAAATTAACAAGTCATATTGACAATGGTGAGAAGATTTCTTTCAACTGTCCTCTTCTCAGAAATGGGCATTTCATCAATTTTGTCAATAAAATCTTCAAAATATGCTTATGGTCCATTTTGATTCAAACTTTCTTCATACGCATTTGCAGAGCATCTGAGAGTGCTCATTATTCTGGTACAACTTTTGCCAGTGTCAAATGCACTTAAAAAAAGGAAAGGGTTGCATCAGACAAGTGCAGAAAAAAAAGGGAAAAAGAAGGTGAGATCATATAAATCTACCGATCCTCCTACACAAATTTCTATACCTATGCTTGGAATATATAAATGTTAGTTTCTGTTTTTTCAGCAACGTGTGCCAGAGCAGGAGGTTGATGATACTGACGAAGATCCACCCATTGACGTTACAACGTTGGTTAAGCCTGCTGAAATCCCCAACCGATTCCTTATTCATATCATACGAGTAAGTATTTTGTACAAAATGTTGCATATGCATGCACAAATAGATTGTGAGGCATGTTTCTCATTATCATTACACGACAGTAATACTAACTTTTCTCTATGTGTTTGCAGGAGGGTGAATATTTACCTCAACTTGAACAGAATGTTCGGCGTAAGTCTGATGCAAATGTTCAACCGTACATGATTTGCGTCCGTGGGCAACGAAATGAAACCTACCTCGTTCAAGGCGATGGATGGTTTATGGATGTCCACAGCAAGAGTGATCCAATGATAGCATTCGATCTCCTATTCAAATGCTACTATGTCTTGAACCTGAGCTACCCCGCGAGCCTCCAAAATTTTTATAATTTCATGGAGAGAAGATTGGATCTCAAACTCAGAGCGTCGTTTCGTCTGTACACGTAAACATCGCTAATACCAAATTAAAGTCTGGTGAAGCAAGTATGCAAAACTGCAAAAAGTCCAGCGATGTTGAAGAACGTTAAATAAGAGAATAATCTCATCGTCACGTGAGCTATATAGCTTGCTTCAAATCTTATACAGGGTGATTTTTTGAATCGCCCCAGGCTGATATCTCGAGAACTAATCCGCACGTTACGAAATAAAAATACTTCAGATGAAACTTGTAGGATATCGAAGGGGAAAGAACATGGTGCAGCATCATTTTTAGTAGGTGGTGATGCTAAGGCCGGGGGAAGATCAGGTTTGATTTCTTAAATTTTAAATTCCAATTGAAAAATAAACGTGACCTTTCCCCGGCTTTGGCATGACCACCTACTGAAAATGATGCTGCATTACGTTCTTTCCCCTTCGATATCCTACAAGTTTCATCCGAAGAATTTTTTCTTATCGTGGTTAGTTCTCGAGATATCGGCCTGGGGCGAGTAAAAAAAATCACGCTGTATGACTATGTGCATGGGAGACTGTGCCTTGCGTGATTTATTTTTGCTAACAAAAATAAGTATTTTTCAGCTTATATGACAATATTATATTATCTTTTTGGAGTTCATCTCATTTCTATAATATCCCATTCGTATAATAGTTTATATTTGTTTCATTATGATATAATAAAATCTAGCAAAAAAAAATATGTGGTATATATAATGATTTTCTTCCACAAACATCCATATAAAAAATATTAATTAGGGGAAATTCGTACAAAATGACATAGGTGGCACAATTCGAAGGTGGGACGACTTTAGCGCTTATGCTTATGCTTGAATTATGTCACCTATGGCATTTTGTACGTATTTCCCCTACCAGTAATTTGCACTGATTCGATCAATGTACTATTGTCACTAATTCGACCGGTGAATTTAACTATTTCAACCAGTGATCCAATTGCACTGGACGAATCAGTGACTTTTCACTGATTTCCAGTTGCATACTTATAACTGGGAGATTCAGTAACTATTCACCGATGATCAGTGACTATTCACTCGTTCAAATTTCGAGAGTATAATATTGTCCCATTATTCAATGAAGATAAATTCATTTAGTGTGTAATCGTGTGATGATTCACTCTTCGATTGCTTTCCGCACACACATGATTAATTTATCGGATCGAAAATTAACATTAACCATTAATTTTGAGAAAAATACGAAACGCGCCTTGGAATGTTTAAAACGAAAAGTGACTTATGAAAGTGTGAGAACTGCTCTTTCGTTGTCAGAACTTGGATGGTTTATTTTTATTTTTATTTTTTATTTTTTTCAAATATAATTTCGCATATTATTCGGTATTCGTTAGAAAATTTTACCGAAAAATTTCTATTGTGGGGGCCCCTCTCTTGTGGAGGCCCCGGGGCTGTAGCCCCGGTTGCCCTCCCCTAAATCCGGCGCTGGGGTCAACCATAATTATTAGCTAACCTGCTATACTCATGTGATCAGCACCTCATATAACTATGTCAAACGTATTTTCATAGACTTAAGGGCCATAATATTTGTGTTCGGCTTTGTTAATTATTTAAATTTTGATGACGATATCCCGAGACGGTTGTTCCGTTATGAACGCCAAAATGCGATAACAACAGCCGAAGATTGTGTAATTTAAAGTCTGTTATATTTTCTTATAATTGAAGATTATTTCCGATTATTTCACAACCAACCTCGCAACCAACCGATTAACTATTTGATCGAAATCGTTTAAAAAGCTTATGGGCACGTCCGAAATCGACGAAAATAACGTCTGACCGAAGATTTACCCTATTCGAAGGTGTATAATAGGGTGATCCACTTCAAAAAGTTTTTTTATTTTTGCCTGGGACACCCGTCAAAATTGTGACAATTTGAGAAAAAAAAAAATGATCGTCCAATTTCCCTGTATTCGGAAAATATTTAGCGGTTGCTACCGGAGGTTAAACAAAATTATTCTGAAAATTAATGAAAATGAATGACATATTTTTTCCAAACTATTTATCGGAATACAAATTTGTTCAAACTATTTATAACAGTATAACTTTGTCTTGATTCATCATAGTATATGCAATCGTACTTATATTGTAATTGTTGAGCTATATATGGGAAAGGATTGAACCATACGATAGGGTGATTTTTGTTCACTAGCCACTGATCTCATATATGGGCACACGTATTTGAGGAAAATTTCAAATCAACTTCACAGCATTTTGAGAAAATAATTAGGAAGATAGAAGATAGAAGGGAACTAAGAAAAGAAATATATATCGAGATTTTATGAAAATCAATATGCCATCGAAATGACGCATGAAAAAGGATCAGTGGATGTAAGAGAAGAAAGATTATTACCGATTACTTGGGCGAGTGATATTCAACAGACACATGTCAGACGACCTCAGTATACTTGGCAGACCACTTCAAGATATTCGAAAATGAATGTTCCCAATCGTTTGGAAATTATTTGGACCAATTTAGAAAATCATTTTCGTAATTTGGAAAATAATAGATAATTAATAATCAATCGAATTCAATTAAGCGTATAGCCGGCAGACATATCAACCGATTTAAAAAATAAAAGTTTCTATCGACTCCAAATGATTTGGAAAATCAATCGGAACATGTTTCATTATTTGGAAAATCATGCTTAGTTATTTATCAATATTTATCACTACGTGGTCCAAAAGGATTATAGCGACGTCCCTGGTATACATCCCCACCCTTTTTCCCTTTGCCACAGTGGTGCTGCCTTTCCGCCATGACAGTATTAGTTACGCGTGGTTGAAACTTTGGAGCAGTAGGTAAATTTACTTTATAAAAACACATTATAATACTAACCTTTATTATAGAAATATCTCCATTTTGGAGTAGATCATTGCTTCACACCGGACAAAATACATCAATTTTAGTGCGGTTTATAGAACAACTGTTGCGGGGACTTGTGGGCTGTGAGAGGACCATGGAAGGTAACAATGGAGAAATTGCCGCAGTCCAAAGGAAATTAGTGAGTTCAATTGCAACTCCAGAAAACTTCATATTTTTATGATGATAATTTTATTCTCTTAGGAAGAGGAAAAACTGACAATGGATAAGGAGCAACGTCTGAGGGAGCAGGAACGACAGAAAGTGAGACGAGCAAGGGATACATATGACAGAAATACAAAATGAGATGGTAGGTTAAATCATTAGCTCTTAACCGTGTTCAGCAGTTACATGAAGCATGTGTGAAATTTAATCAGTCATGATCATGATTCCAATTTCGGTTACATAAACTTATCCTTGCATTTGAAATAGCGAAATAAGTGCCGAGTCCTATAAGTGATTGTATCAAGAAATCAACTATCACAATCTCACGCGTTCTTGATTATACAGGGAGGTCGCTGTAATAATATTATCTATAATTAAAAAATAAAAGACACTATCAAAATCAATTTGATTATTATAATTTGAAATTTTTATGTTACCAGGGCCTTTCAAGTACTCAAACGACGACAGTATCACTAACACTCTGATATGTAGGACTAGTTATGGAATAATGTTTCAATAACAGCAACTATTTATTCAGTCCTAGCTTGAATGTCGGCTCTTCGGCTGCAACTACCTCGATTATTCCATTCACACTATCGGAAAACTTCAATCTCAAACCAGCAGTGGTACCAGCGATACCGTTGAGTGTAGAAGCACACTCAACGGCAATACTAGTGGTGCTTAGTTCAACACATTGTCACTTCGTCAAACTCATCAAATAACCAATGGAAATAATTTACGTGGTCAAGCTCGAGAACACAAGAGTTCTGTTGGTGCTAGCTATTCAGGTGAAACATTAAATAATTTTTCCACCTTATTCAACATTGTATCTGAATGTACGTTTCAATTTGAATTCTATACAGGGTGGGTCACGAGAAACTCCGAGAATGGGAGGAGCTTGATCGATGAATTAGGCCCTGCAGCTCGATACCCCGTGCTCGTAATTTAAATTTTCCGCATTCTTTAGCCTATGAAATCTACCACACTTTTGTCTCTTGTTAATTTCTGTGAGATGATTTTTCATCGAGCTGCAGGGCCTAATTCATCGGCCAAGCTCCTCCCATTCTCGGAGTTTCTCGTGACTCACTCTGTATATCAGCAGCAGATTATTTCGAAAATCTCTAATCTTCCTGCAGCATCGGTACAAAAGGAGACGATTGTCACCAATAAATTAGATAAGGTGAAGAAAATTTCAATTGGTCATCTATGGGTTATAGCTTCTCTTTATGTTCACAATTATATACTCATGATGTTGTTTGTAAGATGCTTTATAGGTATCTAATGTCCCATATTTTCTTAACTGAAAGTCAACTATCCTGAATAAAGTCTAAAAAGCATCTTTTTATGAAAAGTAAACGTCTTGCCAACAAAAAATAGGACATTAGATGCCTATAAGGCATATCATTACATACATACATTAAAAATAGATAGTTTGTTGGAAATATATTCATTGTTTGAGTAATTATTGAATATTGAAGTATCCATTGAATCGTTCTTTTCGAGTGAATTACCAAATTTCATATCGAAGTAGGTAATCAATTAATTATGAACATAATTAATAAACATTCGCTAATTTTACGAACAGTCAATGTAAAGTTCCGAAATTGATTTCTTCAATTCAATATTCGTCATTAGCAAGATTGGTTATCATTGTTTGAATCTTAAGAAATAAAAGCTGACTTGGTAAAGCGGCATCTGTCTAGTCCTACCGCTCCGAGTTCTGACCTCGGCAACGATTTACCAAATTTAGCCAAAATATTACATTTTCATTTGAATAGTACGAAACTTCAATTTTATTCATTCCGTTTCGAGAATATTTACAATTCGTGTATATTTCAACGAAACATAACCTTACTCAATATATTTTTTACATTATTTCACTTCAATTATTAAAATACAAGCCTTCGCACAAATTATGTCTTCAGAGTCAAAGATAATTTATTTTTGTTCAAAAAGGCTTTGAGAGTTGAAACAGTACGATGCTTTAAAAAAAAAAATTTTAAACACATTTTGAATTACGCGCTCTTTTTATTTGAAAACTCGCCTCGCCATCTTAAACATTAATCGAGACAAAAACAAATGACTGTCGCGATTGGCTGTTATAAACAGTAAACAAAGTAAATACTTTCTGGGATTAGTTTGCACTATGACAGAAAAACAAAATAAAAAGCAGTGTAGTTTTCTAGACTTGTTCATTAAGAAAGAGGTTTAATTGGTTGTTTATTGTACAGTACATAAGAAAAAGACATGGGACCAAATAAAAAGGTCTACCAATTTATTTTTCGCCCCGTTACATTTTAAAGCGATACAATAGTCATCAACGAACTCCCGATTAAAGTCTTTCCCACTTAAAAACCAACAATGGCCATCACATTCTTATTTTCTGATGACGAAAATATCAATAAAAACGTGTTGAAAGTCTGACGTGAAAGTATATTAATAATTTCAGTTTTTATTTCATCTCGTAAAAATTAAACAAAATCGGGAATGTCAAACATAGTTTTACTCATTGATTCTTCTGGAATGGTGGAAGGTCTGTTCCATGTAAAAATCTTTGCATTAGCCGGCCTACATGATTAGATAGTAGCAGATGTTAGCTGTCGATAAAAATGTGTAATTTGTTTGTCTTCTTAGTTTCAGGACGTGAGTGACTTTCGCCATTCTACATCATAAACGAGATATACTGTCGAATTTCGGCCTATGTTGATTATTAGTTTGATAATAGCGAAAATATTGAATTAGTTATTTCTGTTGGTTGAGAAAGACTATTGCATCGCCTTAATGTTCATCTGTGTACAACGAGTATTTTGTATATCACTAATAAATATGATCTTCCTAAACTTCAACTGAAAAAATAAAAGACTGATAATATTATTCGATAAATTTCTTTTAAGTTTCATAAGCTTTATTTCAAAAATTTATCATTTTCAGGGGTTTGACACAAAAGTTGGCCGAAAACCGAACGTTACGCAAGTGAACCGTTATCGTTATTAAATTAATTGAAAAATATATTGATCGTTTCACAACAAATGACTTCCCACCATTGGGGGATATATTATGGACACAAATGAGTCAGGATCTAAATGGAAGATGGATAGCTCGTTCTGTATATACACATGTCAGAACTAATAAACGAGGTGATCTGACAGCAGCTCGACAAAACCAAGGTGTATTAATCTCTCCAAAATTGAAACCTTACCTAATTGAAGAAGTCCCAGAATCTGATGTGGAAGAAAGCTATGATTCAGATGTAGACGATGATTATGTACCCGAGAGTCTACACAATGAACAAAAATTTGAAAAGTTTGATCTGTTGATTTCGAATGAAGACTGGACCTCAATCAAACCAGATGATATTCCAAATGGACGTAAAAAGCGGTTGAAAAAAAAAACCTGGGCAGCAGTCATCACAAAAGCGTTCTGGCAGAGGTACAAATTCAGCTGCGCATTTTTGGCAAAGTGGTCTTATGTGTGCACTGATTTCAATCCTCAGAAAAATGAATATTTCTTGAAGTATGTGGCCTATTGCAAAGATAGGAAAGACTGTAAAAATATCATGATCGGTACAGCAAATGAGGAACCTAGCAACAAGGGATTAAGACTAACGATCGAAACTCGTGATACTCGTGGAGAGTACCACAAAGAAGTAAAACGTCCTCTTAATGGTGCCGAACGGAAGCAAGTAGGATTAAAACTAAAAAAACAATGTGCTGCCAACTATCGAGATGGATTGTTAAGAAATGACATGGAGTTTGGGGAGGATATTCCACATTTTATTCATGAAAATCGTATTTACCGACAAGTCAAAATGGAAATGCACAATGAAGAGGCGGGTATGAAACCTAAAGAAAAATTGGATGTTATAAAAAGTTTTCAAAAGATGACTACTGATCCTCGTTACGTAAACAACATACACAACGTAGGAAGCATTCGATTCTATGTCTGGTACTGCACCCAGGAACAAACACATGTCTTTAAAGAATATGTTCGAGTCTTACGCAATTTATCTCAAATTTCCATTGATGCCACAGGTCGAGTGGTCAGAAAATTTGAAATTTGTCCAGGAAAGATGACCGGTCATATATTTTTATATACCGTGACCATCAACTTCGAAGGGAAAACAATTTGTGTTTACCAAATGGTGACAGAAATTCATACGCAAGAATTTATTGAAGATTGGCTTAAATTCTGGGTGAGGCTTGGTGCTCCAGCTCCAGGTGAAGCACTTTCGGACTATGCACGTGCAATACCAATGTCCTGTTGCTTGACATTCAATAATATGAATTTGAAAGACTACATCGACACTTGTTTCATATGGGCCACAACCGGACAAAAGACAGAATCTCGGCCAGCAAAAACTCTTATTCGAATAGATGTGGCGCACCTCATGTCTCTTGTGTCCAAATGGAAATGTCTGATACACAAAGACCACCCGTACATCAAAAATTTCTTCATTCGTTCTGTCGCGTTGATGGTGGACGCTGAGAGTGTACAAGAATTTCAACGACTATTTCTTCTCATTTGCATCGTTGCACTACAGCCATACGAAGACAGTGTGGTTTCAACATCTACGCTCGAAATTACTGTTTTGGACGCTAGAAAAGAATTGGAAAAATCTATGAGTATTCGAAAGGCAACTATTGATAATCTTGAAGCTTCAATGACATGTTACCAAGAATTAAAAGGAGAGGCATCTACATCGTTTGAAGAAGGTGATAGTGGAACAATTACACATCAATTTATTAAAAAATTGATAGCATCGGCCAAAACTTCCAACTCTGAAGTATCAGAGGCATCAGTGAACGCTTTCTATTTACCAGATTTCATCAAAGAATTAGAGCGAATTGCGAAAGAGTTCCCTCTGTGGACAGCTGCAGCGATTCCTTGTGATAAAAAGCATGCTTCAACTGCATATCAAGAGGGTTATTTTGCACAAATGCGAGCACGAATTTTCCAATTCACACAATTACCATGCTCAGCACCTCGATTTGTCATTGAACACCTGGATAACCTGAAAGGTGGTAGCAATTTCCTGGCTGCAAAATTAAAACATTTTAATCATCAACAGAAAGTTCTGTCACCTCCACTTCATCGAGATGAAACTGTTCAAAGTAATATAGGTGAGGAGGGTAGCTCAGAACCCCCACCAAAAAGACTCCACTTGACTGATGATTCCGACGTATTGACTTATGAAAAATGGAAAGGACTTACGAATAAACAAGTTTTTATTGTAGAGAATGAGTGTTCAAACGATGAAACGATATTGAAGAAGCATTACACCATACCAAAGGAAGAATCCCCAATCCATGACACTTCATTTATTCTTTCTCAAATTCTTGATTATCAGGTGCTGGAGAATGATTTCGTTGATGACAATCTCAATTCAATGGAGAATGAGAAAGTAGACTGCCGAGTAATAAACGATACGCTGTTCAATTGTGGAGAGAACTATTTTGATATCCCTGCCAACCATCTAGACGGAAATACAAAATTAAACATCGAAACATCAGAAACTCCTAAGTCCCAATCATACGATTCATTTTGCATGAATCCAGGATTTACCAGTACACCAATGGGTGATCATTCATATGCTATGCTGATGCCGAATGATACGGAGGTATTAAAAATTATTCGTGCTCTGAACAAAGAATCTGATCCAAAGGTAGACCAAGAAGTTTCAAAAAATCTTCTGAAAACTGCGGAAGAATTTACGTCACGTGCACAAAGCTTTATATTTGATGGAATAAAAACTACGGCTGAAATCGTTGAAAAGAAAATGGAAGAAAATCCTGATAACCAAAAGTACCTTGATGATGGCATGGATTCTCTTGAAGTACATCCACCAAGCAACGATCAAAACACTGAGAATGAACCGAAGGTACCGGTGAAAACAAAGATGGAACCTGTTGTAAAAGCTCAAAAAATCATTGAACCGAAAGGATTTTACTTCCAACCCTTTCCAGAAATCAAAATACTGAATGAAAGGAAATCATCCAGGAGACGGGGATTTCTATTAATCAATGGACTAATCAGCAATATAATAAAAATAAAGTATTCACAGTTTTCATGGAACTTCGATTTAGAAGAATCTGAAATAAAGAAAGTACAGTACATTGATATTAGAGTTTTCGTGAAAAATACTTGTGGCTTTGATGCCTTTGTCCATATTATACAATTCTGTGCACTAGACAATCCTACATATCATTTATTTATACAAAATTCAAAGAATACTACCCTACAATTCGTCGCCAATTTTTTGAAAAAAGGAGTTAGTGAACAAATTTGTTACGAACGTTTAAAAATTCTTAATGAATTCTACCCAATTACGAGGAATAGCAACTCGACGTCCTTATCTCCATATGAAATAGACGCAGAAGACTTTATCACACGGATATGGAAAAATTTATTCAGTGATGAGCCTACTCGATACAAAACTTATTACTGTAGCAATGTACACTGTATTGAAAAAGCAACAGAACAAGTATCATTTCTTTCAATCAATGAGAAAATCGTCAAGAAAAATGGATATCAAGCATTGCAAGAAGCGGTTCTTTATGACGCTCATGTTTTTAATATAAAATGTCGACAGCCAGGTTGCACAGGACTTATGAAAGAGGAAAATCAATTAAATATTCATTTATGTATTGAACTGGATATAAGAGAGTCGTCTGACATGAAGAAAACAATGGAATGCCATTTAAAGGATTTTCCCATCACTTTGGAGTTGGGAAAAAGATATCGGTAAATTGAGTTTCCTTAAAAATTTTTGGAATTGCAATATTAGAATGTTTAATGATCATTATTGTAAATTTCAAATTTCAGACTAGCCGGTATCGTCCATCATCACTCCGGACATTATATTGCCTATTGCAAACGAGCCTCAGGGTCGTGGTTATGTTGCAACGATTTGCAAAACAAAATTGATGGCGCTAAGGAGACCACCCTCATAAAACCTCATGCTGCAATTTATGTTCGAGAGTGAGCAATTACTTTACAAGGTATGAATAAATAGAAAACTTGTAATTTACATATAAATTTTACTTGAACAAAAAAAAAAAAAATTGTATATTTCGAATTACTCAATGAATTCCACTTAAAATAGAAGAGAGCCTTTACAGCATTCAATTTATCAGGTTTGACATGTTTCTGTTTGATTAATCAAATGAGTTTGATGAAATATGGCGGATTCACCATTAATTTCATTACACAGAGATTCTTATTATTTTGTAGTCCAAAAGAATTTACATATAAGGAATTCTTTGTCAACTGGCCCACCTTTTCCGGTCAACTTACCGGATATTTTTTGAATTTTGCCATTTTGTAGTACTACTTAGGGGCTCCGTAATTTTTTTCAGATTTTCAAAGGTCACTCTTCAGGATTTACCTTATTTTGTGTTTTATCAGTATATCTTAGAAAATATTGGTCGCTCAAAAAATGCATCGAAGCATTAACTTTTTAATTTCTCATCTTCATTGCGATTATGTAAGTCATAATTTTCCCGACACGGGAAGATCAATTTTTTGCAAAAAAAAAAATTCAAAATAATCTTTTTCGACTAAAGACACGCCTTCGATTCCGGTACCAATTCTACAGGGTATTTGGCATTGTTTGAAGATTCTGCAGAAAAAATTCCCAAAGTGGTACCTACGATTCTTACGTACTGAAAAAATGAACAAATAAAGAATTAAATTCATATATTCTATAGGAATGATTAGTTGGTTGACTGATTTTTCGTTTGTGTTTAGACTGACACTGGAAAAAGAACATCAAGAACGTGAATACAGGCGAAGCTATGATTTGCCAAGGTCTAACTGACATCGAAAAAACAGTTTATAAGGGGCCGTGTATTTGGTAAGATAACGTAAATAAACACACAATTAAAATGGTTCTTAAACTGAAATTAAAAAGTAATTGTTCATTTTTCATTTTTGTTTCAGCTCGTGTTGCTAATCGTTCGAGATAGACGTTTTGAAGAACAGGTATTTTATAGGAGGAAAATGACAAACGGGAAAATCAAGATGCAAAGTATTAAATTTAATCATTAGAATTTTAGGTTTTAAGAAACATACTGAAATATTAGATTAGAAACACCAACTTCGTAATATTACATTTCCAACTAGCCTCAATAACTGGCTTATGTTAAAAATAGCTATAGCCACGAATTATTTCACCTACTATCTTATTTTATAATTCTTTCATAATTGTCTCTTGTTCTTGTCTCATTTCTGCCGTTCCTTCTCCTTCAGACGTTACTCTTCATCCATTGCCACTCCTTCCTCTCCCTAAAAATAACAAAGAGAGTTATAAGAAATATGAATCTCTTATGAGTGTCAATTAAACTTACCAATTTCCTCGACTGCTACAATTTCCCCGTTGTCTTCCATGGTATCTTCACGGCCCTCAAGTTCTGTAAATTTTATATTATTAATATATTATATTTTCATCGTCAATAAATTATATTTTTATGGAGTATATTTGTTCACTGCTCCAAAGTTTCAATCACTCATATAACTATGAGTTCAGGGCTGGTAAAATGCAAACTCAGATCCATTTCAAATGAAAAATAGAAAAATGGAATCGAACTGTATTTGAATTGCAATAAAGAAATGGTTTCCCTGATTATATTTGAAATACAAAGTTCTGTCAAACAATTTTTTTTCTTTCTGCTAAGCCATGACTTTTTTTTATTGTTTTTCAACAAGTCTATTTTTATGAAATGATTGATTGATATATGTTAGGCTTATATCCTTTCGGAAAGCAGCCAGACTATTTTTATGATGTTGTTGTTGCTCCAAAGGCTTATATCCTTGCGGAAAGTAGCCAACTATTTTTATGAATTTCCTGCTGCGATGTGTTTTAAGTATAGAGTTAATATTAAATAAAGAGAGCAAGGTATGGCAGCTTGTACAAGTGGGAACGCACCTCTGGAAGAGAGATGCAGAATCGGTTGACCGCTCTCTGTCCTTGTCTACTCGCTTCTGATTGGCTTTCGCGGCATGAAGCGCCAATCAGAAGCGAGTAGACAAAGACGGAGAGCGGTCAACCGATTCCTTTTCTCTCTCTTCTAGAGGTGCGCTTCCACTTATATGCCCACTCTCTAACTTTAGTATTAACTCTATGGTTTTAAATAGCTTCTTCAAAATGCGCGTTAACGGATATAAGCCTCCGGTGCAATAATAATAATCTTCAAAATACGCACGAGTTCAACTGCTTTTTGAAAATTAATAGATTTATGTGAATCGATAAACAATTGCATGACTTTTCTATTATACAAAGTGTAAGAAAATGTAAAGAAAGCTTAGCTCGATTTGGGCGAATTACATTTCATTCTATTACATTCATTCTATTTGCAGCATATTTTTGAGCATTATGTTTAAAAAGCACCAGCTATATTTTTTAAAAGGAGATTTATAAGACGTATAGGAAAATACCATTTACCATCTAACAAATGCGTAAATAACTTAGTTTCCACCAGTGGGTCAGAGTCGGGTTCGGTTCGAATTTGAGCCAATGAGTAGTGAGATAAGAAAAGACTACCGTAATTTCTTTTAAAATCATATTTCTCATTGGCTCAAATCTGCACCGAACCCAACCCTGATAAGTCATAGATTTGGATTTAGCAATTTGAATCATATCCTCTTTGTACTTTCGGAACACGGAATACAAGGCGAGGGGCAAATGGGTGGGGATATGTGCCAGGGACGGTCGCTATCCTTTTGAACCACGTAGTAATAAATATTCATAAATAACTAAGGATGATTTTCCAAATAATGAAACATGTTCCAATTAATTTTCCAAATCATTTGGAGTCGATAGAAACTCTTATTTTTTAAATCGGTTAATATGTCTGCCGGCTATACGCTTAATTGAATTCGATTGATTATTAATTATCTATTATTTTCCAAATTACGAAAATGATTTTCTAAATTGGTCCAAATAATTTCCAAACGATTGGGAACATTCATTTTCGAATATCTTGAAGTGGTCTGCCAAGTATACTGAGGTTGTCAGACGCTGTACGACGAAGAACGAAGTGAGAACTAGGGATGCGCGATACTTAGCGATTAATCGAAAGTGCCGATGTTTTTGTTCGATTAATCGATTATATTTCGTCGATGTTTTTTACTATTCGATTAATCGATGTCCGATTCATTTTACGGAATATCGGTGCTTAATTTGAATTTTGCCGGTTCACCCGATACCCGAAGTGAGAATATTCAGAAAATTCCGAACGCAAGGGTTATGGTTCCGAAGAAACTGCAAAAATATTGGATGACCACGAAGAAGGTAGGCATTACTAATAATCATTAATGAGTACAGCTTGTCTATTCGGTTTGGACACTTTATGCGCTGCCATCAAATTGCGAATAAATTCAGGACTCAAAATATCAATCTGTTCAAAATGCCAACTGAATATTGCGGCTGTCCAAATAGGTCGGCATGATGTTTTTTGAACGGGATTTAAAACCGTCAATTTGAGATAGTTCCATCCTTTGCCGAGTGCCTAAACCGAATGCAAGCTTGTATTTGTTAAAAAAATACAAAACAGATTTTTTTTTGCAGTTATCCGAAATTTATATTTTCACACCGATTTATCGATGTATTGATGTTTTTTACAAAGCTATCGATTTTTATTATCGATTTTTCTTCTAGACATCGATTATATCAGTATCGATTATTTTCTTAACATCGCGCATCCCTAGTGAGAACGGAAGGCAAGAGTCAGGCGTGCTTGGTGAACATTTCGCGGGAAGACGCGTCACGAGACCAAGTAATTTCGATTGGTGGCTGACTCCCCAAAAATCGGGTATGTTGCGCTGTTTACGCAAATGTAGCAATCGCGCAGAGATGTAAAGCTGCTGGAGTTTATGAGTGATTTATTGAGATTTACAAAATCTTGGACCACATGACTTTATGAAAATTAGGCGCATAAAATTTCCAGGTTTATTTCTAATCAGTAGCTGATATTTTAAAGTGAAAATTTAAATGAGCAAACACGGCTTTTTCCTCACTCTACATACGCCGAATGAATACGAGTATGTCATGTTACCTCGATTATTTTTGTGACAGGATGTAGGAGTAGGAACTGCGTGAATTTATTTAGATTTATAAAATTCAGACCCACATGACTTTATAAAAATTCGGAAAATGAAATTCCAAGTTTATTTTCCCAATGAATAATAGATAATTTAATGTGACTATTCAAATAAGCTACAGACTCGGTTTCTTCCTCTCTGTACATGACTAGATGTAGCGCTAAGTACTGCGGGAGTTCAAAAATTAAGAGCCACGTGACTTTATAGAAACTAGCTGTAGATTGTGCTCGTTCGCTCGCGTCGCTCGCTCACTCGATTGGAGGGGCGTTGTTTCTTACCCGCTTTGCTTGCTCGGTTGTCAGTGGTATTTTAAATATTAATATATTGTGTCGATCAGTGCTCTAAGTGCACATGTTCACTTGGCGAGGTTGATTCCGGGCCGGAAGTGCAAAATCAGAAAAGTTACCAGGCTGGTAGTTACTAGGCAAGTAGTGAGACAGTCTCCGCGCTACCCTAAAGACGGCCGCGAAACCAGCACGTGGTGGTATCAACTTCGATGATTACATAATTTCTGGGGTAATCACAAACACCGAGTCACTTGGTAACGTTTCGAGTTTAGGTTATCTGTCACTCTTTTTGAAACTTAGCAGACGGCTCGTGCTGTCTCACTACTTGCCTAGTAACTACCAGTCTGGTAACTTTTCTGATTTTGCACTTCCGGCCCAGAATCAACCTCGCCAAGTGTACAGGGTGTTAAGAAATTATGTGTCGTCACTTTACCAGATGATTCTCCAGTTCAAGATCGGTGGAGATCTGCGAAAACATGCCCCCGCAAAATTGATCTTGACCTCGTTTTTGAGGGTCAAATGGGTCAAATTTTTTTTATGGTTTCTAAAAATCTTACTTGTTGAGAGCAACAAAAGTTTCTGAGGAACCATAGGTCGCAGACAACCCGTTCACAATGAAAACGGCACTTAAACATTTTGAAAAATCCATAAAATTGGGAAAAAGTTACCAATCGACGTTTCACCACATTGTGAGATCATTTTGTGAACTCTCGCTATCTCTTACCAAAGTGGAATGAATTTTTCACTCTCCGATTCACAAGTAACGAGCTCAATGACGAAAAAGAGCGTCTCCAAGGCTCACAGAAGCAAAAAAAGCTTAGAAATCCCGACGAATGTCACTACCGACATCGATTACGTGCAAGGTGCAGACTACTGGAATTAATGTTAAATTGCATTGGAATAAGAAATTCGGGCGAATATAGTAGAATATAAGAGGTGTTTTAACTGTTTTGTCAGAACTTTCATTTTCAATTATTCAGTACTTTATTTGTTCAACTATCTTTAATTTTTGGTGAGTTCGTGTTACAGTTTATAAAATTGTTTTATCCAATATTAATATTTAATAATCTACTGTTCCTCAGTATCACAGTCTTATAAACGATTTTCTTATTCATCCATCTTTCACTGTCGTTCCGGAGGATTTCGGCGTCGTCGTCGGTTTCGTCGTTCCCACAGTATGGTACCATGGACTCCAATGGCTCGCAGCATTTGTGCTTGATCACCGGCTTCGATGTGACGTCCACCATTATTTAAACACATTTGTAGCCTTATTTCTAAGTTTCTGCGAACCCTTGACAGGAGGTCTTGATCACGACCTAATCGCTGAGTTTCAATTTCGATACGGCGTCTCAAATCGTGAGCCGTTCTGATTGGTACGCCGGATGCGTAGACGAGTCTTTGGAGTGCCCCCCAAAAGAAGAAGTCCAGCGGGTTGAGGTCCGGCGACCGTGGCGGCCACAGGTGAGGTGCAGGCCTGCGACCTATCCAACGAGTGCCGAACACTTCCGTCAAGTATGCACGGACATCACGACTAAAATGGGGCGGAGCACCATCGTGCATAAAATAGACTCGGTGACGATAGCGACGAGGGATGATTTGTCGCAAGCAACCCAACAGGCGACGACGTAAGAATTCCAAATAGTGGGCGTCCCTCATTCTTGCCGGTAAAAAGATGGGACAAATTATATGGTTCCCAATAATCCCACCCCAAACGTTGAGTGAGAACCGTCCTTGACGGGCCCGTGGAATAACTGCATGGGGATTCTGGTAATCCCACACACAAGTATTGTGCCGGTTAAGGAGACTATCGTTGGAAAAATTGCTTTCGTCCGTAAACAGGACATTCTCCAAAAAATGAGGATCCTGTCGTAGCCGACGCAACATCCATTGGCAAAATTGTCGACGAGCTTCATGATCGTCAGGCCGTAATTCCTGGACTTGTTGCACTCTGTATGGACGCAAGCCTTCTTCACGAATTATCCGACGCACTGTCACGTGGGAAATGCCGACACGGGCGGCTATCCTTCGTAGACCCATGAGAGGGTGCGTTCGTGCTAGAGCAATTGTTCGCTCTTCCACGCGCCAGTGCACTCGTGGACGTCCCGCCCTGTGATGTCCAGCCCCTTGCATTTGAAATCTTGCTTCGTCGGCAAAACGCTGGTCTAGCCTCTGGAATGCTCTCCAATCCGGGACTACTCCAGGGCGCAGCGGCTGTCCTCGAGCGCGGTTTATCATCCAACGACGGTATATTTCTCGTGCCTGTGCATAATTTCCAAATGCTTGATCAATCGCACGAAGCATCGAACGTTGATCTTGAGGGTCCCGGAGAACGCGATCACGACGATTCCGCAACCGACGTTCCATGAAGTATGTTCTGAAATCTGCATTATAGAATTGAATTTGTAACAGCGAAAGGATATATAAAATATCCAATACTGAAGATATTCCGTGAACCTGGCCTTGATTGGTATAGAAGAGGATTCCTGTGGAATATATTCAGATTCATTTGTGCATACTAGTGTCCGACCGAACTTTCGGTTTCGGTTTCGGCTAAAAATCGTGTTTCGGTCGGACACTAGTCCATACCAATCGAGCTTACGTGACGTGTTTATGCAGGTCATGCTGTGGCACGGAATATTATCAGTAAGTTCAACATCTAAGGAGACGAATCATTGATTCTTTACTTGAAAAAATAAGATACATACTAAAGATGACATGATGTGATAGAAGCGAAAACTCTGAATAGGAGCCAACACAGGAGACAAATCAAAGAGATCGAAGAAAAAACGCAAAACGGAAAGTGAACAAAACGCTGTCACTTAGCGGGGAAATAGTTTGAATCGCTTACTTACTCTTCTTAAGTTAATTATTGTCCCAAAATCGGCACTCGATCATCATTTGTTAGAAAAGTGAGAAAACACGAGGTTTGCGCTATTGAAAATATCAAAAACGCGAAGATCACAATATTCTAGCGGGCTAAAATCTTCTAATAGTTACGGGGCGGAGGGGGGTCTCGAGCTGTAAAGAACGCTCTTGCTAGTGGATGGTACGAACATAAGAAACAAGGTATCGTTTCACGTTTGAGCTACTGCCTTCCCGTGAGCAGGAATAACAGAGGAGAGAAACGCTACTCTAAGGGTAAAGTAGCTGTGCCGCGACACTCGCGCAGAGGAGCGCTCTCTCTTACACTGCCTATACCGACGCGCACACATAATTGCCCCTAACTACTGAAGTTAGTGCAAGTTGAGGGACTATTAGTCGAGGGGAATATGCCTATCTCAAGATTTGATTGACACATTACTTTTTAGTGAAATAATTCAAATTAGTTCATTTATTTCAAATTATTGTTCATATTATGAATTTCCTTTTTATTTATTTCAAATTATGTTTTTTTATCTCGGATTATTTCATTCAATTCAACTTAAGTTTTTTTTCATTTCTAATTATTTCTTTTATTTCCAATTAATTTTTGTCCGATTATATCAGTTATTTCTCATGATTTCAGCTATTAGCTCGGTTATTTCTTATTATTGTATTTATTTTCTCAGTTATTTCTCATTATTTCAGTTATTGATAATAATTTTAGTTATGGTGCGTTTTCATGGCATTTCTGAGTATTTGAAGATCCTTCGAGTAGTCTGCACCTTGCACGTAATCGATGTCGGTAGTGACATTCGTCGGGATTTCTAAGCTTTTTTTGCTTCTGTGAGCCTTGGAGACGCTCTTTTTCGTCATTGAGCTCGTTACTTGTGAATCGGAGAGTGAAAAATTCATTCCACTTTGGTAAGAGATAGCGAGAGTTCACAAAATGATCTCACAATGTGGTGAAACGTCGATTGGTAACTTTTTCCCAATTTTATGGATTTTTCAAAATGTTTAAGTGCCGTTTTCATTGTGAACGGGTTGTCTGCGACCTATGGTTCCTCAGAAACTTTTGTTGCTCTCAACAAGTAAGATTTCTAGAAACCATAAAAAAATTTGACCCATTTGACCCTCAAAAACGAGGTCAAGATCAATTTTGCGGGGGCATGTTTTCGCAGATCTCCACCGATCTTGAACTGGAGAATCATCTGGTAAAGTGACGACACATAATTTCTTAACACCCTGTACATGCACTGTTACATTCACATTGGTACTTCGAATTGTACCGGATACTGTAGAACTGGAATAATCAATTACTATCTCAATCATATTTTATCGGAAAAGCAGTATTTGATGTTACTGACTTTTCAGAAAATTCAGTTGCTTACCTACAATGATGTCAGTCTAACGGTCAGGACAATTAGCTGCTTATGCCTTATGCAGGTATCAGCGCTAACAAAATTAGCTGCCAACGCCCTGTGTGGCTAGGTCTCCGGCTAGGTGCTACAAAAATTATTAGCTGCTTGACACTTTGTGTCGCTAAGCGCTACAAAATTTATTAGCTGCTAAAGCCTCTTGTGGTTCAGTGCTCGAAATGAGCTGCTAAAGTCTTATATGGCTAAGCGCTATTATCGTGTCGTACTGCGCATACGCAGCTCGAGCGGTCAGCTGCCTGCCTGCTCTCCCTACTAATCGACGGCATGTGGAGAATTTTGGTGAAATCATTTTTTTTCTAAATTTATCAATCCGAATCTGTTTCCGACATATGAGGACATAATTCGATGTAGAATTTTCCGCTCTACGCGATGGTTGAGTCATTTTTTATTTATCGATAGCAGTTTTCGAGGAAAATGCAAAAAACCTCAAATTTGGCTCTTTTCTCGAAACCCTGGCTGTACAGCTCAAAAATGACTGCAGATTTGAGTTCCTGAAGGTCGCAAAACCCATATACACAAAAATGGCGGCACGTGCGGAATATTTTGAATTTAGACCTATTTTGACTGGACTACACAGGGTACATTGACATGAAGTATGGACTACGCATTCCCTATATTGCCTATGGTACGCAAAAAAAGAGAAACAGAAACGCGTGCGGGCAGATTCTGTCTCTTTCTGAAGCATCACGTAGCATTACGTTTCTGGCCGCACATTCGTACCGTCCTTTTTTTATTATGAGGACACGTTTGAACGTGCTAAGCTCAGTCCATACTTTATGTCAATGACGGGGTATAAGCCAAAGGTTAATGAAACAGATTTCATCCACCACATTTGTATCCAAGGAACGATTCACGTACGACAAATTATTGAGATAATTCTTCATTCTCGATAATTTAGGGGGCGAAATTAAATTTTAACCGGCACTCAATCGGTGTCTATGTAACTTACATATGAGTCATTCCACGTCAAGTGGGACACCTTTTTGACCTCATGTGCTTGAAAATTATCGAATTTTTTTTTACATATTCTCTGGGTAAAATCAACATAAGAAAGATTTTTTCGTTTTTTTTCTACTCAAATGGTTTAGAAGCTACAGGGGGTTGAATTTCCGACACCAAAAATCGGAATCGCGCTCTCCTTTGAACTTTAATATCTCCGATTCCCTTCGATGTACAGACGTCTGCAAAAACTTATTTTAGAACTCTTGAATAGAACTTTCATGTTATTAATTTTCACTTTATCGAATAAACAATCTTCCATTTGTTAAGAACAATTGTATTTTTTAAACGTGATTTTCGAGATGTTTACACCCTTCAAAAATTCTAAAAAAAATACGAGCGTGTTCCTTGATTCATTCTCTACGAAATATGTGAAATTCAGAACGGAGTTCCGATATACAGTATATTTAAAGAGCGGTTGATTCAAGTGGGACGTCGCGCGCGGCCGCGGCCACGAGCATTGGGGCGGCGAAACCCTGTTCGCGCGCCGTTCGGTACTTGGATTTCAACGTACACGGCCGCGCGCGACGTCCCGCGTGAATCAACCGCTCTTTAAATATACTGGGGCATTCCATGACATCTCGATCGAGATTCGGCGTCGATGTCTCAGATTGGTTTCATAATTTTTTGCATAAAAGTACATGACGGAAAACGCAATCCTAATTTTTTTCAGAATTTTTCGATCCAGCGTCTCTGAAGTACGATTTAGAAACTTGAAAAAAAAAACACCCACTTTGTAAAATCTGAAAAAATTCAGAAAAATCCTATGTAATATAACAAAATTTTTGACACCTATTAGAAGATGGAGGTTTTATAACTTCAAAAGATAAATAAGGAAAATTAAAAATTAAAAAATCATTATTATTCCATTGCATTTCTGACATCAGAATGAACATAAAAGCTCCTTATATTATGGGCCGAAAAATGTCTATTCAGAGAGTTACAGGGAATCAAAAATATCAGGATAATATTTATAAATATAAATTTGGGAATATAAATATTATATTGATTAGTTAGAGAGTTACAGGGAGTCAAATATATTAATATAATATTTATATTCGCAAATTTATATTTATAAATATTATCCTGATATTTTTGATTCCCTGTAACTCTCTGAATAGACATTTTTCGGCCCATATTATAAGGAGCTTTTATGTTCATTCTGATGTCAGAAATGCAATGGAATAATAATGATTTTTTAATTTTTAATTTTCCTTATTTATCTTTTGAAGTTATAAAACCTCCATCTTCTAATAGGTGTCAAAAATTTTGTTATATTACATAGGATTTTTCTGAATTTTTTCAGATTTTACAAAGTGGGTGTTTTTTTTTTCAAGTTTTTAAATCGTACTTCAGAGACGCTGGATCGAAAAATTCTGAAAAAAATTGGGATTGCGTTTTTCGTCATGTACTTTTATGCAAAAAATTATGAAACCAATGTGAGACATCGACGCCGAATCTTGATCGGGATGTCATGGAATGCCCCACTATATATCGGAACTCCGTCCTGAATTTCACATATTTCGTAGAGAATGAATCAGGGAACACGCTCGGATGTTTTTTAGAATTTTTAAAGGGTGTGAACATCTCGAAAATCGCGTCTAAAAAATATAATTGTTCTTAACAAATGGAAGATTGTTTATTCGATGGAGTGTAAAATGATAACATGAAAGTACAATTCAACAGCTGTAAAATAAGTTTTGCAGATGTCTGTACGTCAAAGGTTATCGGAGATATTAAAGTTCAAAGAAGAGCGCAATCTCGATTTTTGATGCTTTTTTCGAAAATTCAACCCTTCGGAGCTTCTAGACCATTTGAGCGGAAAAAAAAAATTGTTTCTTATGTTCATTTTACCCAGAGAATATGTAAAAAAAATTACAAAAGAATCGGAAACATCGAGGAATATTTTCGGCCAAATCCGTCCCGCTTGACGTGGAATGACTCATATGTGCATGTGCTGATACCCCTATCACGGGACGCCCTCAGATATCCGCAAGGTACGGCTTTTTAATCAGTCATGAGAGTGAGGGAAAAGACCACTTCTCCTTAGATTGTGCGGCCGGAAATAATCAAGATGCCATGCTTATCGAATCATTCGCAAGTTGGCTGCGGTGTCGTAAGTTAGGTGAGTTTGAGAGCTGCTGAAAAACATCCAACTTCTGTAGCCACACGCAGACACTCGCACTTCGAGAAGGTATGTATTCGGAGGAATAGGAGTTTCCTGAATAATATCTGATCTCTACAACATCCTAAAGTAGAGGCTTCATATTTCTCGTCAACTTTTTAGCTAAACGACAAATCAGAATAAGAAATAATTGTTGGGATTGATCAACCCGTGATAATGTCTCGTTCAATTTCGCGGTTGAGAAAATTATAAAAAATATGAATTCGTAGCGCTGAATATTTTATGGATGTGCGGGGCTTTTTTAGTCCCAGTTAGAATAAAGCAGTGAACGTTCGAGGCGTGGCTCGTTATCTGAACAAGAGTCCACTTGGCTGCCAATGCGTCATCAGACTTATCTGCTGACCATTTCCACTATCAATTATAGCATTCAGCGACACTCGCAAACAGCAGTTATTTTTCGGATTATCGTAACATGATCGCCACGGTCATTGCTGAAGCAGGAGCTTTCATCTTCGTGCATGTTTACAAGATTGTCTCATTCGTGGGTTATAATTCTATTCATGGTCCTTCGTACGGGAATAATTTCACGGCGAAGAACCAGGAAAAAAAATGACGTGTGGTTGATTTATCATGATGATGATTTCTTTTTTCGCCTTGCTCGAAGGTTGTTTGTGCCTGTTTAGCGTTTTGCCTCTGTGACGAAAATTGCCTTTGTTTCTGCACTGCCAAATTGAGCGTTGATATACGATAAATATTCCGATAAAAAATTTTAAACCTTCCATCTTAGAAATGTCATCCGAAGATTCTCTGAAATATTCTCTAAAAGAAAAGTGGTGCTAACCGTCATAATTATTTAGCGAACGATACGATCAGAAAAATAATTGCTAAATAGAGCATATTGCGTCATCGGGCGTGGCCACTTATCAGGCGAAAGTGGTGATAAGATAAGTCCCGCAACGCTAATGCAACAGAATACATGATTTCTTGTTATCATTTTTGAATTTAACATTTCATTTTGAACGTAAATTGAGTACTTATTCCGGCGTCACTCCGACGAAACCGAACGATTCGTTTATCTGGGATCCGATGGTTACAATTGTTGAACCCATAATTTATTCCACACGGATGTGAACACAATGATTCTGACTTCTAGGGCGAAATACGACAAAAGGAAGAGTTCGTTCATCGCAACTAGTGGCACACGGACGTTCCACATTTTGAAAGGTCTGGAATATAGGGTACGTCCAATCTCAATTCGGGATAAAATTTCAATCATTTGCTTCCATCTTAATCAAAAATTGTTCATATATTCAGCGATTACTTTCGGTAACCAAATTTTATACATTCTAGTAGATTATTAATGGATATGAAAATGGACTAATATCAGTGTGAAATCGGTTTATATTGTTCACTCGGGATATTGGTGGATTTTCAGAGACAGGACGCTCCTCGTTGGCTTCGCATTGCAGCTCCAGGTCGGACGTACGACTGTCGTCACTACTAGACGTCTGTTAGGTAAGTTCTCATTAGTTATCACAGACATGTTCAATTCCGTCATGGCTGCAGCTGTTGTCCATTGCCACAATGTCACGCTTTTGTCGAAGTCCCGCGTCTCCGACTTCAGTACAAAACTGATCACGAAATCGCTGTTGAATGTTATTCACGATGAAAAATGACATCCACACCTTGTTGTGGCTAATCTGCGTCAACAATTTCATTGATTATGAAGACCTCTGCGAACCCCTCGTTCGTTTTCAGTCGGTATATTAACTTGATGATACATTTATTATGGTTTTTACATATTTTAATGAATAAAGAGGTTAATCAACCTCCCAAAGGCAAGTTTTTGTTTATTGCTTGATTTCTGTCTGATTTCTCTTCTCTTTCAGATTTGATATTGAGTAAACCTGACGTTTTGAAGGAATCGAGAGCAGGGATCAACTCGCAGTAGAATTTCTTTCCTGGAAAAGTCGTTAGCTGTTACTCAGTCAGTTTCGAACTCAACACAGCGAATCAAAATCACGGTAAATTATGTAAGTAGAAAACAGTTCTACGTGTAATATGATTTGAGAATATACAGCTGTGGCGTTGCACCACGGAATGTATCAGCGTGTGAATATCCGGGTATACCTATAGTATGCTTCGTACCGCGGTATATGTTTCGGACTACCTAATAAAATTATGTATTGTTGCTATGAATATTTTTGACATTCGTCTATTATGAAATGATTTCATGTTTAGAAAAAATATTCATACCAACACTACATATTTTATCAACTTCTTAGCGTGCTTAATTTATGTTGTTCGAAACATACCACCTCTCCCCTATCTTAGGACGTGGTGTGATGATAAGCAGTGGTATCCCGCATGTAACCGAGTCGAATCGCATCACCGATTTCTAAGGTTGCTTCATTTTCAACGACGAATACCACACCGCTCAATCAATTGAAAGTCAATATAACATAGATGTTTGCAGACCCGTACAAGACGTCTGCGGTGATCTCCAAAGGTCGTACTTGTGCGGCACAGCAAGTTTATTGTACCGATTTCACATGCATGCGGGGATATGCGAATATTCACATTATTTCGCAATGAATATAAACACGATACATCTGTCATTATGCTTGTTTCAGAGTTCAAACGGCGTCCATTCAAGATCTTCCAGCTACCAGTGCAGCAGACCTGCATTCGGTAGGAACCAAATCAACTTATCAGTAAGTGGAATCTTTGACGGCAGAGTTATTTCTAAATAGGTGTGAGTCAAGAGATTGTGACCGAATAAAGATCTCCTTGGAAAACTGATATAAATAATTCAAACGGTGAAACAGCAATAATTTTGGCTGAATCTTTGCAGAAAAAAGATATCGTCAGTATCTTGAGAAAATTCGTTGAACAACGGAATGCACCAGGAGTTGGCCCATCGTCGGAAGCGAATATCGTGACAGTAGCCGACGAACAAGAGCCTTCTACATCACCTGTCACAGTTGGACTAAGGGAAGGTTCTCGTTCTAGTGAGCATCAACGTGAAGCCAACAAAGTTCCAGCCTCCGAGGCGGAAGAAACCTACGAATCGGGTGCAACCCTGACGGCTTCGTGGCCCGGCATTGTGTATCAATTGCAACATTTAGAATTCACTCTGCATTGTGCACTACAGCAGGAAGACCCCTGTTTCTATTTGGCCACGGAAATGGTAGCAGCCGACAAATTGGATGATGTGGTATTGAAGTATAAAAACAATCACGGCAAGCAAGTGAGCAGATTCGTACAAATCAAGCTTGCGAATAGCACGGACAGAAAGATTTCTGCTAAGGATCTATTGGACGCAGGTGGACATTTCAGTGTGCCAAGTTATTTTATTTCGTGGCGTAAAGTTAAGGAGAACAAACTGTTCGATGAAATGATGGTCAGACATATGATCCTCTGTACTAATAGGGACCTGGATCTGGACGACTTAACGAAAAATGAAATTGGATGGCTGAGTGCAGAAGATCCTGACCAGTTTTTTGAACTGAAGAGCGACTCGGGAAGAACGGCTTGGTACAAGCTTCAGGCGGATGAGAAATCTAACAAAAAGTTGTATGATAAACTAAAACAAACACCGAATGGCCCTAAGTTAGCAGAGCTGCTGGCCACGTGCATTTATGAGACTAAACATCCGAGATTAGAAATGAAAATGTTCGGATTATATCATCTTGCATTGGTGAAATATGTTTTCGATCCTGAAAGTAAAAAGTTTCATGATGAATTTATTGAAAAAGAGAATTTATCTCAGATTGTTGAAAAGTTTCGTGAGGCTTTTCTTTCGGAGTTCAGGAAAAAAATAAATGACCCACAAATCAATGCATCTGATGAACTCGCTTGGGCAGAAATACAAAAGCGATTCAAGAATCTTATCTTCCGACAAGATTTTGGTAAATTACCAAAATCCAAATCCGATCAATCAACCAATCAAATACCAAAATCAGACACTTATTTGGAATTGCCTGTAGATTACTATGTTGACGATGAGGAAATCGAAAATTTTTTGGAAGAGTTCACTCTCGTTGTGAATCAACCAGATAGAGATGAACTTAGTGCATTAATCAGGCGCAAAATACATGCTAACAGTCAGTTCAATCTGCCGAATACTGAACTCTTAGACTACACCTTCCTAACGAAAATATTTACCTGGTTTGTAACTGAGAGCGAGCAAGGAAAAAGAACAGGATACTTATCGTACAAAGTTGGCGAAGAATTCATCAAGAGTATGATCGACGAAGTCAACTGTTTGGTAGCCACAGGTGCGGTTCCGGTATATAATAAGTGGATAACGAAATGCGATGTACACTTCAAATCCGGAATGCAACGAGTAGAGGATTTCCTAGCTGCGGATGGATCTGATTCTATTTCAAGCCGAATCTTGAACTTAGTTGCTCCAGAAGAAACATTATTGATCGCATTGAAGGTTTACGATACGCTTCAACTGATACCGAAATACGAGAAACCATATAGTTTTATCTTCATACGTGTGGACAGCTCGAAACTGTCATCGAATTCAGTAAAAGATATTTTACAGTTGCAACAATATCCGGATTTGTTAATAGTTGATTGCATCAAAAAATATTCAGAGACATTGTTGGATCCATTATATGAAATCATTGCGGAGCACAAACACAAAAAGATGATTGTTATCACTCGGAAAGGTGAATATTTAGGTACTCAATTTGATCTTATCCGTGAACCTTATTTAGAGAAGATTGAGGCTCTCAGCTTCAGTAATTTCACGAACGATTCACAGAAAAAAATGTTGGGCAAACAGCCTATCAAATTTCAGGGAAAAAACAATAAAACCAGCTTCAGGGAATTGCTAGACATCGAAGACTGCGATAATCTCGAAGAAGATGAAATAAAAGATCTCTCAGACATAATGGACTCGGACACATTAGTTAAGCTTGTTTCTGGCGATGAAATACAAATCGGTAATAGCATAAAAGGATTAGAGGAAATTGAACGTTACTACATACATCGTACAATTTGTCGACACGTAGTTATCAACGGAGACATTCTGAAAGATGACAACATACCCGATTTGTTCGCCATTAGTGGCAAGAACAGAGTACTCCCAGCCGAGCCACTACAAATGGGACAGACTTCTTCAATGACAAGAAATTTTATAACCAATTTGTTCGTTCACGAAGAATCGAGTGAATCAGTGCGAACCCTAGAAACTTCACCATTGGGACATAGTACACAGAATTTTACTATTTTGGACAGTAATCGAGAGGAGGAACAATTCAACGCTCTTTGCAAAGAAAATAAAAATCGCAGGGTTCATTGGCTGCAATTGAAGCAAGATATTTGGAACAAAGAAAAATACGTATGGAAAAAATCTCGAGGAAGTATAACTTCTTTAATTAAGTATAGAAACCCTACTGAGAGCTACGACAATCATGATATAACGAATGCAACAGATCTTAACGATGTTGATCTCACATCCCACAACGAGCCCGTGATTATTTCTGATGTAGCGGGAATGGGAAAGTCTACGATGTTCACTTATTTGGCATCGAAGATGAAATATATGTTGGTATTAAAAATCGATTTGAACCACCATGCGACTGCCCTAGAAAAAGTAAAAGAGGACTCGAGATATGTTCTAGGTAATATCAACGGAGCAGTACAGTTCTTGGTAAAGGAACTGTTGAGCGGCGAATCTAACTTGGCACAAAAGGTTTACGAAAGAATCATAAAAAGGAAACACAAAGTGGTACTCATATTTGACGGATTTGATGAGATATGTCCGGATTATGAAAATACCATGATTGATTTACTGGAAACATTAGCAAAGTATGGCATTAGAAAATTATTTGTTGCTACGAGACCACATACCCGAGAAACATTGGAAACTAAATTTAATGCATTTTCCCACGAAATAAAGCCATTCTCACCGCATGATCAAAAAATGTTTTTGATCGATCATTGGAAAGCAAAGTTTGAAAACTCGGATAACGATTTGAAACAAAGAACCGAGGACCGTCTCATAAAATATACCACGGCAATAATGGAGAAACTGGCCGATTCGATTAACGATCGGGGAAATAAATTTACCGGCAATCCACTCCAGGCGTATCTAGTGGCTGAGATCTTCGGAAACCAACGAGAAGAAGCGGAAGAAACTTTCGATTCGTGTAAAGACTTTATCGACTCTGAACTCGACGAACCAAGGTTTCCGGAAAGAATTAATCTCATTTATTTATATGAACATTTCGTGAAAAAGAAGTTTGACGTTTACTTCAAAAGCACGGGTGCTGAATCCGCGGCCATTTTAACGAAAAAGGTTAAAAAGGAGCATTTTGAGAAGTTCGTAAATAAACATAAGCAACTGGCTTTGAATGCACTGTTTGGCAGGAACGTGATTGAAGAGCTGCTACCACGTTTGCAAAATTGGAGCCACCGATCACTTGAGGCAACTGATGCTGACATCGTAGAGCGGGACGGTATCGTCACTCGATTCATCGATGGTCAGCCACAGTTTGGACACCGAACCTATGCGGAATATTTCGCGGCGAAGTTTTTCACAGAGATGTTGAAGACCCGCATGCAGAATGAATCATTGGGCAAAATCTTCGTAGCAGATGTTTTGCTTGGAGGCAATTACGAGACTTTGCGCGCCTTTATGGATTGGCTATTGTCGAACGAACGTGTTAATGAGCTAGAGGGTAAGTTTTGGCGACATTATTTAAAAACAGTTCGATCCCAACTGAAGGAAACTATATTTCACGTAGCAGCTGCAGAAGGTAATGGTCATATTATTAGACTCTTTCTGAATTGCCTGGGTGCAAATACTGAAGAGCGGAGGGTCCTCGTTCACGATAAGGACATTATTGGCCGGACAGCAGTACATCGGGCAATTGAATACGGACATTTTATTAATATACGATTGCTAGTTGAAGGAAGCAATTTCGATATCAATTCGCAAAGTAAGGATGGCTCAACGCCGCTACACATCGCTGCTCTGGTAGGAAAATTAGATGTGGTCGAGTATTTGGTCGGCAAGGGAGCCGATATCAATTCTCGAAATAAGAATGGCTTGACACCACTACACTTCGCTGCTCTGAAAGGAAAATTGTATGTAGTCGAGTACTTGATCGGCAAAGGAGCCGAAATCAATTCTCGAAATAAGGATGGCGCGACGCCGCTACACGCCGCTGCTCAGGAAGGACAATTGGATACAGTCAAGTATTTGGTCGGCAAGGGAGCTGATATCAATTCTCAAGATAAGGCTAGCTGGACGCCGCTACATTTCGCTGCTCTGAAAGGAAAATTGCATGAGTTCGAGTATTTGGTCGTCAAAGGAGCCGATATCAATTCTCGAAATAAGGATGGCGCGACGCCGCTACACGCCGCTGCTCAGGAAGGACAATTGGATATCGTCAAGTATTTGGTCGGCAAGAGAGCCGATATCAATTCTCAAGATAAGGATAGCACGACGCCGCTACATATCGCTGCTCTGAAAGAAAAATTGCATGTAGTTGAGTATTTGGTCAGCAAAGGAGCCGATATCAATTCTCAAGATGCGACTGGCTCGACGTCGCTACACGCCGCTGCTCAGGAAGGACAGTTGGATGTAGTCAAGTATTTGGTCGGCAAGGGAGTCGATATCAATTCTCAAGATAAGACTAGCTTAACGCCGCTACATATCGCTGCTCTGAAAGGAAAATTGCATGTAGTCGAGTATTTGGTCCGTAAAGGAGCCGAAATTAATGCTCGAAATAAGGATGGCGCGACGCCGCTACACGCCGCTGCTCAGGAAGGACAATTGAATGTAGTCAAGTATTTGGTCGGCAAGGGAGTCGATATCAATTCTCAAGATAAGACTAGCTTAACGCCGCTACATATCGCTGCTCTGAAAGGAAAATTGCATGTAGTCGAGTATTTGGTCCGTAAAGGAGCCGAAATTAATGCTCGAAATAAGGATGGCGCGACGCCGCTACACGCCGCTGCTCAGGAAGGACAATTGAATGTAGTCAAGTATTTGGTCGGCAAGGGAGTCGATATCAATTCTCAAGATAAGACTAGCTTAACGCCGCTACATATCGCTGCTCTGAAAGGAAAATTGCATGTAGTCGAGTATTTGATTGGCAAAGGAGCCGAAATTAATTCTCGGAATAAGGATGGCGCGACGCCGCTACACGCCGCTGCTCAGGAAGAACAATTGGATGTAGTCAAGTACTTGGTCGGCAAGGGAGCCGATATTAATTCTCAAGATAAGACTAGCTTGACACCGCTACACGTCGCTGCTCTGGTAGGAAAATTGCATGTAGTCAAGTATTTGATCGACAAAGGAGCCGGAATCAATTCTCGAAATAAGGATCGCTCGACGCTGCTACACGCCGCTGCTCAAGAAGGACAATTGGATGTAGTCGATTACAGTCCGACCTCTCTATAGGTCCGCTTCCTCAGTTTCTCCCTCGCAGCATTGCTCCACTCCACGTTGAAACCTATTGTGAGATAGCGGCACGAACAAAGAGAGAGCAGAAAACAAAGCGCACGACTAGCGAAGAGGGCAAAGTGGGGGTACCTCATTTCGTAGAAAAACTTCCCCTCGGGGGCTTGGGCGGACTTATACAGAGGTCGGACTGTATTTGGTCGACAAGGGAGTCGATATCAACGTTCAAGCCAAGGGTGGCTGCACACCACTGAACTCAGCGCTCGCGGCAAAACAATCGGATGTCATACGGTATTTATTCATATTTATTCAGGCGGGGAGCTCGCGGTCGTCCTTGATGATCTTGTATAATTTGTCCTACTAAACAAGAGTTCACGAGCTAGCCGGTGAACGTTACTAATATGCTGCAACCAGCTGAATGAAACTGAACTTTCCATAATAGGTATAAGTCTACGATGAGTAAACTTCACTCAAAGACCGTATATCTAATAATTATTAATCTCAAACATTTTTAGTGATCACGACATACCGCATAACTCGATAGTAATCGCATTCAGTTTCACATCTCCAACGTTTACATTCATGTATAAATTTGAATTTTAGTCACAACTTTAAATTAGGTACAGTTGTAATTCAAACGTGTGTGAGATTTGAAATTTAATTAATTAGGTGTACAAAAAAAAATTCTTTTCAATAATTATATCGCAAAACGTGAAGAAACTAAAAATAATTATCCGTATTTTTCCTTTTTCGTTCAAAATAATAATTGCGAAAGTTACAGGCAATTGAATTTCCGTATTTTTGCTATAAATAGATATATCTTAGCATGGGTGACGACGTGACATCACAATGTTACATTTTTGAATTCGTTGTATAAACGCCAATTTTTGGTCGAATGAAAAAAGAAAAAATATGACCAAATTATTTTTCCGTGAACTACTGAAATACACAATAAAAAAATTTCATTTGTACACTCAATTCTGAATAATTTCCATAATTTTAAATTCGGTCCACAATAATGCCGATCGGATCCTCTGCTCTTCAAATACTTATGTCATATCGCTCAACAATTCAATTGAATGATAAATTTTGGTAATAATTCATGGTAATTCCCCTCAATTCCTTGGTGACCAATACCAAACTGGTATTACAGAAACACTTTCTCTAGAACCATAAATTTGCCGTAGTATGGCTACGCGGTCTCCAACTCATACTTCCAGTCGACATATTTTCATCTCATTATAATGTAAATCGGAACCAAGTAAGTTTGATTCGCAAGGATGCCCACTAGCTTTTAATGTACTTTTCACAAGATTTTCGCATGTCATGTGCTTTTAGGGGGATATCACAAGTGAAAGGAAAATCAGAGACCACAGTATCGAGCAGTTCACGGTTTGTAAAAAATTACCCATATACAAGGTGAGTCCTATCAAAGGTCCAGCTTCAGCTACTATGAAAACTTAATTTTTGAGAAAATAAAACGTGGAATCCTGTAAAATTTAGATTCACAGGACTCATGCACAGTGTGAATGTTACGTTTGATTTTTCGGCCCCCAGTCGATCAACCAGCCGAAGAACTGCATTTTAGCATAGCCAAGCCACGCCCATTTTGGATCTTTGATAAGACTCACCCTGTACGTTGAAGGCCCGTGTACTCGTTGGTACTGCAAATGGTTGCCTTACGTACGGAAGCCCGGTGATGTCAACGGTATTGATACTGTTTCGGTCGGTATAATCATCATTTAAAGACATACACTGTCGATAAGATTAACATTTAGTCATACATTGTCCATAAAAATCATCATTTACAGAGACACACTGTCGATAAAAAGCATCATTTACAGACATACACTGCCTAATAACAAATGACACTTTTCATCAACAGTGTGTGTCTGTAAATGATGATTCTTATCGACAGTGTATGTCTTCAAATGATGATTTTACCGACCGAAATAGTATGAATACCTTTGGCATGACCAGGCTTCCGTACTTTCCCGTTGAAATCAGAATGACTTGCATCACTTTATACTCATATTAGTGGGCTACCGACCTTACTGAAAATTTCTAGGTGAAAATCTATCGGAATTAAAGATATGGATTCAGGGAAAATCCCATGGAATCATGTATAAATCCATTAGAATACCAGAATTATAGGAAATCTTTATGGATGACCTATAATGGTTCTATACCAAATTTAGTAGGACTCGCATAAGTAATCCATGGTTTCTCTATTTAATACAATAGTCGAAATCCATGTGGATGATTCCACAGACACATACATGGATATAATTTAGCTTCCGATGAGATCATCCGTAGTAGTTTACGGATTCTCGTCGACATATAACTGCAATTCTGCAATATGAGAAAATATGAACATGTTGCATGGGCCATCTCACCCATAGGGTATGGGTTAGTTGCCCCGGGGTGTTGGGGTCATGTGCTCCACCCGGGAGAGATGGCCTCTGCTGGTAACAAAGATTATATATTATATTCATATAAAGGAAAACGTATTTTTATTAATGCTTCTTAACAGCTTTGGCACGTTTTTCCTGTCTTCCACAGGCATTGCACTTATCTTTATACATTAGGGTGTCCGTTATTTACCAACTTGTTTTTTTTTTTCGCAGCGCCCCCTAAATTTTTAGTTTATGACCTAAAAAACATTATTAGACTCATATAAGCCCTTAATATTCATATTCAACCGTGCCACAAAGACGATACATTTCCCATTTAAATAACATGGGATTTCGGCATGTTTTGCATTTAATTTTTTTCCTCTTGAGCAAGTTAATATACAGCGATGAAAGACAGATATTTTTATAGGAAATTGAACGCTTTACAAAAAAGCTCTCCTATGGTTTTCGATAATTTCACTGTTTTAAAAGTTATTTAAAGTTAAATTTGAACTTAAAGTAATTTTTTAGATTTTTTTACTTTGACAGCGAAATTATCATCATTTATATAAAAGTAAATTGTATGTTGCGAAAAATATCTAATTTCAACAGGTAAAATTATTGTAAAAAATTCAGGCAACTGAAAGATAATGTGACTGACGATTTGAGTTAAGTTAAAATTTTTGCAATTTATATCTATTTATATTTTTTAACACAGTGATTAACACAATTTATTCTATTAAACATTCTTTGGTGGCATTTGGAAATTTTTTTTTATACTCACTTACAATTTGAATGACACATTGTTTTTGATCTTTGTGTTTAGCTAGAGTATTATTAATATTAATAATATTAATAATATTAATACTCGAGCTAAGCACGAAGATCAAACACAATATGTCATTCAAATTGTAAGTGAGTATATAAAAAAATTTCCAAATGCCACCAAAGGATGTTTAATAAAATAAATTGTGTTAATCACTATATTAAAAAATATAAATGGATATAAATTGCAAAAATTTGAACTTAACTCAAATCGTTAGTCACATTATTTTTCAGTTACCTGAATTTTTTACAATAATTTTACCTATGATACAGTTAAAATTAGATATTTTTCGCAACATACAATTTACTTTTATATAAATAATGATATTTTTGCTGTCAAAGTAAAAAAATAGAAAAGTTACTATAAGTTCAACTTTAACCTTAAATAACTTTTAAACTAGTGAATTTATCGAAAAATCATAAGAGAGCTTTTTTGTACAACGTTCAATTTCCTATAAGAATATGTGACTTTCACCGCTGTATATTAACTTGCTCAAGAGGAAAAAAATTAAATGTAAAACATGCCGAAACCCCATGTTATTTAAATGGGAAATGTATCGTCTTTGTGGCACGGTTTAATATGAATATTAAGGGCTTATATGAGTCTGATAATTTTTTTTAGGTCATAAACTAAAAATTTAGGGGGCGCTGCGAAAAAAAAAATCAAGTTGGTAAATAACGGACACCCTATTATACATGGTGCACGTTTCGTGCATCCATTCTTCGCATTTAAGACATCGCACCCAATCCACCTTCTGTTTGGTGTCACTATACTTTTTCAGACATTCGACGCAGTAATCTTCGTGGTCGCTTATAGACTGGGAAGATGTTCCCAGGTCGCTTCCATCTGAAGAAGATTTCCTTGTCTTTTTGTTCCTTCCTTTGGAAAACTTGCCCTTGACTAAGGTATTTTCTTGCTTTGGTTTCAAGTTTATTATCTTTTCTTTTTTTGGTCTCAACTTTATCATATTTTCTATTTTTGGTTTTCGTTCAGGTACTACATTTTCTTTTTCCTGCTCACGTCTTTTATTGCCTGGTATCGGAATTTTTGGTAATGGTCGGATTTCCATTAGGTATTTAGTAGGTGATACCTCATCTTTTTCGGGTTCGACAATAATCAAAGATTTTCTACTTCCACTGTGAGGGTTGAGAATGGTGAAAGGTTTAGGAACGGGGTCTGGAGGGTCTGCTTCTTCAGGTTCTGTTGGCTTCGAGTTCTGTTTGACTAGCTCATTGGCACTTTGGGAGATTTCTGAAATGGCAAAAAAGTGATCGGGTATTGCTTGCGGATCGTAGGGATATATTCCCGTTGCCTTGAAACCGGAAATCCCTGTCTGCACAGACGTTGCTTTTATCCAAGCCCGTCCGATGAGCTGTCCTGCTTGTAGTCTAGTTACTTTTCGTTGGGCGTGGTGTAAAATCCAGTATTGGGTAGCTTTTTCGAAGTAATCCTTCAACGGCTGAAAAAACGCTCTGTCCAGCGGCTGTAGGGCTTGAGTGGTGTGACTAGGTAAACATAACAGTATTATGTCATTCGCTTCCGCAAATTCGAGCATGTCCAAGGCGTTGCAATGGGACGTATGTCCGTCTAGTAGCAAAAGAACTTTTCCCGGAGATTTTCTGGGCAAAAAATGTTCCTTTACCCACATGAAAAATAATTCCGAGTTGACGTACGACGACTTTTTGTTCATGTATATTTTAGAACCGGGCGGTAATCCATCGGCAAAATCTGCTTTTTGTCGTTTTCCTTTCATTATTAAAACTGGAGGGAGAAATGTACCTTCAGCGTTACAGCACACATAATAACAGTAACATTTTCTGCCTTTTCAGCGAATGTAACGACGTGAACGTCCTTGGTACCTTTGGTTGCGACCACTTTCCCTGGTTTATTATTAAGTTGTAAGCCAGACTCGTCCATGTTGTAAACATTCACTGGTTTATTGAAAAAGTCATGCTCGGTGTAAACTTCGAGTAGTAAGTCAAAGAAGTGCTTGACTTCTTCCCTGGACATTCCCTGCCCACGTGCCACTGATAAACCTTCTGACTGTTTGATAGTGAGTCCGTTGTTCCTTTCTAAAAATGATGCCAGCCAATCGTACCCTGCGCACTGTGCTTCTTTATTAAACCTGTGTATGATACCAAGTTTTTCAGCGAATTGATACGCCAAACAACGCACAGTTTTCCGATCAGGTGCAAAGCCACATTTTTCAAGTCTTTGTATGTGTTTGTATGTGTGCAACAAGGCGTTTTTCGTTTTCAAAACCTAAGCACGCTTGTGGCCCTAATGACAGTTTTTCTAGGTTGCCAGATTTTCTTCTTCGGCAGAGCATCCGTTTAGGTATATCGTAATACCTCGATGCTTCATTTACACCTATTTCGCCAGCATCTAATCTTCTGACAGCATCTTTAAGATCTGCTTCTGACCACTGTCCCCGTTTGCAGACGTCCGTAATTTTTTTGGTGTATTTCCTTGGCATTTCTGCAAAAAATGCGGAGTTCAAATAGCCATGCGAAGTAATTATTATGGGGAGCATCTATCCCCCAATGATACGGGGGCATCTATCCCGATTGGGGTGAGATGGCGTTTTCCTATATACTGCCATCTGGATTGCAGTTATCGAAGCCAAAACTGAATGAATATAACCTCAAACAATCGGTTCTGATATTCCTATGTTCATACTTCACTTTTGTTATTGATTGATAATCGGAACTGTGACCTAAATGAAGCAAGAAATTATAAGAGCATCAATATTCATAGTACTTACCAGCGACAAGTTGTTATCTTACACAAACACTTTTTTTCACCTTTTTTACGGATTTATTTTAGACATTAGGGCTGCGAATAACAAGTACGAATTTTAGTATTGACATCTGTCGGCTAATTATTGAAGTATAGATGGTCGGCCATCTATCCCAGTGGTTCAACTCTCCCGGAATTAGCCTACATACCGAGAGTTTTCGGCGAATCCGCACGACCCCCTCCTATGGCCAAACCAACACAGACACTCACCGTATGCGTGAGGCTCTTACGGGAGGGGATAAGCAATGCTACTAGTAGCCTATTTCCTCCTAAACGAGCCTCATACACGCGATGCGTGCCTGTGTTGGTTTGGCCATAGGAGGGGGTCGTGCGGATCCACCGAAAACTCTCGGTATAACCCACAGGATCTTACATGCAATTACGACAGAATAAACATAGGAATCCGTGTGTAATTACACAGATTGTTGTGAAAAGTCTGTAGAAGAATATAGATTCTCATGGGAATATGCCGGTGATTTCCATTAGTGATTCATGGAAAAGAAAATTGATCGGATGTTACATTAAAATCAGAGAAAATTAGCATATGATTTCTTGTATATAATCACACAGATCATCGTAGAAAATCCGTACGCGTATGCAGATTCTGATAGGTTTTCATCGGAATCCATACTGACTATATTGAAAAACAACCATAGAATTTTAGGAGATATGGCGGTATATTGTTATAGAGGTGTGTTCTACCCGGTATACGCGTTGCAGGATGATCGTATGTTTATGAATATATGACTGTCGTTGACGAGACGACAGACTTGCTTGAAAGCTTTACGATAAAATAGACGTTTGATACAACGAAATAAACCTTACTGAGTCGTTAATTCATCCAAACTTACATTGGTGTCAGAAGTGGGATATATTTCATAGAATAATATGGATTCCTGTAGAAGTTTTTATAAACACTACTTGAGATTCCATGTAAAATTACATATAGGAATCCATGTCCGAGTACACGTACAGCTCAGTAGATATTCATATGTTATCCCATAGATTTCATGTTGTAAATTCCGGTGGTAAATCATACGGATTCACATAGATTTTTTCCATGGATTCTCAGGTGGATTCGTCCATGGATTCCACCTGGAAATTTTCGGTAGGGGACTGTCAAACTGTCCTGACCAATGCCAACACTGGAGTAAGTATATTAGGGTGGTCTAAATTTAATTATTATTTTTTTTCGGTGGGGTACCTCAAAATACTATGAGAAATACCGAATAAAAAATCCTGGCGCAGCAGGAAATCCGTTGAAAAATGTTTAGAGGATGCTATACCGGCGTTGAAATGCAATTTATTTCATTATCACTCATTCTTCCATTATATGTATTGTAACAGTTGTTTCCTGAGCTCGGGTGACCCAGGACAATTAAGCCGAAAACAAACCTGGCTCCAACCTGGCTAGATTGGGGATGGTTGCTGGGCGCCAGACTTCGAGGATGAAGTCCTCTCTCTCGTGACTAACTCTAGGGAATCGGTAAAGGGATGTGGTGGGGGCGATAAATAAAGACACCAATGATATTACACTTAAATGAAATGTTTATTGAAAAATAGAAAAAAAGAAAAACATCGCGAATTAACCGCCCGCTACCTGGCGTATATGATACAATAATATCGCGTGACTCTACTCTAGTTAATAAATAATAAATAATAAAGAATGACTCGACTCTCAATAATGCTAAGCTATTCGCTATTCACTCCCAGTCTTTCTATCTCGCTCACCTCGGGAAACAGAGTATATGAGGCCTGCTCACGCTCCTCGTTGAATGGAATGGCAACAGACTCCGCTGCCGAACAGCTGCGGCGGGGAAGGTGGTGGGGGACGGTACACTCTCTGGCTACACTAGGGGAATTGCCTGAGCCTCTAGGTGCGATTTCATGATGGCGAATAGACGCTACTTTTTCAGCGTTAACGTATACCACGTGACTCACGTTTTCGCCGCTAGATCTGTTCGCTAGAAGTTCGATTTCATCGAACTGCTAGCGTCTAGTCGCCAGAACGTGGCGGTAACGCTGTTTCCATATTCAAACAGAGTACTTCGCTGGTTTTGGACGCCACTTTTGTTTTCATGAGCGATCGTAAACTAGCGAATACGCAGGGTCTATGGCAGGGTCACGTGACCATTATTCGCTCAATTTTCAGCGAATACTTCGCTCGTGAAAAGGCACCTTCTGCCTCGCTGGAGACTAGGCGACGCGTGACAGCAGACGACTCGACAATATGGCGGCCGCGACTCGCAAGACGTTGGGTGCGCAGCGGGGACGAAACTGGCACGCTGACACGCAGATCGCGAACCACGTGGGGTACGGGGACTGTTTGAAAACTCTCTCAACGGACCGGGACTCACTCTTGGGGTAAAGGGGTGGTTTTGGGGGACTCTCGGGGGTGTAGGATGTTGGGGAACGGGACTGGATGGTTTTATGGGTAATCGGAAAGATCTTACCTCGATCGGCGACTGTTTCAGCGAGAACTTGGCGTTGGTAGCACTCATCCAGCCACACGTTGTCCACAGAACTCGCCGGGTCGTCGTATTAACCGATTCAGAGGTCCAACCAGTCCAGAAAACCAAGGGTGATCCAGGGAATCGCAGGGGATATTCAGGGAACACTCTCATTTTTTCACTTTCACTCTCTCTCTCTCTCTCTTCTTCTGAGAGGATGTCTCTTCGGAGGGAGCGTCCCTTTTGTGTATTTTGTTGGTGTATAATAGTGTATAATAACTCGAAACCCGGTTCATCGACTAACTCCAGCCTGTAATTCTTCGCATAAATGAAGGTAGGTGCCTTCCTGCCATAATTCTATTGCTGCTTAACTTATATCTTGCGGACTAACTCTTCTAACCTAAAAGTCATACCTCTCGTTACTAAGCAATTAGGCGGCATTTCTTTGTTCTCTTTATCTAGTCAGTGGTGACATCTGCCGCTGTCATTAATTGTCAACTCAAATTATCGACTGATAGACAGATCGATAAAGTAGACTTTCTGATTGACACGTTGATCTTTCATCCTCACTGATTGATAAGTGTCAACCGATACATTACCCTTTGGGGTAAGTGAGGTAAGTAATTTTTCAGTAATGGCAGCATCGCGACGATTGAGGTCGAACAGCTGTAGCAGTGCTGCGGCGGCAGCAATGGGCTCACCGCTTGGCGGCAGGTTAGAGTCTCATCCCGATTTAGACGATTCCAGATTCGCCAGTCTACACGGTTCAGAGAGTGGTCTTCCTCTTTCGGTAGCGAAGGTCAAGGAGCCGCGTATGCAGATGAGTGTTCCTGACGGAACATTCACGCGTTTGGCCAAATCCTCTAAGTTAACGTCGGAAGATAAGCAGGTCCTTAATCAGGCTGCTATCGATTATCAAACAGCCTTTAACTTGGTGTACTCGGCCTATGCAAAGGTAGCCTCTTCCAATGCTGCTGCAGAGGATTATAAGCGGGCAGTTTTGAAAGCATGTGAAGCCATAACTAGGTCTTGTGTAGAAAGTGTCAAGTCAGCTGCCAAGCGTCATGTCCCGACAATGATGAAGGAGAGTCTTCCAGATCTTACGGCCATGGTTAGAGAAAATCTTCCTGAGGCAAGTACAGCCAAGCCTAGCGGTGCCAAATCGTTCTAGGACGCGCTCAAGGCTCCAGGTCCTAAAGTTCACGTCCCCAAGGGACCTACGGTCAGGGTGCAGGACACTCAGACTTTTGTTTTAGCTCCGACGACTGCCTCTACGGAGAGGTATCCAAATTACGAGAAGGCCAGGGATGCAGCTATTGGGCTGCTCAGAAACTCCCAGATGAAGCTCCGCATCGAAAATATTAGGAGCGCTGGCAAAAATAATGTCCGTATTGAAGCTAGATCGGTAGACTTAGAACAGGTGAAGGCTCTTCCGGCTCTTGCCGCTGCAGGCCTAGAAGTGAAGGAAGACCCCAAATTTAATCCAAGGCTTGTTCTTCATGGCATTCCAGTAGGTTTCAGCAGTGAGGACATTTTAACTGATCTTGTGAGCCTGAACCTTGAAGGCAAACAAGACGCGGCACTCAGAGTCTACATTTTTCCACCCAAAGAAAGTAGGGCCTATACTAGCTGTGTCATCGAAGTATCCCACAGCACTTGGGCTTCCTTAAAGTCCGAAAAGCGTATCTATAGGTTTGTGCATGTGCCGATACCCCTACCACGGGACGCCCTCAGATTTCCGCAAGGTACAGCTTTTTATTCAGTCATGAGAGTAAGGGAAAAGACCCCTTCTCCTTAGATTGTGCGGTAAGAAATACTCAAGATGCCATGCTTATCAAGTCATTCGCAAGTTGGCTGCGGTGTCATAAGTTGAGTGAGTTTGAGAGCTGCTGAAAAACACCCAACTTCTGTAGCCACACGCAGACACTCGAACTTGGAAAAGGTATGTATTCGGAGAAATAGAAGTTTTCTGATCTCTACAACTTCCTAAAGTAGAGGCTTCCCATTTCACGTCAACTTTTTAGCTAAACGACAAATCAGAATAAAAAATAATTGTTGGGATTGATCAACCCGTGATAATGTCTCGTTCAACTTCGCGGTTGAGAAAATTATAAAAAATATGAATTCGTTGCGCTGAATATTTCATGGATGTGCGGGGCTTTTTTAGTCCCAGTTAGAATAAAGCAGTGAACGTTCGACGCGTGGTTCGTTATCTGAACAAGAGTCCACTTGGCTGCCAATGCGTCACCAGACTTATCTGCGGACCATTTCCACTATCAATTATGGCATTCAGCGACACTCGCAAACAGCTGTTATTTTTCGGATCATCGTAACATGATCGCCACGGTCATTGCTGAAGCTGGACCTTTCATCTTCGTGCATGTTTACAAGATTGTCTTATTCGTAGGTTATAATTCTATTCATAGTCCTTCGTACGGGAATAATTTCATGACGAAGAACCAAGAAAAACAAAATGGCGTGTGGTTCATTTATCATGATGATGATTTCTTTTTTCGCCTTGCTCGAAGGTTGTTTGTGCCTGTTAAGCGTTTTGCCTCTGTGACAAAAATTGCCTTTGTTCCTGCATGGTCGAATTGAGCGTTGATATACGATAAATATTCCGATAAAAAATTCTAAACCTACCATCTTAGAAATGTAATCCGAAAATTCTCTGAAATATTCTCCAAAAGAAAAATGGTGCTAACCGTCATAATTATTGAGCGAACGATACGATCAGAAAAATAATTGCTCAATAGAGCATATTGCATCATCGGGCGTGGCCACTTATCAGGCGAAAGTAGTGATAAGATAAGTCCTGCAACGCTAATGCAACAGAATACATGATTTCTTGTTATCTTTTTTTAATTTAACATTTGGACGAGCACAATCTACAGCTAGTTTCTATAAAGTCACGTGGTTCTCAATTTTCAAACTCTCGCAGTACTTAGCGCTACATCTAGCCATGTACAGTGAGGAAGAAACCGAATCTGTAGCTTATTTGAATAGTCACGTTAAATTATCTATTATCATAGATATAAGGTACTAGATTGGACAAGTTAAAAAAACTTAGTGGTATACGGCAATATGTCACACAATAATAGCACAGAAAAGAGAGGTATACAGAAGAACATTGGTATTGTTAGGCTTGATGCCAAAAGTACAAATACGACACATAACGTAAGATGGCGACACCATAGCTCAGTGGGCGGGGCCTACACGATCATTGTGTTGTGATATCGATGTGCATTCGTGTACACACACACAAGTTCAGAAACGCGCGCCATCTGGCACTTGGGGTGCCAACTAGGGTCGCAGTACCCCAAGCTGCGTAGTGTGTCATATCGATGTGCATTCGTGTACACACACAAGCTCGCGGTAACCCAAGCTGTCAGAATCAAGCCCAACAATATGAATGTTCTTCTGTATACCTCTCTTTTCTGTGATAATAGTGGCATCCGATGCTGCCACCTATAATTGATGGTAAAGCAGAACATTTGTCGATATTGGAAAGGTATTTACCCGGAGGCTGAAATTAAACAAATTTTCTCTTGGCCAAAGCAGACTTACGAAACGTCACGTCATGCTACGGCTGTACATCACTTTACACACATTGTAATATCCATAGCGTACCAAAATATAAAATCCTATAGAAAATTGAAAAAAAAATTTTCCACATTTTGACATACATCGTTGTTTTTTATTTTGTTCTAAAATTCTAAGGAATTTTTTGAAGATATCCGGTGATTGTTAGTAACAAATCGCTTACTTGATAAACAATTAAATTATCAACAAAAATGTTGATTCATTTTTCATCTGTGAAGAATTGTAAATGATTAATTAGAATTTTTTTTTTTCAATATATCGTTCAAACAACCCGAGAATAAAGAAATTGATTATTAGTTATTAAAAAAATTTTCTGAGAATAAATTTTTGTTCTTAAAATCATAATATTCTCTAGCAAATGAAATAACTAAAAATAAAATTCTCACAAATATGTAACTCCATTTGTTTACAAAATTTTTCAAACGAATGGCTCAAAAAATCAAAAACAATCGTTTTTGAATACTTTTTTACTGAATAAAAACACTAATAATAATATAGTTCGATTATAAGAAAATTTTAACCACTTTTTTTTTTTATTTTTTTCGTTTTTTGTTAGCTTAGATCATTTATAACTAATAGGGTATAGCAATTGAAGATCATGTAATGTTTTGATCTTGTTGAGTATAGTTGTCAAAAGGTCTCCACAACGCGAAATAATTTTAGCAGCTTTCCCTAAAAAATTACACGATTTTCAATATAGACGAAAACTTCAAAAGAAATGGCTTCGTTATTAATATGTTCAACTGTTGAAAAATCGACGAAAATTTTTTCTAACGACGGAATTTTATTCGTCTAGATAATACCATAATGCATTTGAATTTTTAGATTGATATTAATTTGTAGACAAAAAAAAAATTGTATGCTGAGCTCTACTTTCAACATTAAATTATAAGTATAAATAATTAAGATATGAGTCCCGAAAGTCACAACTTTTCTGTTGAAAATTTTTTCTTCTTTAAGAATCTATTTTCAAATTTATGCTATCCCTCATAGTTTTCGAGCTATCAGCAAATAACTAGACCCCCTCTTTTGTGCTACAACCTGGCAGATTATGAAAAATATATAAGAGGTCGGTGGAGAAAAGAAAGCGCGGTTCGCAAGGAATGACCCATATAACATATATCATTCAGAGGAATTTAATGAATGCACCCTATATATGTACATCTCTGCCTGAACCCATACTAAGCTACAAAATATATAAAACAACATTGTCATATGCGCAATCATTAAAAATCTGTAGGTCAGATCGAATATCTAGATTATCGATCAATTTATGCAGATCTCTCACTACGATGCAATACTGTTGGTAAAAAAGAGTGCTGGAACGAAATCCACGAAAAAGAGATTTCCGATGGCCATGCCGCCTGCATTCATCTCGCGACACTAAATTCTGCCGCCATCTTGTCCAATCTAGTACATTATATCTATGCTATTATTCATTGAGAAAAAATAATAATTCTGTTAGGTAAGTTCCCATTAGTTATCACAGACATGTTCAATTCCGTCATAGCCGCGGCTGTTATCCCTTGTCACAATGTCACGCTTTTGTCGAAGTCCCGCGTCTGCGATTTCAGTACAAAACTGATCACGGAATCGCCGTTAAACGATATTCACGATGAAAAATTACATCCACACCTTGTTGTAGCTAATCTGCGTCAACAATTTGATCGATTATGAAGACCTCTGCGAAACTCTCGTTTGTTTTCAGTCGGTATATTAATTTGATGATATATTTATTATGGTTTTCACATATTTTAATGAACAAAGAGGTTAATCAGCCTTCCAACAGTAAGTTTTTATTTATTGCTTGGTTTCTGTCTGATTTCTCTTCTCTTGCAGATTTGATATTTAGTAAACCTGAAGAAATCGAGAGCGGAGATCAACTTGCAGTAGAATTTCTTTCCTGGAAGAGAATAACCCGCCTGCTGAAGTCGTTAGCCATTACTCAGTCAGTTTCGAACTCATCACAGCAAAAGAAAATCACGGTAAATTATGTAAGTAGAAAACAGTTCGTCGTGTAATATGATTTGAGAATATACAGCTGTGGCGTTGCACCACGGAATGTATCGGCGTGTGAATATCCGGGTACAGCAGACTCTAGATATATGGCCGAAAATGGGGCTGTAGGAGAGGAAAATTCTCGGAAACGGCCATATGTAAAGAGCCCTCTCCACGCGGCATTTTGGTATGTATGTACGCGTTTGTTTTGAATCTGAGGCTAGAAGAACGGCAGTGCCAGCCGGCAGCAGCGTGCGCAACCGTGTCGTGGTGGGGAAGCGCAAATTGTGTGCGTGAAAGTATGTGTGACAAGGCCCCCTCTTGTGCGGCCATATACCGCGCGGTTATATATCTAGAGTCTACTGTATACCCATAGTATGCTTCGTACCGCGGTTTGTTTCGGACAACTTCAATTGAGCACACTAAGAAGCTAATAAAATTATGTATTGTTGGTATGAATATCCTTGACATTCAGTCTATTATAAAATGATTTCATGTTTAGAAAGAATATTCATACCAACAATACATATTTTATTAACATCTTAGCGTGCTTAAGTGATGTTGTCCGAGACATACCGCGGTACAAAACATACCACCTCTCCCCTATCTTAGAACGTGGTTTGATGATAAGCAGTGGTATCCCGCATGTAACCGAGTCGAATCACATCAACCGTTGCTGTTTGTAGCTTTTCACAGACATTTGTTCAGTATATTATCCTCGACCGAAACATGCCATCTGCACCCACTGAATTTTATTCATCGTGTGCAGACGTTATGACAATCAATGGATATAAGCAATCAAGTCAGAACCAAAACTTTCGTGCTGATGCTACACTGCAGAGTCACTGATATCTAAGGTTGCTTCATTTTCAACGAGGAATACCACAACCCTCAATCAATTGAAAGTCAATATAACATAGATGTTTGCAGACCCGTACAAGACGTCTGCGGTGATCTCCGAAGATCGTACTTGTACCGCACAGCAAGTTTATTGTACCGATTTCACATGCATGTAGGGATATGCGAATATTCATATTATTTCGCAATGAATATGAACACGATACATGTGCCATTATGCTTGTTTCAGAGTTCGAACGGCGTCCATTCAAGATCTTCCAGCTGCCAGTGCAGCAGACCTGCATTCGGTAGGAACCAAATCAACTTATCAGGAAGTGGAATCTTTGACGGCAGAGTTATTTCTAAATAGGTGTAAGTCAAGAGATTGTTGAAATGCCGACGCATAATTCGAAAGAGTCGTTAAAGAAAGATGTACGCACGTCTGATAGTGATGAGGATCGAGATAATTACTGGGACGAAGAATTGCTCGATGCTGTTCAACGAAAAGTTGGTAAATCGGAGAAAGAGCCCGAGAAAGTCACCCTTGACCGAATAAAGATCTCCTTGGATGAGGGAGCGAACATAAATGTGCAAAACCGCAACGGTGACACAGCGTTGCATGTGGCAATCAAAAAGGACTATCAACGGATTGTCGAAATTTTACTACAAAAAGGAGCGAAAACTGATATAAATAATTCAAACGGTGAAACAGCAATAATTTTGGCGGAATCTTTGCAGAAAAAAGATATCGTCAGTATCTTGAGAAAATTCGTTGAACAACGGAATGCACCAGGAGTTGGCCCATCGTCGGAAGCGAATATCGTGACAGTAGCCGACGAACAAGAGCCTTCTACATCACGAGTCGGTGGCATGGTGAAACATCAAAGATCTGTCACAGTTGGACTAAGGGAAGGTTCTCATTCTAGTGAGCATCAAGGTGAAGCCAACAAAGTTCCAGCCTCTGAGGAAGAAACCTACGAACCGGGTGCAACCCTGACGGCTTCGTGGCCCGGCATTGTGTATCAATTGCAACAATTAGAATTCACTCTGCATTGTGCACTACAGCAGGAAGACCCCTGTTTCTATTTGGCCACGGAAATGGTAGCAGCCGACAAATTGGATGATGTGGTATTGAAGTATAAAAACAATCACGGCAAGCAAGTGGGCAGATTCGTACAAATCAAGCTTGCGAATAGCACGGACAGAAAGATTTCTGCTAAGGATCTATTGGACGCAGGTGGATATTTCAGTGTGCCAAGTTATTTTATCTCGTGGCGTAAAGTTAAGGAGAACAAACTGTTCGATGAAATTATGGTCAGACATATGATCCTCTGTACTAATAGGGACCTGGATCTGGACGACTTAACGAAAAATGAAATTGGATGGCTAAGTGCAGAAGATCCTGACCAGTTTTTTGAACTGAAGAGCGACTCGGGAAGAACAGCTTGGTACAAGCTTCAGGCGGATGAGAAATCTAACAAAAAGTTGTATGATAAACTAAAACAAACACCCAATGGCCCTAAGTTAGCAGAGCTGCTGGCCACGTGCATTTATGAGACTAAACATCCGAGATTAGAAATGAAAATGTTCGGATTATATCATCTTGCATTGGTGAAATATGTTTTCGATCCTGAAAGTAAAAAGTTTCATGATAAATTTATTAAAAAAGAGAATTTATCTCAAACTGTTGAAAAGTTTCGTGAGGCTTTCCTTTCGGAGTTCAGGAAAAAAATAAATGACCCACAAATCAATGCATCTGATGAACTCGCTTGGGCAGAAATACAGAAGCGATTCAAGAATCTTATTTTCCGACAAGATTTTGGTAAATTACCAAAATCCAAATCCAACCAATCAACCAATGAAATACCAAAATCAGACACTTATTTGGAATTGCCTGTAGATTACTATGTTGACGATGAGGAAATCGAAAATTTTTTGGAAGAGTTCACTCTCGCTGTGAATCAACCAGATAGAGATGAACTTAGTGCATTAATCAGGCGCAAAATACATGCTAACAGTCGGTTCAATCTGCCGAATACTGAACTCTTAGACTACACCTTCCTAACGAAAATATTTACCTGGTTTGTAACTAAGAGCGAGCAAGGAAAAAGAACACAATACTTATCGTACAAAGTTGGCGAAGAATTCATCAAGAGTATGATCGACGAAGTCAACTGTTTGGTAGCCACAGGTGCGGTTCCGGTGTATAATAAGTGGATAACGAAATGCGATGTACACTTCAAATCCGGAATGCAACGAGTAGAGGATTTCCTAGCTGTGGATGGATCTGATTCTATTTCAAGCCGAATCTTGAACTTAGTTGCTCCAGAAGAAACATTATTGATCGCATTGAAGGTTTACGATACGCTTCAACTGATACCGAAATACGAGAAACCATATAGTTTTATCTTCATACGTGTGGACAGCTCGAGACTGTCATCGAATTCAGTAAAAGATATTTTACAGTTGCAACAATATCCGGATTTGTTAATAGTTGACTGCATCAAAAAATATTCAGAGACATTGTTGGATCCATTATATGAAATCATTGCGGAGCACAAACACAAGAAGATGATTGTTATCACTCGGAAAGGTGAAGATTTAGGTACTCAATTTGATCTTATCCGTGAACCTTATTTAGAGAAGATTGAGGCTCTCAGCTTCAGTAATTTCACGAACGATTCACAGAAAAAAATGTTGGGCAAACAGCTTATTAAATTTCAGGGAAAAAACAATAAAACCAGCTTTAGGGAATTGCTAGACATCGAAGACTGTGATAATCTCAAAGAAGATGAATTAAAAGATCTCTCAGACATAATGGACTCGGACACATTAGTTAAGCTTGTTTCTGGCGACGAAATACAAATCGGTAATAACTTAAAAGGATTGGAGGAAATTGAACGTTACTACATACATCGTACAATTTGTCGCCATGTAGTTATCAACGGAGACATTCTGAAAGACGACGACATACCCGATTTGTTCGCAATTAGTGGTGAGAACAGAGTACTCCCAGCCGAGCCACTACGAATGGGACAGACTTCTTCAATGACACGAAATTTTAAAACCGATCCGTTCGTTCACGAAGAATCGAGTGAATCAGTGCAAACCCAAGAAACTTCACCATTGGGACATAGTACACAGAATTTTACTATTTTGGACAGTAACCGAGAGGAGGAACAATTCAACGCTCTTTGCAAAGAAAACACAAATCGCAGGGTTCATTGGCTGCACTTGAAGCGAGATATTTGGAACAAAGAAAAATACGTATGGAAAAAATCTCAAGGAAGTATAACTTCTTTGATTAGGTATAAAGACCCTACTGAGAGCGACGACAATCATGATAGAACGAGTGCAACAGATCTCAACGATGTTGATCTCACATCCCACAACGAGCCCGTGATTATTTCTGATGTGGCGGGAATGGGAAAGTCTACGATGTTCACTTATTTGGCATCGAAGATGAAATATATGTTGGTATTAAAAATCGATTTGAACCACCATGCGACTGCCCTAGAAAAAGTAAAAGAGGACTCGAGATATTTTCTAGGTAATATCAACGGAGCAGTACAGTTCTTGGTAAAGGAACTGTTGAGCGGCGAAACTGACTTGGCACAAAAGGTTTACGAAAGAATCATAAAAAGGAAACACAAAGTGGTACTCATATTTGACGGATTTGATGAGATATGTCCGGATTATGAGAATACCATGATTGATTTACTGGAAACATTAGCAAAGTATGGCATCAGAAAATTATTTGTTGCTACGAGACCACATACCCGAGAAACATTGGAAACTAAATTTAATGCATTTTCCTACGAAATAAAGCCATTCTCACCACATGATCAAAAAATGTTTTTGATCGATCATTGGAAAGCAAAGTTTGAAAACTCGGATAACGATTTGAAACAAAGAACCGAGGACCGTCTCATAAAATATACCACGGCAATAATGGAGAAACTGGCCGATTCGATTAACGATCGGGGAAATAAATTTACCGGCAATCCGCTCCAGGCGTATCTAGTGGCTGAGATCTTTGGAAACCAACGAGAAGAAGCGGAAGAAACTTTCGATTCGTGTAAAGACTTTATCGACTCTGAACTCGACGAACCAAGGTTTCCGGAAAGAATTAATCTCATTTATTTATATGAACATTTCGTGAAAAAGAAGTTTGACGTTTACTTCAAAAGCACGGGTGCTGAATCCGCGGCCATTTTAACGAAAAAGGTTAAAAAGGAGCATTTTGAGAAGTTCGTAAATAAACATAAGCAATTGGCTTTGAATGCACTGTTTGGCAGGAACGTGATTGAAGAGCTGCTACCACCTTTGCAAAATTGGAGCCACCGATCACTTGAGGCAACTGATGCTGACATCGTAGAGCGGGACGGTATCGTCACTCGATTCATCGATGGTCAGCCACAGTTTGGACACCGAACCTATGCGGAATATTTCGCGGCGAAGTTTTTCACAGAGATGTTGAAGACCCGCATGCAGAATGAATCATTGGGCAAAATCTTCGTAGCAGATGTTTTGCTTGGAGGCAATTACGAGACTTTGCGCGCCTTTATGGATTGGCTATTGTCGAACGAACGTGTTAATGAGCTAGAGGGTAAGTTTTGGCGACATTATTTAAAAACAGTTCGATCCCAACTGAAGGAAACTATATTTCACGTAGCAGCTGCAGAAGGTAATGGTCATATTATTAGACTCTTTCTGAATTGCCTGGGTGCAAATACTGAAGAGCGGAGGGTCCTCGTTCACGATAAGGACATTATTGGCCGGACAGCAGTACATCGGGCAATTGAATACGGACATTTTATTAATATACGATTGCTAGTTGAAGGAAGCAATTTCGATATCAATTCGCAAAGTAAGGATGGCTCAACGCCGCTACACATCGCTGCTCTGGTAGGAAAATTAGATGTGGTCGAGTATTTGGTCGGCAAAGGAGCCAAAATAGATTCTCAACATGAGACTGGCTACACACCGCTACATATCGCTGCTCTGAAAGGAAAATTACATATTGTCGAGTATTTGGTCAGCAAGGGAGCCGCTATCAATTCTCAACATAAGACTAGCTTGACGCCTCTACACGCCGCTGCTCTGGGAGGAAAATTGAATGTATTAGAGTATTTGGGCAGCAACGGAGCCGAAATCAATTCTCAAGATAAGAATGGCTCGACGCCGCTACACGCTGCTGCTCAGACAGGACAATTGCATGTAGTCGAGTATTTAGTTGGCAAAGGAGCCCAAATCAATTCTCGAAATAAGGATGGCTCGACACCGCTAAACGCCGCTACTTATACAGGACAATTGCATGTGGTCGAGTATTTGGTTGGCAAAGGAGCCGAAATCAATTCTCGAAATAAGGATGGCTTGACGCCGCTATACGGCGCTGCTATGGAAGGAAAATTGAATGTATTTAAGTATTTGGTCAGCAAGGGAGCCGAAATCGATTCTCGAGATAAGAATGGCGCGACGCTGCTGCACGCCGCTGCTCAGAAAGGACAATTGGATATAGTAGAGTATTTGGTCGGCAAGGGAGCCGAAATCAATTCTCGAAATAAGGATGGCTCGACTCCGCTACACTACGCTGCTCTGAAAGGAAAATTGAATGTATTAGAGTATTGGGTCAGCAAGGGGGCCGATATCAATTGTCTAGATAAGAATGACTCGACGCCGCTACACGCCGCTGCTCAGGAAGGACAATTGGGTATAGTCGAGTATTTGGTCGGCAAAGGAGCGGAAATCAATTCTCGAACTAAGCATGGCTCGACGCCACTACACTTCGCTGCTGTGGAAGGAGAATTGCATGTAGTCGAGTATTTGGTCGGCAAGGGAGCCGATATCAATTCTCAAGATAAGGATGGCTTGACACCGCTACACGATGCTGCTCTGGAAGGAAAATTGAATGTATTAGAGTATTTGGTCAGCAAGGGAGCCGATATCAATGCTCAAGATAAGAATGACTTGACGCCGCTACACGCCGCTGCTCAGGAAGGACAATTAGATGCAGTCAAGTATTTGATCGGCAAGGGAGCCGACATCAACTCTAAAGACAAGAGTGGCTGCACGCCACTGATCTCAGCGCTCGCGGCAAAAAAATTGGATGTCATAGAGTATTTATTCATGCAGGAGCGATGAGGGGTATATATAATATATAGGTATAAGTCTACGATGAATGAACTTCACTCAAAGATCGTATATCTAATCAATCATCATTTACAAACATTTCCAGTGATCACGACATACCGCATAACTAGATAGTAATCGCATTCAGTTTTTCATCTCCAACGTTTAAATTCATGTGCAAATTTGAATTTTCGTTACAACTCTAAATTAGATACATTTGTGATTCAAACGTGTGTGAGATTTGAAATTTACGGTCCGAAATCAATTAATTCTGAATAGTTTTCATATTTCGAAATTCTTAATAATTTTAAATTTTGGTAATAATTCATGTCAACTCCCCCCAATTCCTTGGTGATCAATGCGAAACTCGTATTCCGAATCAAATGAGTATTTTGTATCTTTTGGAGCAACTAAAATCCAACAATGAATCCAGTTACAAACCTTAATAAGGAAATAAAGGTATCGCCGTTTCTGAGAAACATGTTTTCCACTCTGAACACGTTCAGCTTTATCTAATAATTTGCCAAAAAAACAAACTATTTTACAAACCAAAACAAACGATTTCAATTTAGAATCTTTTTCTAGAACCATAAATTTGCCGTAGTATGGCTCCGCGGTCACGCAACTCATACTTTCAGTCGACATATTTTCATCTCATTATAATGTAAATCGGAACCAAGTAAGTTTGATTCGCAAGGATGCCCACTAGTTCTTAATGTTTTTTTCACAAGATTTCCGCATGTCATGTGCTTTTAGGGGGATATCACAAGTTAGAAGAAAATCAGAGACCACAGTATCGAGCAGTTCACGGTTTGTAAAAAATTAGCCATATACAAGGTGAGTCTTATCAAAGGTCCAGCTTCAGTTGCTAAAGCTAAGCCACGCCCGTTTTGGATCTTTGATAAGACTCACCCTGTACGTTGAAGGCCCGTGTACTCGTTGGTACTGCAAATGGTTGCCTTACGTATGGAAGCCGCTTATGTCAACGGTATTGATACTATTTCGGTCGGTATAATCATCATTTAAAGACATACACTGTCGATAAGATTAACATTTAGTCATACATTGTCCATAACACACTGTCGATAAAAAGCATCATTTACAGACATACACTGCCTAATAACAAATGACACTTTTCATCAACAGTGTGTGTCTGTAAATGATGATTCTCATCGACAGAGTATGTCTTTAAATGATGATCTTACCAACCGACATAATATGTTGCAACTTTTGGGATTAAATTGATTATTTAATTAATTTAATAATAGACAGAGGCCGTGGTTGTTGCATTAAAAATTTTATTTGTTCTGAGCCTCGCATAAAGCTTACAAGACCTGACTGAGTTACTAACTGACAGACTCGGAACGTTACCGACTAGAGCTGCAATTGCAGAGCTGGATTAATAAATAATCAAGCCTGCACCCTAATTTGATAGAGCTGGATACAATATCAAGCCTATCGCCCTGATTTAAATCTTTCTAAGACGAGAGTTGGACTCCAAAAGTCGAACCTGTTCTCCAGACCTGAAACGTTTACAAATTTAGACACGGATAATAGTTTACCAGTGCTCAACTGTAATACTTTAAGGCTGGCGATTTCCCTGACTTAAAAGGATGTGCGTGAAAGGTTAAATTTGCCGTTAGATAAAAATCCAGAAACTAGACGATTTTTTTTTAACATAAGATTTAGTAAGATTCAAAATTTGAGTTTTACAAAATAAAAATACAAAAATTCAATACAAAAATCAAACTTAACGCTACGTGTTTTCTTTCTTTTGTTTTCGTAATTCTAACGGCTACTGTGTTGTGATTGGCTAATCTAGTAGATCCGACAGGTAAGCTACTGACTCTGTTTTCAGTTGCCGCGTTGGCTAGCTATAAATTTATTTCAAGACTCGACAGAAGACTTGTTAATTCATTTTAAATTGATACGAAGATGTTTGCTTTCATGAATTTTATGATTTACTGAACTTTGAAAATATTGCTTCTACGGTAGTTATTATCCTAAGACAGTATGAATAATTATCCCAATTGAAAAGTGTTTTAGCTTGATAGCGGTAGCTAGTAGCTCATGAGTCATTTCTCCGAGAGGTAGAAAATGCTCGCGAGTTCAGAGAGTTTATTGAGTCATTTCTCCGACAAGTAGAAAATGCTGCTGAGCAGCGCGTTGACGCCATTTTTATACCTGTTCCCCTACTCCTATCCCTACTCCTCTCGGGTGCGCGCGCTGCGGCTTCGGAGCAGGCTTGATACGTTACAATGTATACCGTTGCATGGTACCGTTGGCATGACCGCACTTCCATATTTTACCGACCGATATAGCATGAATACCTTTGGCATGACCAGGCTTCCGTACTTTCCCGTTGAAGTCAAAATGACTTGCATCACTTTTAGTCCTGTCAAAATGGCTCTGAATTCGAAATATTCAGTAAATGACTGAATTTTTGCATATAGGGGTTTCCGACCCTCAGAAACTCAAATCTGAAGTCATTTTTGAGCTGCGTGGCCGGGGTTTCGAGAAATTAGCCAAATTTTACGTTTTTTGCGTTCTCTCGAGAAACCGCTATTGATAGATGAAAAATCACTCGACCATCGTGTAGAGCGGAAAATTCTGCATCGAATTATGTCCTCATATGTCGGAAACTGAGTCGGATTAACGAATGCAGAAAAAAATATTATTTCTCCCAAAATTCACCAGATGCCGTCGGTAAGTGGAGAGAGAAGGCAGGCAGCTAACCATCCCGTCGATAGGTAAGGTAACCAGTTGAGGCCCTGTTCTTGAGCGTTGAAGGGGGGGGGGGGGGGGGGGGGGGCAACTGTTGCGTGTCCTTATCACAGAAAAGAGAGGTATACAGAAGAACATTGGTATTATTGGGCTTGATGCCAAAAGTACAAATACGACACATAACGTCCGATGGCGACACCATAGTTCAGTAGGCGGGGCCTACACGAATCATTGTGTTGTGATATCGATGTGCATTCGTGTACACATACACAAGCTTAGAAACGCGCGCCATCTGGCACTTGGGGTGCCAACTAGGGTCGCAGTACCCCAAGCTGCGTAGTGTGTCATATCAATGTGTATTCGTATTCGCTCCGTGCACACTAATACACACTCACCAAAGTGAGAATGTATAGTCGTGTACATGCATACTGGTGGCGACGCCAGTAGTTAGAAAAGGCATTTTATGTACGGAAAAAATGTATATGTACACGACTACACATTCTCACTTTGGTGAGAGTGTATAGGTGTGCCGGAGCGAATACACACACACAAGCTCGCAGTACCCCAAGCTGTCAGCATCAAGCCCAACAATATGAATGTTCTTCTGTATACCTCTCTTTTCTGTGTCCTTATCCTTAGCCGTGTCGTACTGCGTACACGGAGCTCGGGCGGTCAACTGGCTACCTTACCTATCGACGGGACGGTTAGTTGTCTGCTTTCTCTCTCCACTTACCGACGGCATCTGGTGAATTTTGGGAGAAATAATATTATTTTTCTGAATTCGTCAATCCGACTCCGTTTCCGACATATGAGGACATAATTCGATGCAGAATTTTCCGCTCTACACGATGGTCGAGTTATTTTTCATCTATCAATAGCGGTTTCTCGAGAAAACAGAAGAAACGTAAAATTTGGCTAATTTCTCGAAACCCCGGCCATGCAGCTCAAAAATGACTTCAGAATTGAGTTTCTGAGGGTCGAAAACCCCTTTACGCAAAAATTCAGCCATTTACTGAATATTTCGAATTCAGAGCTATTTTGACTGGACTATTTATACTCGCATTGGTGGGCTACCGACCCTACGGAAAATTTCTAGGTGAAAATCTATAGGAAAAGATATGTATTCAGGGAGAATCCCATGGAATCATAGATAAATCCATTAGAAATCCGGAATTATAGGAAATCTATATGGATGACCTATGATGGTTCTATACCAAATTTATTAGGATTCGCAAAAGTAATCCATGGTTTCTCTATTTAAGGAGGTTCGACCGTAACTTATGAGTCAAAATAATGATTAAATTTTTTTTTACTTTCTGTTGTCCTAATATTTGTTAAAATTCATTATTTTAATTTAAAACAATTTAACAAATTTATTAATTTATATTTTTTACTTATTTACTAAAATAAAGTAATGGAATTACTTTCGTATTTATTACTCGCCGGATTGAATAAACAGATTTGGCAACAGTGCGTTTGATTATATCCGTGACTTTCCAAATTATCTAAGTTATAATACATTAAACTATTTCACTCAATAAAATATTTCGGTATTGTTTTTAATTTATATACTAATAACAACAATTGTTATACTTGCAACATCATGTCATTTCTTATATTTTCTCTCTCTTTGTAATTATGTTTCTATCCTTTTCTTTTTTCTCAGCTGTTGACGCGACGTTGCCAAATATTTATTCGAATAAATAGCCATCACTAGCGAGTTGAAAAAATAAATTTTAATTTGAAATATTTCCAAAATTACATCGGTAATGAAATATTATTTAATTTTTTTAATATTTTTAAATAATTCAAGTTTCTTGCGTATAGTTTTTTATTCGTTAAAGTTGGGAGGTTAATATTAAAAAAACTAAAAAAAGTCTCGTCGAAAGCTTGTCTGCCATAAGAGCCTGTGTATAAGGAGAAAAAAAACGTCATTTTTGAAAATTTATATCGAAGTAACTAAACGGTGAATCGTTTTCAAATTTTGGGATTATATAAATGACGTATTTATTTATGTGTACACTGAATTTCGAAGGTCAAAGTTGTAAATTATTTTTTACATAAGATTCGGTCGAACCTCCTTAATACAATAGTCGAAATCCATATGTGGATGAATCCACAGGCATATAATGGATATAATTTAGCTTCCTATAAGATCATCCGTACTAGGTTATGGATTCTCATTGACATATAACTGCAATTCTGCAATCATTCAAAATCCAGGAAAAATATCGTAGGAAACCAACTGGCCGTTACATAAAATTCCGCTGAAATAGACACATAAATCCATGTGTAATAACATAGACTGCCGTGTACGAACCATAAGAATATACATATTACCATGAAAATATGGCTCGGATATATTTTCGTAATCTATGTAAGACAGTACATATAACCCACAGGATCTAACATGCAATTTTGATAGAATAAACATAAAAATCCGTGTGTAATTACACAGATTGTCGTGAAAAGTCTGTAGAAGAATATAGATTTTCATGGAAATATGCCGGTGATATCCACTGGTGATTCATGGAAAAGAAAATTGATCGCATGTTACATTAAAATCAGAGAAAATTAACATATGATTTCTTGTATAATCACACAGATCATCGTAGAAAATCCGTACGCGTATGCAGATTCTGATAGGTTTACATCGGAATCCATACTGACTATATTGAAAAACAACCATGGAATTTTAGGAGATATGACGGTATATTAATATGACTGTCGTTGACGAGACAACGACAGACTTGCTTGAAAGCTTTACGATAAAATAGACGTTTGATACAACCAAATAAACCTTTCTGAGTCGTTAATTCATCCAAACTTACATCGGTGTCAGAAGTGGGATATATTTCATGGAATAATATAGATTCCTGTAGAAGTTGTTATAAACACTACTTAAGATTCCATGTGAAATTACATATAGGAATCCATGTCCGAGTACAACTACAGACCAGACATTCATATGTTATCCCATAGATTCCCCGTTCCAAATTCCGGTGGTAAATCATATGGATTCACATAGATCTTTCCCATGGGTTCTCAGGTGGATTCGTCCATGGATTCCACCTGGAAAATTTCAGTAGGGGACTGTCAAACTGTCCTGACCAATGCCACAAGACTGGAGTAAGTATATTAGGGTGGCCCAAATATAACTATTATTTTTTTTTCGGTGGGGTACCTCAAAATACTATGAGAAATACCGAATAAAAAATCCTCGCGCAGCAGGAAATCCGTTGAAAAATATTTAGAGGTCGCTATACCGGAGTTGAAATGTAATTTATTTCATTATTACTCATTCTTCCATTATATGTATATAATTCTTTGTAATATGTAACTTTATAAACTCAATTAGGCACCGAAAAAAATGATGCATATTATTGAGAAGAACGTATAGGTACAGCTGGCACGAGGTCGAAGAAAAATTCAAAGGTTTATACTACCGGATTTTGAAATAATTTTTCGAAATTCTTCAACTGCAATTATCCTTACAAACTTTGCTTACAGGTGTATAAGATGCGTAAAATCCTATTTTATGTGATATTTCAAGGGATTATAACGGTTGATAAAATATATACAGGGCACAGTCTTTTTTAATCGCTCCGGGCAAATATCTCAAAAACTAAAAGAGATACGAAAGAAAGTTTGAACCAAAACTTGAACGGATCGGAGGGGGAAAGATAGTGTTGATCTCAGTTGACTTGTGGATCTTGTCACTTCTATATATGTTCTTCTCAATAATATGCATAATTTTTTCGGTAAAAGTTACATAATAAGAAAAATTATATAGGTATATATATAGTTGGAAGAATAAGTAATAATGTAATAAATTACATTTCAATACCGGTAGCGACCTCTAAACATTTTTTTACGGATTCCCTGTTTCTGATATGCATATAATCGATTGCACCAAACACACAAGGGAATCTTGCCCTGCACGCATAGAACCCATTCTGAACTTTAATCAGCTCATTGGGATTATGTGGGATATGAATGAATTGTAAGGGCAATGGTGCAATCGAATGCGATATATTATACACAATACGACAAACGTATGTAATTTGCTAACGTTGAAGTTGTCACCAGTACATACATGATCCAGTAGCATTTCGTTATGCAATGTCAGGAGCAGCCGATTCATTAGTTCAAAACGCTACCATCAAATTCCCGAAGATTTTCTATCCCTACGAATGTGATTATTCGTTTCAATGTGTGATTCGGACTTCAGTAGTACAAGACGATTCCTATATCCACATTAATTCGAATTCTTATCGATTAAAATCCTCGAGAGATCAGGATTGGAACAATACCAAAGCGAATTATTTTGAATCCCGTTTGTCCATTTCGCCATCAAAAGATAAACATGACGAAGAGAAAGATGCTGTCAGAAACCTAGGTATAATAGTCACGATTAACGTGAAATAACAATCATTTCATAATGCAACCGAGCCTAGATTGATTTTTTTTTTACAAAATTCCAAAATAAATGGTTTCACGAGCATAAATTATACGTATAACATAAATTTCTTCAAATTTAATCTCAAAATCAGCCAGAAGAGTTTCGATTGGAAAAGTTTATATTTGTGATTCAACGAGTATTGTTGAATCAGCCAAAACCATCGGACTTCAAAATGCACCTATAATTGTGTCAAAAATATTTAGTTTCTCAGTTCAAACTTTTTGAGTTAATTTTCAGCTATTGAAAACATTTACGTTGGCTCTTCGAAATCCGATAATTCCTTTTCATAAAATCAATTGTTTTGTGATTTTTTTTTACAGTAAATCGGTATAGGCCTTCCTTGAGGACTTATGTGCAAGATGGGCGTTCCACCCTTGTAGTAATGATTTGAAGGTTGAATGAGAAAAATGCGGTATAAGACTTATTGAAGACCGAAAACCATTATGAGTTTAGTCGTTTCTGTGATTTATAGAAGAAAACAAAAAAAAAAATTATGTAAATTACTACAATACGCCCTCATTGCACGGATCAAGTTATTTTATCGCTATATGTATAACCAACTCCAAATTTGTTGTATCAGATTTTGAACAGAAATTCACCTCCTATACGTATTCGTAATAATAATATTTTCTTACATGTGAAAGATTCTTTGTCAAGTAAGCTGTGAGCCAACTGAGTTTTTGGATGTCTCCCAAAAATTCTGAAATAATTTGAGTGTATTACCTGACGTGGGAAAAAAATTTGTGAATTATTTCAGACATTTTGGTTGCCGAAATTCAAATACACTTTGCTCTACTTAACTTGACAAATGGAGCTCAGGGTTTTTTGGAGGCATATTTTGCATTTCAACACATTGGATCGAAATAGATAATCGAAATGTGTGTTTTCACCAATTAGGACAGTTTTTTTTTATTGCAAAAAATATAAGAATAATCCACATATAGAATGGGATTTTTTTATATATTTTTTGAAGTGGAGACTTTAGGTGTCTGCGAGAAAAATCATCATTGCACTACATTGTTCGAGTTCTAACGATTTAAAAGGCTACAGAAAAATTCTATATTCATTTGACTTTCTCAAAATTTCGATCTTTACAATGTCACATGAATATAGTAATGTAAATTTTTCTATATTTTTTTCAATCAATAAAACTAGACCAATGTAGTGCAATGATGTTTTTTCTGGTGGGCATCTGAAATCTCCAGTCCAAAAAATTATTTAAAAAATCCCATTTTACATGTAGATTATTCCCATATTTTTTGTGATGAAAAAAAACTGTACGAATTGGTGAAAGCACACATTGCGATGTTCTATTTCAATTGAATGTGTTAAATACGTTCGAATATGCTGAAAAGAAAATCAGAAATAGTTTGAACAAAGAGCTGAGGAAAAAACAAGAAATCTTTATACGAAACTTTTTTTTATCCCTGAGCTCAATTTATCAAGTCAAGTATAAGAGCGAAGTGTATTTGAATTTTAGCATGGTGCATTCATTCAACTTCAAATATACCGGGTCTATTCGTGGGTGAGACCCATAGGGCGCCCTATTATATGCAATTCATAGTACAAGTACGCTCTGTGCCATGAAAAACAAAAAAAATTGTGACGTTTAACTCTCAATTGTCGTTGTTTTTTCGGTAACAGAGCTTACTTGTACTATGAATCGCATATAATAGGGCGCCCTATGGGTCTCACCCACGAATAGACCCGGTATATACACAACCAAAAAATTTGAAATAATTCACAAAATTTCCTCTCACTCAAATGATTTTAGAATTTTTGGAGACATCGAGAAACTATGGTGGCTCACTTGACTAAAAATCCACGATGTTAGGTAGTTATTTTGCAAACTAATCACTAAATAGTTATCTGGGTAAAATCGCCCAAATTAGGTATCTCGTTTATTCGTCAAATAGTTGCTATTCAATGCTGATAAAAAAAAAACTGCTGTGTCATTCTTATCTCCCATATTATCTCCCAGGATTATTGACCATGATTGATATTAGGATTTGGAGTTTTTTAGAGCATTTAGGTGATAAAATTCAATTTAATACACTGATATTTTCTTATATTTTCATCACGTACTTATATATATGCAGCGTTAGGTCAATTATAATCTGTAATCAATTACATTGAAATTATCAATCCCACGCGTAATTTGTAATTGAATAAAAGTTACAAAAGTAATTAATAATTTGTAATGATCTAATTACAAATTTGCCAAACACTGCTCATATGTCTTGTACTATGTAATTATTATACACATATTTTCTTTGGGAATGAAAACTATCATTATATTTGTACTCTTTTAGAGTTGAAAAAGAAAATTTTCCGCTTGTTGACATCCAATGATATATAGCATTGTATTATTGGATCATACCCCCCGTTATTGACTTAGGTATGTACACTCAACGAATTTAAAAATGTCGCACCTAAAATAGGCAACCGAAGCTACACGTTTCAAGTTGGCAATGCCTATCTTGAGAATCGTCGCGATGAAAGGTGACGAGTGAGTCACAATGGCGTTGCCAACTTAAAACGTGGTTTAACCTCGGTTGCAGCTATTTTAGGTGCGAAGGTTTTAAAATCGTTGATTATTAAAATTTTCGATTATAATTTAAATCCATTGAGCTGGAAAGCACTTGGAGGGCTTGTCTATATCTCTGAATAATGATCATCTTTATAAATTTACAATTCAGATTGTGTTACAACAACGATGGAATTGCTGCAAAACAATTATGTTTCATTCAATCGAGTAATTTTGTCTATATTTATTTTCGTTTTTTTTTTTTCCTTCAACACAATAGTTATGCGATTCAATTTCTCGGAAACACTTAATAAAAATTTCTATTTTCTATAACGTTACATACATATACAATATAATAATATTACTTTCTTCAACGTTTGATATTTCTTATTACGAAACTGTTTAACTCTATGACAGTGTTCCATAAGCTTCCTCAGTAACTCGAGTCATAATTAAAGGAGATGAAATTTTTGGAACACTGTTTCAGGTATCAGCGAATCTTATACCTAGGTATACTATAATCTATCCAGTAAATCGAGCCTAATAAAAAGAATAACAGAAATCTCGAGAACTATCTCGTGATATAGAATTTGAAGTAACTAAAAGTTGATATAATTAACATATTGGCAGTTAGATTTTCAACAACATTTTTTCTGAATAAATTGTACTGTATTCGTCTGTGCGCAATAAATAATTTTTATGAGCGATAAAAGAAACGTACCATATCTAATATATCGACAACTTCGGTTACGATTTTATAAAAAATAAACAAAAATAAAATTCGACCTTCTAGTGTCCGTCATAATGTCAAATTCACATTGGAAAAGAATCTTTTTCCGATTCAGGATAAACCGAATACGTATGCAGCTATAATATTGAATTGACTATATGTATGTAATACAATGCGTTGTCACCGCTAGATACTTAATTTTCATATTCTACCGGATTATTTATTGATACGAATACACTAAACTATACATGTATAATATCCACTACATTGAATGTTTTTGTAATTGCAGTCAAATCACATTAATAGCTCAGATGCTTTTGAAATATTAAAAGTTTAGTATATATGGTATATAGTGCGTCACGTCACTTTTCATTTTCATATTTCAAACACACGTATAAGCAATATTGATTTAATGTTATCGCGATCATACCAAAATTATATTTTGGTATTGTACCTTTGAAAAGAAACCGATTTTTTATATAATATAGCCAATATCAGATTTACTAAACAGTGTGACCAGAGTGAAATCGCTTTACTCTGTGATCAAATTCTTCTCAAATTATTTTTAGCAAAATTTGGAACATGTAGTACCTGTTGATCAAACATGGCTACATGATATTTTAATTAAAAAAAGAAACAGCTCTCCGCAGTGAAGTCGTGACACCTTAGGTAAATCTGATATTATACAATAGGTATACCTATAATGTATCGTTAGTTCAAAAATATACAAGTAAAATTGTATAATTGGCTAAAAATCTTTCAATTAGTTTCTTTATTCGTTATCTAATAACTTTTCATCTAAAGGACGACGGCCCCCAGTCACCCAGCGTGGTCCGTTTCTAAAAACAAAAAGTCAAAGTCCGGTTTCTTGAAATAGCATAATTGTCGCCTATACATATCTATGTATGTCTGTCGCATTCATAAATAATTTTTTATTAATTTTTTTTTATTTTATATAAAATATATAGTGAGTTTGACACTTTTTCGTTATTTAAAATTTAATAATTATAAAATGCGTATATAGTATATATACTACCTCATCAAGACTCCCAAATAATTTATGAATGGACTCCATATTAAGCGTTTAAATCTCGTTAGCACATTTCATTATCACTATTAGTCAAGTCATTATTATATACACTCAAGTTCAATTTGGGAGTAAGCTTCATGAGGTTTACATTAATCTGCAAACATTTACAAATTAAATTTGTCTAACGAGATTTAACTGCAATTATATATTTCACCTAATTCTGAAACAGTCACTAATATATTAGAATATAAATAATCATTTTCTATATCCGACTATATTATAAGCCCAACTAGATAATTTGCATCTGTATTATTCTCATAGAGTAAAAAAGTGTTTCTTTTATTTTGGACCCGTAAGACTAGACGTCAGAGACAACAAAGATCATTTTTATCTACCGCAATGCAAAGATGCATTCACAGATACGAAATTTACGCGCGACGCGATCAGATTTTGCAAGTTTCAAATATTAAGTATAATTATAATTGTATTTAACAGTGGTCATAGTGTATACATTATAGCTCGCGTGTATAATATTGTATCTCATCGTTGTGAGGCGAAGAAAATATTAATTTAGGCCGCAATTTATTCAGTTGAAAATTATTTTGTGCAATTTTAACTTTAATAGGTCCCAAGTTTTTGAAGAATAGAAGATTTCAATACGAAGATTTTCGTTCATTAATCTCGTTATTATGCCCAGGCCCACATTGTAAAACACTTGACAGCGCGTGTGCGTACGTTCTAAATATTCCTTCATATTTATAAATCTATATATAATATATAAACAGCTAAATCTTTGACATTCATGCGTTTGGCATTCCATTTTTTTTTTTTTTTTTTTCCATCAGAAATTATAATCAAGTGAAAAAATATACATATTACTTCAGTTTAACAGCAAATGAATATAGGATAGGATGAAAATATTAAGAAAATACTCGAATATCGATGAGGATTGTCTTATGTGATGAATGATTGATAGTCGTTTAAAAAATTTTCAAGAAATAAGTAACGGAGTACTAATTGTGCAATATATCAACATTTGAAAGTTGATGTTATAGTTTCCATTATTCACGATCATATTTATGATATAACTATCTTTGTTGAATCTCTCCATTTTCAATTGTGTATATCAAACATTATTTGAACGAAATATGAATAAATCTGTACTGTAATCCATGATTCATTTGTGCAGTCAGATTTCATTTTATCGTTGAGACAACTGTGTCAAAATGAAAACAAAAAATCTTTCTAAATAAAGATAAAATAAAAATTCAAAATTCGTTGTATGAATGACAGAAATATCTACATGGAACATATATATGTATACCATATAACAAATTTCAAAATAGAATCTTCTACAGAGCACGAGCCGCGATAATAGATAATACGAAATACAAAACAAATTATGCCAATCAGGGGAGAGAATCCAAATTATAATCTTCTCGCTCCACAAATATCATTCAGTTTCAATATTCTTTATACTAATACGTGATTATAACATACTTATGTCAATTATTCATATGTAATATCAATTATCTAACGATTCGGAGAACATGGAAGTTGGATGAATCATTAAAAATTAATTCAAAGATTACTGCAGTGCTATAAGCATCACATGTGGCTAAAAACCTCGACTCTATCTCGTGTCTCATTATAGGAATTGACTGACGCTTTGTGGAATGATTGGATTTATCAAAGGTAGAATAACTGAACGATTTTACAAATAAGATTCGGAAAACTCAAAATCAGAAGCTGAAGCACGAGATGATCTTGTATATATGGAAATGCCCCCACCAATCGCACTATCAGATGTTCCTTCTCCGGTTACAAAGTCAGCTACAATCAAGGAATCCTTTGGGATGTTTATAGCACCTCCCTTGGTAGCATCTCTCTCAGCTAATCGTTGTTTAAGCATTCTGATTTTCTCCTCTTTCTGCGAAAGAAAAATTATGGATGAATTTATGGATTTAACTGAACACGTACTATTTAATTAGTACCGTACGTGTAATCTGGTGTAATCCGCATAACCGATATTAAATAACTTCATGTAGTGACAGGAAATTGTGGAGAAAAAATTATTATAGATTTCGGAAAAATTATATAATAATTAATTAGAACAAAAAATTGTACAAGGGTTCGCTTACCGCAGCAATTAGCTTCTGCAACTCGTCATTCTCATTCAACAACTTCTGATATCTCTCTTCGTCTTCTTTGCATATACCAACGTCTGGATTATATTTAGACTCTGCCTTATCTCTTGGATGACGGATAACTTCTATCACTTTTGGTACAAATATTAAAGCCATACTTAAAAAACAGCAAAATATTATAGCTAATGCCACAAAGGCGAAGCTTGCGTCTTGCTGACTTGCAATCACCATTGTTACCGGAGCTGTGATAAGGCATAGTACCACAACGTTGTAAATGGACATTCCCACATAACGTGAATCATTAATTTGTTTAACTTTAATACTGCGGGTCTCATAGGCCAGAAATAGACCAAATACTAAAACAATGCCTTTATAGCCGTAGACCAAACCTGCAAAAGACGTTGATTCAAGTTTAAAAAAAATTCGAGGTAGGGACCAGAATTTTTATTGGTAATGAACAAGTTGTCGTTATTCACCAAGCCAGATTATGTTGTGATCACTTTCGCAATGCTCTAGTTCAGGTCTGATCCTGGCATCGTCGTCCCCGTACAAAGGTGATTCTAATGGAAAAACTTCGATGCGTCTTTGCAACGGATCTAATAACTGCCATGCGCTCAAAATTATAACGTCAAATGTCAGCAGCGCGCTGACCATTGTATAGAGCTTCCACGGCTGAATTTTCTTCTGTATAGATGAAACTTTTTGTTTAACCAAAAATAACTAGAAAAAGGGGAAACATTACGAGTACAGGACTGATATGCAACGCGTGATCTAAAAAGCGTGCGGGATTAGTCATTAGTGGTTACTTAATAATTACTACTTATATTGTACATCTATTCTATATTTTACAGGTGGTGCATAAACCTGTGTGTGATTATAATATGCTGCGTAATTTGGTGAAGGATTATTTAAGTATATCGGTAAAATGATAGGTATATCAATTGAGGGTGTATGTACACCCTAAATAGTTGTGTTTTTGAAGGACTGGCTTGTGTCCAAATTGTTCTTGAATTAATATGCCTGTTTCGTTACAGTAGTTCGTTAATTCTCCGAAGCATAATCAAGTGAAAGTCAGAAGTTGTGTGCCATTGGATCGCAGAGCTTGATGCAGTCAAAGTGAAAACACATTCAAGTCAAGGATTTGCATCAATCGCTACTTCGATTTTAGATACTTGGGTCTGTAATTGTTCAGAAAACGAAGTTCTGTCAAATAAACAGTCAACTGCTTGATACTGCAAACGTGGGTCGAGTAATCAATTTTTAAATGCTAAATTCTCGGGGTTACAAACTTTTTTTTCACTGTTCTTTAATTATCTAGAACAAAAATCAACGTATCGAAGAGTTGTCGGTTCATCGGATGCTTTATGAACGATTAGAGACCCAATTGTCTAAAATTGAAACTGCATCTAACTTGGAACCTGATGACTCACAACTCCTAACTTTTACTTTTACCAGAGACTAGCAAAGTTCTGTATTAAAACTGGTTGTTTAAAAATAAACAAAGTTAACACATGCTAGTTCTGCAAAAATATCCCTATTTGAGTCGCATGTATCCCCTTAATCGTGCAATATACAGTTAATTAGAAAGAAAAGGAGTACCTAGATTTGAAAAGGTTGCATTCAACTTTCAACTCGCATTGTGATATTATAGAAATTTGTGAACACACATAATATCTATGTGTAAGATAACGTGTGACTAATGCCATAGAGTCGTAACAAACAAAAAGGCGATTTTGAAGCCAAAGTTCGTACAATTTTTTTTTTAAGATCTCATTCGCTCCAAAATAGGGTGAAAGCACAGAAATAATTTTTCAAATTTTACATTTGTGAATAGGCCAAAAGGCTGTGTCTGTCAAATATCATTATATTTTATCATCGAAATCTTCATATTAAATAATTTAGCAGATACGACCTTATGGCCATGCTGATATAGAAGTACGGAGTCTCCATGATTTAAAAAAAAGTTACCAATTGAAAGGTGGTATCTGCTAGTACTTACGATATTCTCCCTTTAATTGATCACTCATTAAGTTTCAATATTTCTGATCGTATTTCTATACATTCTGCATGGATACAGAAATAAAAAAAAGATATACGACCTTTTCGCTTTGCAATGCCAATAGGTCGTATAATATCGCTTACGACCTTATGGCATCAGTCACCCGATATTATTACTTGCTGATGAGCCTACAGCATGCGACTATAAATTGCTGCATTCCATCATTTATTTTAGAGGGTGGTCCTATGCTAATCGTAAAAGCTTTGGTATACAGTATCAATGATATTCTCTATCTTATATACTCTAATCTATACATCATAATGTAGATTCGTAAGTAGAGTAAGAAAAGTATATCTTGCGATTGATCTTGCTCCAAACTCTTTGACGTTATTACAGAGTATTTTAATTTCATTTCGGATTTGCCAAGTTCCCTGAATAATTTCACTTTTCAATTAAGAAACGGGCCATCAAGTTATATTTATTAGTTCCACTATTATTTTCAATAAATAAACTACATAGTCTTACCTTAGCTTGGTCCGCTTTAGTCTTTGTCGTCAGCCTATGTACCCTCCAAACTTTACTAAACATTGCTCCGAATGCCAAAGTAAATCCGGTTGATAACATCCAGGCTCTTGCTTGACAGACTCCTGGATATTCTGAGGGATCCACAAACCGTCCATCAACTCCGAGCAGAAATACAGATATCAAGCAAGTGATGACACCCGTTAACATTATTGTATTACAAACTGGATGCGAAGACATGATGACTCTGGATGAAAATAAGAAAGCAGTAAAATATGTAACATGTTGAATAAACAAGGAAAACTTAAAGGGTTCCCGAGGGGGTAAAAATATGTGCCGATACCCTCACCAAGGAAACACTCTTGGACATCCTTGAATACAATAACTTCTTGAAAAGATAGAAGTATGTTTCTTTGTGGTGTGAAATATACACTGTTTATATCTATACAAATGCGATTAATCACCTCCTATGTCTGTTCCAACTATTGAAAACAATCAAAGCCATGGCTATTACAATTCCTACGGATGATACTGTTCCCATACATATAAATAACGGTAAAGATACAGTTCTCAGAACTCTTCTAACAATTGTTCTATCTTGTGGGACTTTGCCACCTATCCACCTCTCCTTGTCCAACCACGTTAAATTATCACTCTGGGTATCATAGTATCCAAGTTTTACGTATATACCGCCAACTACCTGCTCTATTTGCGTTAAAGCAATTCGATCACCTTGAGAGCTGAACGCTACATATCCCTGAAAAATTAAATCCAATAATTACGATAAAAATTTATCAAATAAGCGTTTTAGGTATTTACAAGTTACTATTAAGTCACTTACTGAAACTCCGAGAAATTGAGTTGAGTTTATAGCTGAATAAATATCATCAGCTATTTCTTTGTCCGTGTAGGTGAAATTTTTCAAACTTTTACCAAGTTTAGTTAATTTTTCCATCGTTTTGTTGAATGCTTGAAATGAAGACACGTTAAAAGTTTATACATTTTGAGAAGCAGAGAGAAAATTAGACGATGTGACAATCTTCACTTTAACTCAATAATTTAAAAAAATAATCTGTATCAATGCTCTCACCCAGAGCTACGGACCAAACAGCATCGTATGCGAGGGGTGCCTCTTGATAGCCCTCTGGATATCTATTGTTATCTATATCGTAGCCATCTTCCTTTAACATTTTATTCAATCTTTGCCTAAAATCTTCTGACGTCATGCCACTAATTGTTTTCTGATTATTTTGATTCCACATGAGAGCTTCGGTAGTTAAATGACCTTCTGCTGCCTGACGCATCTGTTCTTTTGTGCAAGTAATACCTTCCTTATCTAAATTAACTTCGAACCAATCGTCTTCGTACCAGCCAATGAAAAACCAAACGTAACTCTTCCCATAAAGATTTTGATGATAAAGTTCACACAGTACTCTTCGTGCCGCAACTACGTAAAATAATCCTACTATAACTCTGGCATCTTGACGACGTAGATTTCGAACTGCGTCTGCAGGATCTGATAGGAAACTCTGACGTGTAACAATTTCAATTCCTGCCTCTTTGCATCGAGCTTCTAAATCTTCAACAGTCTGTAGAGAGACAGATTTTTTAAATATTTATTACCATGGTTTTTTCTAAGCGAGGGTAAAAGGAAAAAAATTGAAATACCATGCTTGTATGTATGTATAATACATATTCTTCATTTTATACATATATCAAAACATTACTGTGCAGATTTATTATTCAAGAGATAATCTAGTGGAAAAGATTAAGACTTGCAACTAGGTGATAATCAGCATCGAGTTATTGCAAGGGCATCGATACTTACAGAAATGAATACTTCTTCGGCTTGCTGTAAAATGGCCACACGAGACCAGCCAAACTTTTGGAGTAGCTTGATTCTGGTTGGATTATGAACAGTAGCTGATGGGTGAGTCCTGAATAAAGTTGGGAAACGATTGCGATCTGACAAAGCTGGAGATGAAGCTCCGTAGCATAACTAGAAAGATTTATAAATATTTATAGTAGGATGTATGATTTCAGAGCAACATTTTTTTCCAATCTACAAAGAGATTCTATACTTTTAGTAAGTTGAAACAAGAAGCTCCTTAAAATTTTAGCCCCCAATATTAATATTAAGAGGTCCCTCAGCGCGAGTTTATATTTCCCAGTTAAATACAACATGGAAAACTTTTGTTTGCTTCTTCTGAATTTTATAACTTCCCTACGGATAAATATACAGAAATGGCCGAGAGATATTCTTGTAGGGAATTCGATGTCTTACAAACAAGATTCTTCGTCGACATATGATAGACCCACTCGCTCAAAAGTTTTTGGTCCATAAATTCTACTTTGATGACCAATATTCAACTTTTGAACGAGTAGGTTTATCATATGACTGAGGATCCTTTTTGTAGAGCATTACATTCCCTACAAGAATATGTCTCGGCCATTTCTGTATATTAATCCGTTTGCGAGTTATAAAATTCAGAAGAACCAAAACAAAAGATTGCCCATGTTATATTCAAATGGAAAATAGAAAATCGCGGTGACGGACCTCTTAGTATTAATATTAAGGGAATTTTTACAGGCTTTTTGTTTCACCCTCCGGCAAGTGTAGACTCGGTTCGTTGATTGACAAACATGTTGCTCTGAAATAACACACCCTAATCTGTAGTAATAAGGTGATGTAATTTGTGTTAAAATTCAATTTTGCCACTTTGATTGTATATAATATTTATCTTTATGCTCACAACAACCAAATTCCACATTTTAGCAGCTTCTGCAACTGTAGTACAAACTGTGCTGCAACCAGCTAACAACATTAATTTTTGTGGTTTATTGTATAATAGATTATACATAACAGATGCTCCTAGGCCTGGTTCACACTGAAATAAACAATTTTGAAATCAGTAGGATAAGCAATATAATATAATAACATTGTGAACATAATTCCTTTATTAGTTAACTACCTCACTGTCATTTGAATGCAATTTTAGAGTAAATCCAGGCAATAAATCTTTCTGACTGTTAACATCATCCAGTGCCAAATTTGCCGCTGGCATACATGCCTGGAAAACAATATTCATTTCAATTAATTTTGCTGTGTCGATCAGAGCCACTAAAACTACTCATCAGTTATCCATTAGCCGTACAGCTAGTTGATTCAGTGATGATATAAAAAACACTGGAAACAGGAGACTGAACTCCCAAGTATTTGGGACTTAGTTACATTATCACTGTATAATCAAAATGAAACTAATCAATCTACGCTTTGCCGACTGCATTCGAATACAGAGTTCATATTTACATCTCGCTAGTCCCGTTCCCTGGACTGGGCTAATCAAGAAACATTTCACTATGTGTATATTTATGATACCTAGCAATAGGTGCAAATAAACTGATTTATACTTAGATGTATAGAAATTGTATTTCATTAATACATAAATGGTTTCTTGAGAGTCTTCAGACACCGAGACTGACAAAAATGTGTTAACGCGCTGGTCGACTTTTTGAAGTGAAACTTTATATCGCGTGGTAGGCGTGAAATGAAACTCGGATTGAACGAAAATATAACGAAAATGTAACAAAAATCCGACAGAAAAATATAAATATATATTTTGTATGTAAGACATTCGTTGCCAATGACAAAAAAAAATTGTAAATATATCTAGATCGAATTGGGATGAAATGCACTGTATAAAATTGTTGTTTTTCAATATATAGGGCATTTCTCGCCAATGACAAAAATAAATTATAAATATACCCAGATTGAATGAAAGTTTCATTTCTGCTATGCATAGTTGTGCCACGCATCATTGTTTTTATTCAGAAAATTGAATAATGTTAGATAACTAACAAAACAATTATATCTCGATAGTACTCTTTTACACCTTGTTCAATAACGCATTTTTTAATTGTGTGTAAGTATTGATGTGTTTATGATTTTTAGAGAAAGAATCAATTATAGAAAGATGACTATAATATACTTAGAATATAGTTACTTGTATTATCAAATTATCAAGTTGCAGATTTGCTGAGATTAAACTTCTATGAATATATCCCATACCTGACCTCCCTGCCATCCACCCTCACCAGCAATTGGAAATATGCCACCGATATGCAAGACATTGTCATCAGGAGGCAAAGATGCTTCGACAATGCTCCTAATTAACATGATCAAAGCAACGAGCAGTCTAAACATTTTGGAATTCCTAGAACAATCAATTTCCCTTTTGGTTACAAATTGACATTGCAACAAATGATGATTTCTCATTATTTCTTTTTTTTTCAAATGGAAATGTATTCAAGAAAAATTGATATTTCTGAATCTGCATATAGTATGATGTGCAACAATGTCTTGTAATGACCAACAAAAACTGTCATCTAGTAAAAATCGATACAATTTAGAATTAAATAAACTGTAACATTAAAAAGTGTGCGAATGCCTTACCTTGCAATAAAGCTTAGAGTAAAACTGCTGTCAGATGCTCAAACCGCGAATATTGAAATGTAAATTTTACAACGTAAGTAGGGTAGAACATACATCGTAATTGTATGTTAATGTCAACAGGTCCTGTCGAAAATAATTTATCAATTGTTTATATAATCTGAATTAAAGATAGAGCCCGGATTATCTTTAGTAGAGAATATAGTGTTTTAGTACATGTATTATAAGTACAATTTGAAAGGATTTATTACACTTTAGAGATATATATATATATATTATTGAGAAATAATTAATTGACACGGATTATTTGTTCAGTTTGTTTTTTATTTTATTTTTTTTATCAAATTTATGTACTCGGAAATTATTTTACTCAACGAAAAGGGCTCTTCTGAGTAATTCACTTCATATTGATTTCAGCCTCTGGCTCTGGCCAAGAGGGTTGTGACTGACTTGTGGTGGGGATGGATGTATGTAGTACCTATGTGCGTACTTACTACTTTGTAGTGCGTACGTATTACGGACATAGAGATATTACAGATGATTATGGACGTTCGAAATTAAAAAAATCTTATATCCAGAGATCGTACGCGTGTTGTAATACTGAAAAATATTATTAAGAAACAACTGCTAAATCTACACTGCAGGTATTATCGAATTCAAGAAACGTAATAATTGTGCTTCTTGATCCTCATCACTGCATGTATGCGATCGTGATAAATAATCAATAAATTGAACGGAAATTATCAACCGCACGCTGATAAAAAGAATTCGTAAAATCGGTAATCAAATATGATAAAAGAAACCGGGGATATATTTTTATAGATTTCGTGAATGCGTATATCATTCGAATATTTGCATACATACAATTATAGTCTGAGTTCTCTATTTCTCGTATACCAAATTTATGTTTCCTTTCCTTCAACAGTTCTGAAATTATTATATCAATAGACAAATGTTCATGGGAAACGCTTCGAACCTTTATAAGTTAGTTTTATTATTTTAATATAAACATTCACCGAAGATATACTAGTATATCTTTAGTCAACGTTATAATGTGTGCGGACTTTTATTTCAATATTAGCGCGTTAATAAAGTAGCGTCATCTGTTGAGAGCACAGTCTACTGCTCGGGACGTTGTGACGTCGCGGACATCCGTAGGTAAATCTAGAGATTATGTAACGTCCGACCGGTATAGTCGATAAAGTCTGAGTTCCTTAAAGTTGATAAAATGGGAAATTCTAGTTGGACAACTCCAAAGTAGTGATTTGTGAATAGTTAGTCGTTTAGAAATTCGGGCAAAATGCTCAAAGAGTCGTATATCGTAACGAATGTCTCATATTCTATGGAGTTAATTCTAGTAATATTACAAGTACAGGGGGTCCGGTCGAACAGATTTGACAAGCAATCCTTTTTACCGACAGTACAAGTTGAAAAATTTCACAGCTGTAAAGTGCCTACGGTGTGCGCGCGCGCAATGAATCAGACTCCAGTATCTTGTATTCCGAATTCAAGAATGTCAAAAGCAAAGAAGGTAATCGACGAGGCCCGAGATGGCCAAAATCCAGAGTTGGATTTGGCAGATAAGGGCATTTCCACGTTCGAGGAAATGCCCGGATTGCGTGAGTACAATACACCATCGTTGTTCTCCTTCGTCATTACCAAATTAGGCAACTTGTCGAGACGACTTTTTTTGCACCAACAAAACCTAACACTGCCATTACTTAGCGCAGCTGATGGGCGTGGACCAATCCTATAAATAAATACAAATAACATTTATTCATTCAAATATCCTAATTCATCCCATTTAATGAGAAATAACAAGTTTTACGATCCCCCAAAACCTCTCACTTGCGCTGCAAATTTATATAACTTAGCGTTTAAATAATGAATATTTTGATACAATTGTATTTCCTTATATGGTTTAGTTTACATTATATCATATCTACATTTATCTTCTAATGAACGTATACTTTCAGTGAACATGCTGCAGATCACCAGGCTGACGCTAAGTCATAATAAACTTCAAGGTAAACTGATTGAACGATATGAATATTCTTGATATTTTCAATATTGTTATCCTTGCGTGTGGAGCGAGTGATATATGAAATGAATTGTTGATTTTTCAGTCGTTCCACCCGGTCTGGCAAATTTAGTTAATTTGGAAATATTGAACTTGTTCAATAATCACATAAACGAACTTCCAATTTCGTTATCGCAAATGCCTAAGTTGAGAATTCTCAATGTTGGGTATGTAACCATTTAGTACAAAAACATTACCGTATCATGCATATAATATAATGAACAAATTTAGATCCAAATCATAGTCAACAGATATTTGATGAATAGTTATATTCTACTTTTTCAGAATGAATAAATTGGACTCTCTACCACGAGGGTTTGGCGCTTTTCCTGTACTCGAGGTCTTGGATCTCACTTACAACAATCTCAGTGAAGAAAATTTACCAGGAAACTTTTTTATGATGGGTAATGACACGGGTTATTCCTTAAATGCGCTATTTCACAAATTTCAAGTGTTGTTTTGTACCTAAAAATTTTTGATAATGTTTTTTTATCATCAATTGTTAATATCCATGAAAATGAAGCAAACTCCAACTCGATAAAAAAAGATTTTAGTGAAATTTCATGCCATTTTTTATATTTCACGTTTCTTGATAACACCAAAGAAAGTTAATAGTCTCACAAAAAAATTTTCAATACATTTATCGACGGAAATTTTCCGCTCTTTTAATTCATGTTCTACCAAAGCCCAAGATTTTTGTATCTCAAAAATTCGGCTAAATGTATTTAATCTACTCATTCATTTATATTTTATTTCCAGAAACGCTGAGAGCCTTGTATCTGGCTGACAATGATTTTGAGTACCTGCCACCTGAGATTGGCCACCTGAAAAATCTGCAAATTGTAAGAATTTAGAATAAAGTCTCTCAGATAATAAAATGCAGACAATAAAGATATTATAAGCATAACACATTTTATTGCTGAAAATTTTTTTCTGCAGCTCGTACTCAGAGAGAATGATTTAATTGAACTGCCGAAAGAAATCGGAGAACTTAGCCGACTTCGAGAACTACACATTCAGGGAAATCGACTCACAGTTTTACCGCCAGAAATTGGTAAATTAACACTAGACCATTCTCTTCACATTATAATTAGTACTTATTGTTTTTCTATGCTTCTTGGCTTTGGATATTTGAAAATATGACATCAACTGTGTCTGTGTATCATTCTAAACCACGAATTTTATCGCTCCAAGAATACATTTGAATAAAAGTTTCGTAATAACAGGTAATTTGGATCTGGTGAGCAACAAGGCAGTATTTAGGATGGAATTCAATCCTTGGGTAACACCTATCGGAGATCAATTGCAAGTCGGAATTTCGCATGTAATTGATTATATACGTTCGGAGACCTACAGATAGTGAGTATGAAAATGATAATGAATTGAATCGATAAAATCTGGTAGAAAACTTTGTAAAGTATTAACATATGGACAAATATCGTATTAATGATATATCATTGCTTAAAGCGAATAAAATGATGAAAAAATTTCACTTATTCAAAAATCAAATGCTCTAAGAAACTATCGCTGCTGGGTACATACCGTATTTCAAAAATTATAATGCCGGGAACCAAAAAACGGAATTAATGAATTGAACATTAAGTAATTATCAACGTTTTACTTCACAGTCTTTACAATCGTCATCTTAGTGCCAAAGGACCCCCACCGCCGATCGAGAATGATAAGAGCAAGAAAATATCACGCGCTCGTTAAATGCAGGGATAATCGCAATACGATCAACGCTTATATTAATTTTTAGTTTTTAATTTGAATTTTCAATGCCAATGACTAATCATTTACGTATTTGAATCTATTGATTCGCTCATTAACTTTGATTTGACAATTAGTTTTATAATATCAATCGAATGGTGCCTTGAACGAAGTTCACATACTGCCTTGAAGTTTTTTAATCGTTAAATAATTTAATGAATATATAAATATATATATATAGATTTTTATTAATGTTCCGCGCCTAAACTTTTATAACAAATATCTAAAACTAATTTATTAATGTATGTACCTATAATGCAGCCTTTTTCGCTGATTCTTCATAATCTTAATACATTCATAAATTGATTCTATCATAGCTTCAGCGAATTAGCGTTGTCTCATTGATATAAAAGCACTTGAAGTTGCATGGTTTGCGATTGATTGATCTTGCTACGAGAATACAATATTCATTTTATCAGTTGCATCCTCCGTGCCAGTACAAACTAAAGCCATCATAATTTTAGGTGCAAAAAAAAAAAAAAAAATGAAAAAATCAGATAGTTGCGGTATCCATAAAAAGTCTTTTATACATTATCCTAAAAAACTGTAAAATATTCTGTCTTCTCACATTCAATGAATCTCGACTGCAGCGTTATATTTCACACATATGTTGTTTTTGAATTATTGTTTTTAATTATTACCAAGATGAAATAATATGTTGTAAATATTGTTACATACCTTTCAGTTTTATATCCATGTTACACTTATTGAGCTTCTAATTGGCATACACAAAAACCTATAAACCCAACTTTACCTTTATTTGCAAAAAAAGGATCTGAATAAACAATTTCACACCATAAACCGTGAGTGTTCTACTTTTTTTTGTTTTGTATACATACACGTTTTATCACTACAGTTGTACGAATCATCTGTCTTGTTTATACTGCGGAAATGATATGATTGAGAATTATAGCATCGATGAGTCTCGTATTAAATATAAGGTACCAGTCTCGCTTCAATCAAGATGCAGAAGAATGTAATGCAATCATTTATTGCTTTAGAAAACAAGTACGTACAATTTATCGCTTGTTTTCTGGAGCTATACATTATATACGATGTGTCAGTTTTTCACGTTCATACAATGGTTCATAATATTTGACTGTATGTACGGATCACATAGGATGGCAAGATTGAAACAAAAAACTCTGAAACTTTCCAGGGAGGAATATCTAAAAAATCAATCTGAAGAAGGTAATTTTTAATAGGACAAAGATTGTTAGCTGTTTGTTTATTACACTTTCAAGCTTCGTCGAAGCTTAGAATTTAAAGCTGATCAGACTCGTCTGAAATCCAATTATAACATTATAATATATATTTTAACTAACTCAATTTCGAGGATCATCCAGTAAACAAGTACACAATATGAGTATTCGATATAAATCACATAGTTGAGAAACTAATCATATACAATCCAACCAGTGCGTAGAACTTTCGGGTTCGGTATTCAATTAGACAATGAATAAGCATGTAATCATCGTTGTCCTGCCTCAGTAGATGAGTCTATGGAGATAACAATGAAAAAAGTAACTTGTCCAAAATGTAGAGGAGATGGAAATGAGTCTTCTACAACACATATACAAGACTTATGCCCTGCTGATCGGAAGAAGATAACACAGCTCATTTCCGAACTCGCGAGGTGAAATATGAAATAGCAATTTCGCTATTGTCTGAAAATATTACAGCTAAATTACAACATCATAATAATCATTATTCATTCAGATGCACCCAAGAAAAACATAAACTTACAGCTAATCTTGCTGTAAGTAAGGCAGAAACTGAAGCGTTACAAAATCAATTACAAATACTTAACAGTCAACAGGAGGATGATAAGAACAAACTGAGATCGCAGGTACAGTTTCCAAGGATTACCGAGTACAGTTCTTACAAAAAAAATTTATAATACGTTAGCATAAAAAAAAAATAGAATTGATCTATTCGGTAAATCTTACGGACGTCTACTTCACGGGACTTTTAATGTTTGACAATGAAATTTCAGCTGTCGCATACAAGAACGGAAATGAGCAAGATTCGGTTGCAAACGTCCCACTCGTTAAAGCTATTGACGGAACAAATAATGGCAATGGAAAATCATTCGTCGAGGCTTATTGAAGCTGTGAAAGATTTGCTCAATGACAAGATATCTCTGCAGGATGCGCTAATCAAGCATAAAATGAAAGTGAAAATTCTTGACGCTAAGGTCAATGAATTGAAGGAGAGTAAAGATATGGAAAAACTGCTATTTGTCAATCAACAAATCAGACATCAAACGGCACAAAGAAATGACAAAGACTGTCAGACTGAAACAGAAGGAAACTTGTGAGCGAACATACTGAAAATCAATCCCTTCTGACAATTATGTTGTGTTAAATTGACCTTTTTCTAGGCAGCAAATATGCACAGGTTCCAGATTGAAAATATCTGAAACAATTAATCAAGAAACACATAGCTTTTCAAAAACTATCCAGATAAAAAGTAAACGTGACTTAGATGAACCTTCGTCAGAAGCTATACTACTGCGTGAGCTCTTCTTCAAACGACCAAGCATAGACGAAAACGAAGGTTTGGATTTATTTCCAAAATTACCGAAAAGTTGAATGTCCGCCCATAGGTACCCATAGTATTGCCTCTCAAGGAATAGTAATGTGAAAACGGTGGCTTGTTGCATTGATTGGATAATAATATTGATTTCCGAATCATCAACTAATTTTAGTATAACCCTATATCAATTGACAATAAATACTAAATTAAAAATCCAGGTGGGACGCTCTAAAAAAATGGGTGATCTTGGAATTTTTTTTGTTATCAAAAGCTATAAGATATATCGATTCCAAATTCATTGGGTATATTTATGCATGGTTTGTAAATATTCACTTTTTTTTTTCAATTAAAATCTCCAAATAATCCGATATGAAAAATGTTGTTTTGAGATAAACGGCTTTAAAGTTTTAAGTATGTCTATCAGCGGTGACGCGCTCCTCCATTCAAACATATACACTATCGCAATTCCGGGAATTCTCTCATCACAGAGCTTAAAATGTTCCAAAGATTTGCAGCTTCAAGATTATGGGGGAAAACAAAAAATCGATTTTGTACATCTATGACACTAGAAAGGCCCTTTAAAATGTCAGTTCCTTTCAAATTAAAACTTAGATAGATTAAAACATTTTTACAAAAATATATAGGTAGATTTAATTCAATATAATCATTACATTTGAAGAATTTCAATTTACATTACAATGAGACCATTTACCGTCCTATTCCTCTTTCAATTTGAAAGATTTAAGGCATATTCAAAACACATAAAGTTGAGGAATTGAGTAAAAATATTAACATTCACTAAACTTGCGTTTTTGGTCATTTTCATACGATCTTGTTGTTTGAGCGTGTGAAAATCTAATCACCAATGTAAAAAATGCTTGACACCATATGATTCAAGGCACACCCTTCTATCTCTGGAAAAATTTAATATTTGTTACTTCTGATGTACGCTATTTTGTGATTCTTACTAATTACACACGAATTAATTTTATCGTTGGCACGCTCAAACGCAACTAAAAGAAACGCTCTTGCATTGGTGTATTACTTAAAAAAATTTTACTGTCCATATGTATCGAGTCTCAGTCTGAATCAGTCAGTGGTAAACCATCTTCGTCGTCGGTATACTCGCATTCTTCTAACAAGCATGTCTCAGTCTCATACTGCAATACCTCGTTGTCTGCCAGATGTGAATAACCCTCCATAAAATTGGCAAACCTATAATTCGATAAGAAATTTTTAATATAACTTATCTCATATCGTAGTAAAAAATTAACATAAATAAAGCGAAAGAATATAAGTAATTTAATACTTTCATTGAGAAATAATGATAAAGTGAGTCACATTTTTTTTTCTACTTGACGAATGTGAAAGCATAATTAGAATGTTACATTAAGACGCATTGTATTTTAAACACAGAGTTGATAAAAAGTAATTACTAGTTGTGTGGATATTCATCTTTTAGTAATTGTCCAAATTAGGTATTTAAAAAATAAAGAAAAAAAAAAAAAAACCTGATAGGATCTTTGAGTCTCAGAACTGTTTTCCACTGATTGCATTCAGGGCTGGAGCAATACTCTCGCAGAGTACTCAATGCCTTTTCAGTTTCTCGGACACCCTCTTCGTGATACTCATCTTCCGTTAGCAATCCTCGTCGTTTGGGAAATCTTGCTCGCCTGATGAATATTTAATTGAAAGAGAAGAGAGATATATTTCAGAAATGTGTATTATGTTTTAGTAAATATACAAGGTGGCCCATTCTAATTTTCCAGGCCAATATAACAAGAACTAAGTAAGATAGTGTAAAATGTTTCAGACAAGAGTTGTATAGTTCTATTAAATAAGGGTTCCAATTCTAATAAATAAGGGTTCCAATTCTAATAAATAAGGGTTCCTATATAAAAAACAAAAGTTATCTCATAAAAACCCCACATCAAAATCGAAAACCCATAGTGTTATCAAAGGTCCTCCTCGAAACCATACAACTTTTGTCTGAAACATTTTTCACTATCTTGCTTAGTTCTCGAGATATTGGCCTGGGGGAATTCAAATGGGCCACCCTGTATATTATATTGATGATAATCTGACAACTCGTAAAGATCGTGAGAATTTTCATAAATCTGGTGTGCAAATGATTTCAGTACAAAAATACAGTTTTTCGTCTTCTAATCGCGTTTTATTGAAAAAGTACAAATTTTAATATTAACAATAATTTTCTATTCAATTCTTGTAAATCCATAATATTATTGATAAATCCAATCAGAATAAGGTCGGTCTAAAAATAAAAAACAGAAAATACGAAGTTATAAGTATGGAGATGAAAAATAAGTCCGAATGTGACAAAAAAAAATCTAAAATTAAGTACCTACATATATGTAGATAATCAGCCGATAAGCTCAGTTGCCGAATGTTTAATTAGTGCTTTAATATACTTATTATATTTTAACAAGATTTTATTCGTCATATTGAAAGCATATAAGCTCTTTTCCATATAAGATTTTCAGCAACCACTTATCGGCTTGCAAAACCAAGAGAACTTACCAATAAGATTTTCCCCGGTGTACCAAAGAATGTGGAAAGTTGTATCCAATGACTAATAATATGTAAATCCCAACGGCAGCTTCGTCGAAGTAACTGCTGCAGTATATCATTGCAAAACTTAAACCCTGAAATTTTTCGATATAATATCATAAGATTTTTAATGTACATACCTGATTCAATACAGCGAATATTTCATTTTCAGTCAGATCGTTAAATCAATGTCTCAATTTTGATACGCAAGAAATAATTGATAATTGAATTGAGTAATTATAAATAATTATTGAATGCTAATCACATGTTCAATTTATGTTTTAATAATATTTTACATTCTGATAATCACCTGAAGAAACCATTGTATAATATGCTTTGTACGTTTGTTAGTGACGGGACCCAATCTGTAGCAGACTATGAAGCTTATTAGAGAGGTAATTACTATATACCAAATCACGTATGCTCGATATTGCATTACGATCATCTGAGCATTTTCCCATACCAATTGTCCAAGATAAATGCTGACTGTCCATCCTCCAGCTGCTAGTAAATACATTGTTTTTCCCTGTTCAAATTATGTGTATAGGGTAAATCATGTCATTTCAAACAATCGCTGTACATCACCACTTCTCATCTTCGATTTTATTTTTTTTGGGGTAGTAACTACTTATCCCAGCAAAATTTTTGGCCATTTGCAAATAAGATACAATCTTTTAATCTCCAACTTCTCTGATATTTTAACATTTTCAAGCTATCCTATTTCGGAAAGTGACGATTAGGTATTTGAAAAATGTTGTCGGGACAAAGGTTCCGAGTTTTTGTTTTGTCTTCTGTATAAAAAAATTTATCGAATTTTTTTTTGAACACAGTGAAAGCCCAATAAACCTGTTTCTAAACTCTAATTTAAATTTTTCAAGTCTTTGGGCAGAATCCACTTTTACGAATAAAATTACACAACATTTCTTGAGAACTGATAGAAATTTCAATCCCTTTTCGAATATGGGTGCACAGCTGTGAACCCATATTCAAAAATGGGTTAAAAGTTCTGGCTTGTTTCAAAAAATTGTGTAATTTTTTTCGTAAAAATGAATCGTGCCCGAAAACGTGAAACATTGATTTCAATGTTGAAAAACAGTGTTTTTGGGGCTATTAGTGCATTTAAAAAATTTCGGTGAAATTTTTATCCAGAAGACAAACTGAAACCCGGAACTTTTGCACCGACAACGTTTTGCGAATAATCATCAATTTCCGAAATATGAAAATGGGTCGAAAATTCGTATCTCACTTGTAAAAGGGCCAAAAATTTTCAGATAATTCAGGGACGTTTCTTTGCGTGTTACCCCAGGAAAAATCAAATCCGAAATCGGAAATAGCGATGTATGTGAATAAGGATGGTCATTAAAACAGCGATGTATTCCAATGTAACGGTCCAGTCGTGCTTTACCGGTTTTACAATAAAAATTCTCTTATTTTTATGCTAATCCTTCGTCAATAATAGCACTGGTTCATGTCTTGGACTCGAGAAAGGATTGGATTAGTATAGGTATTTAAATACCCCTTTGTATACCTCTACGTGTCTGGGTGTGGTGTTTATCACACACACAATCGTGTGGTGTGTAGGTCCTTGTACACCTGCCGTTGGCCTAGTCCGCGTGTCGTGTGAGCTACTGTTTATGAATATTTAGGAAGGAAAGGGAAACAAATTCTTCTTACGACTTCTTGTCCTCGCATTGAGTAAAGAAGTGAAGTTGAATTTGGAGAGATGTTAGTATTGTTTTTACAATTGACAGTATAGCTACAATTTCTATTCTTGCATTAAGAGTTCGAAATGAGTATAACTGCAATTGGTCAGTAGAATCTCTACTATCCCTTTATCGCGTATTGGATATCGGGATGAGCGATTTCTGACTGACTTCTCTGCTTCTACTAAGACGCGTTGCAGAACGGGTACCTTCTTTGCATTAAAGAATCGTACCGCCTCCAAGATGTCTAGTTTCAGCTGATCCCTTTTTATTGTTAGTTCGGAAACACACACTAAACAATTAATTCACCACTCTTATGCCCGGTTGCACGAACGTAGTTTATCCTTGGGATAAAGTTATCTCTCGAATAAACATATTCCTTCAAAACAATTGATAAAGAATGTCATCGTCTGGTTTATTTTAACCCACGGGCAGCCCTCAGATTTTTCACAGACATGAATGGCAGCATCGGATAATCAATGTCTTCTGAACTTTAGTGAAATTTGGGCAACAATATTTATTGACCAATACTTTTTTCCCAGCCATTTTATTATTTAATCACAATTATAAAGAAACTATGGCTGTCTACAACAGCGATTTTGAATTAACATAGGCGCAGATGTGCTGCCATTCATATATTTGTGAAAAATCTGAAGGCTGCTGTTAATTGTTTTGGAGAAATACGTCAATCCGAGGGATAACTTTATCCCAAGGATAAACTACGTTCGTGCAACCGGGCATTATTCACTTTGAGCAATAATCGATTTATTTCACACACGTAATTGTTTTCCGTTTTTATAAATGAAATTGAAACAAATGATATTCTTCACTAATTTGTACTATAAAAGAAAATTAATATTTGCACTTTCTGCTTTGTGTTTTACAAATGAAAATTCTGCTACTAAATTTATGACTAATCGAAAAATGATCTTAATCACACTTTTACAAAATATCTTTGATTGTTGTAATCTTTGGTTTTGAATGATGTTAATTTTATAACACTATATCTATACTTTGATTTTGAATATGTTGCTTTAACGTCTTCAGGAGTTTAATTTATATCCCCGATCTTATCGGTTTGAGTGATTCGCGAAAACTGCACTCTCGACCCTTCTGTTGCTCTCCTTTTATACAAATCATGATCCTCCTAATTACGTCTTGATTTTTCTAGATTGTTCTATGATTTTCTCTGGAATGTTCTATGATTTTTGAACTATCACTTATTATTCTACTTGTATGGAAGTTGGTAGAATTTATGCTGAGCTATAAATTTTATATTATTTTATATTATTTTATATTAATATTGATATGCTATTATATTTGTTCAACGTTATTGTCATCAATCTTCGATATTGCGCATCCGTGGTATCGAAGATTGACTCGAATGTTCTACAAAGTTCTACGAGCTTCCAGACGCTACTATTAGCTTTGGTCGGTTCTTTGACCTTCTATGAGCTTCTATTCAAAATATAAATGTTCTAGAGCATTCTAGATTCTATAATATATATTATATGACATATGACATATGACTCTCAGTCATGGTGTCACACCAATGATACAAACTCCTGATTTGACAGGAAATAACAAAACAAAAATTTGAAGCCTAATTTGAACCCTCTATCTCAATTAAAAAAGGTGCTTGTAGAGACAAACATTATCTCATTTAAATAACATCGGATTTATCCATTTTTCTGTTAGTGATTTCTTACAGCGCCTGATAAACGGTTGAAAAATCACACATCCACACAAATCTTTTGCATATCAATATAAGTGCATGAGAAAAAAACAGGAAACCCCCGAACTTCGTCCCAGAATCATAAATTGCCACTCAGCCGGAACACAAAATCGGAAATCCCAGTGAAAAAAAAAAAACAAAAAACAAGAATCATGTACAAACTATTACTCCATTGACTTGAATCACTTTACTTTTCAAGTCATTTCAAAATTACAAATCATTTACTTTCATCGAACATACATTGCTTTTTTCATTGATAATGCCACGCTTATGGATGTGAAGTGAACATTAGAGGTCCATGATTTATTTTCCAGTATCTGTGTCAATATAATAGAGATTTGTGCAGTTTAACAAGTTTTTAACCATTCATGATTCTCAGTTTGTGTACTAACGATGAATTTCGATGAATATCATACCAAACAATCGGCAAGACTGAGAACAAAGTGATTGAATTCAATGTAGTCTCTACGTGATTGATATTTTTTATATACATAAATTTTTTCGATTTTGTGTTACAGGTAGGTGACAATTCATGGTTTTGTGACAAAGTTTAGTGGTCTCCTATATTTTTCTCATGCACTTATATCGATATACAAACGATTTTCGTGGATGTGCGATTATTTAATCATTCATCAGACGCTCTAAGAAATTATTAACGAAAACGTGGATAAATCGAATGTTATTTAAATGAGACAAATGTTTGTCTTTACAAACAACCTTCCTAATTCAGATGGAGGGTTCAAGTTTGGCTGGAATAGTTCGTTTTTTTCAATTTCCTATCAAATCAGGGGTTGGATCGATTGAAATTCGTACATCGCTGTTTTAACGACCAACCTAATATGCATTATACAAGGGTTGGTCAAACCCACATAGACTGACCTATGAACAAGTTATAAATAATTGAAGACAAATATTTATGATGTCATACTTACTTTGGGAAGTAATTTGCTCACAAGGTATATAAGCACTAGTAATGAAGTTGTAATTCCAAGCGTGATGCCACATATGTAATAGAATATTGGATCATAGCTCAATCTTTTTGCGAACAAGAATATTATTATCCCTAATAAAAGCAACGTAACTTTCCAAAAATCAATTCCTATTATCAAATAAATTTTATGATTACTCCAAAAAATTCATACTAGAAGTTAAAAATTCAGTCTATCAATTATACCTACCAATTAATTTAAATGTTATTTTATAAGGATGTCGGGTCTCAATGCCAACACAGGTTTGCTGAAATGGGTTTGATTTGATCTCTTTCCTTTTGGCACTAAATAAATTTATACTCCAAACCGATTGATGGTCTTCAAATTTTTTCACAACATCGGCCGGTGAAATTCCATCGTATAGACTATAAGGCTCACCACTTACGTCTAGATTTATCTAAGGAAAATTTTTGTATATTTTTAGTGTTTGAAAAACGTGTATTCAAGTTTTGAATAGAAATATTCCGATGCTGTAATTAAATATCTAAAATTTCCTGATAAAAGCTCTTTAATTGTTTTTTTAGTTAATTAGTTAATTTTCGTTATTTTCTTCATTTTTTGTTTTTCACTGATATCGACATTCCGTAAAAAATATTCATCCCAATTATGTGTGCTTCGGTTTATAATAGAGTTTGAATTTCGAGTAAACTGAAGTGAACATATCTCACCAGCGCTGTTTGCCATATATGAATTAAATACTTCGGTTTTCCTTTGTAGCAATAAATGTGTAATCCGATAACGTGTTTTTCCATTCGATAACCGTCGTCTATCCAATTGACTAGAAATATCGAACAATTAATGGCATGAATGATAAATCCGATCTCGGATGTATGTAAATAGAAAGATAGGTTAGAAGCGAGTGAGTTTACCGGTGTCCGTCTCTCTGAATTGGGCTTGTGTCATACATAATGTACAAATCATGCAGATGAAAAAAACGGATAGTGTTAAAATAAAGCCTTTCATTTTATTTCTAAACCACTATTCAGTTTCTTTATTTTTATTTCACAAATATCCGGTTGATAAAATTATTTTAATCGCATTGTTCGCCTGCCACAGACCGACCGAACAACACCAAACAACACCAACGATGCCCAGCACGATATTTTTGAATTTCGAGAAGCGATGAGTCGAATGCAAGTTGTGATCGAGACATCGAGATTTTATCGCTCCGTTGAAATTTTGTTTTATTGTGATTTCTTCTTTTTGTTTTGTTTTGTTTTCTTTTCGTCACGCAGCATTTGACACGCGTATATAATATTCTTATTATTATTATTTCTTTTTTCTTTCAATTCTTGATAGCGATGCAATTTAGTTCTATGCCTTTCAATTATTAGGACTCGATGTATTATCACAATTAAAAATATAGGTATATACAACTACATTGTATAAACTATGTGTATGTATGCTCCTTTGATTTTTACATACTAATATAACTTTCGTCTAGGTCGCGGGTCTCTTTATGTATTTTTATAGTCATACGCAGTAAGCTGTTTAATCGGAATTAGTAATACATTCTGTAAAACAATAAATACACAGCTTGGAGTATTTGAAATGAATTAACAAGCTGATTTGATAACTACGCTATTGTATACATGCATATATTGATTTAAGTTTTTGATGTAACACTTTCAAAAAAATAAAAAAATGTCTGCAAACACTGTGCAAAGTTTTATGTCCTCATCGATGTTAATTATTATATCTAATCGATATACTGAACTTATCGAATAATATGGTAGCTTGCATTAAACTTTTGTTTCTAGGGCTTGCATGCAGTGTATGCGTGTATAATTGACGTGGTATAATAGAGCAGATGATTATTTTATATTTCGGAACTGCCGCGAAGTCGGCGAGTGAGATAATAAAGTAACAATTAAATAATTGTAGATGTAATTTGAGCTTGAAACGTATGTGAAAAGATTCTTTAACATTTCTCACTAACCACAAAGTGTGTAACCCTACGTGTGTCTAATTATTTAAAAGTTAGATAATCCGTATATAAAATTGGCATCAACTAAAGTAGTTTGTTTGATCTTCCCATCTTCCGGTGCCTAGCCGAGAAACGCATCTAGAGACCGAATGGCGACACGGCCATTTCTGTCAAAATCAGATTGTTTTTGTTTTCGATTTAAACTATGTAATCATTAATAATACATAAAAGTTGTATGAAAAAAAAACGAAAAAACAACAAATCACTGCACAACCATGCGTGAGATTAAAACGCGGCCAGTGCAGTAGGCATAAAACGTGTTAGTTGATTAAATACGATGGATTAATTCCTAGATTTATTTATTTCTCGGGCCTTGGGGTGAAGTTTTTGACGTTTCTGAAACGCGTGCAAGAATCGTTTGTGATAAAAAAAAAAAAAAGTTTCGAATAATCATTGCCACGCTGTTTAGATCGTGGTATAATGAATTTCAAATTATCTAACGTACCTGCCTTTTAAAATATTAGGTAAGTCCCACCTTTCGATATATCTCAGCAATTATCGTAATGTTGTGGTTTGAATGATTTCGTTCATATGAGACCGTCGAAATTAACGGGCACGTCCGATTACAATAAAAAAGAAAAATTTCTTCACGTTGATAAAGTTCGTTGTCTCTTAAAAACCATGGTAAATAACTTACTTAATTGAACAACACACACTGCATTACATTCTTCTTACATGTCTACTAGATGTGCAGCTATGTAGTAGTAGCAGAAAATTATGTGTGTGTACGTTCTGTCACATTGGGTTTTATTACATACAGCTAGAAAGAGAATCCGTTTGTTTATTTATTTATATTTTTTTTTTTTATTCATTTTGTTTTCGATTCTAAACGAAGAAGAAAAGAATTGAGTGATTTTTTCAAATCCTTAGAACTCAATCATTGAATTACACTTCACGATTTCGATAGGTATAGTTATGGAGGATAGTACGAGCGTCAAGTCGATGGAATCAGTGACAACAAGTGACGAGTATGAATTTGTGAATGAGAAAGGTGCTAGTAAACAAAGGCAGACGTTGGAGCCGCCTACTCTGAAAATTGCCAATAACGGCAACCTGGAAGATCTGCAAAATAATCTACGGGAGGTAAGCCTGCTGAATAATAACTAATAAGTATCATAAATGTATCGAGTCATATGAATTTGCCGCTGCTTTGAATCGTATTAAAGTATGTCCGATGAGAACAGAACAGAGCATCGCAATAATTGGCTATCAGTATAAGCAAAGCTTTTTATCAACCACAGATTCTTATTACTTATCTATTTCAGTTCAGTTTCAATCGTTCATTTCTCAGATTGATTAATTCACTCATTCCTGGATTAAGCTCTCCGGTAGATAGTCTGTTTAGCAGAATTATATTGCAAACCGAGCCCGATTTTCTCTAACTTGCAAAAGGTATAAGGTATTTAACTATACTTAACATGGTCTAGACTTTGTTTGCTCTTACCATGATATTTATCACTTCGTTATTTTTTTTTTTTTATTATCTACATTCAAGGAAGCTTTCTGTGGGGAAACTCCCTCTTTCCCTCACTATTTCCTTATAGATATTGATAACAATAAATGTATGTGCCATTACTTATGTTTTGGTCAGACGATATGTAACACATGTTACATATTAAAACCTCATTTAATTAGCGTCAAGTCCACATTATGTATGGATTTTAATTCTTGGAAAGATTTGCTGATTATTGATTATTGATTTTCACCAAATAAATATTTGTTTATTATTAATATTCAGAGATTGAAGCCAGCTGTTGATTAAAGTGTAGTGTTTTTTTATGAGGGTTGTAAAGTATGTCTTACTTTAGGAAGTTCACGCCATGGAAATTACCGAAATATGAACATACTTATCCTGTAAATTTACTTTTTCACTATATCCATACCTGGATGAGATGTGTTAAAAAAAAAAACTTAGAGCCTTGCTTTGATTGTAGGTACTTACAGAAGATTCTAAAATGGAAAACGAAGGTGAAATTAAAGCTATAACAGCTGGACAACAGAATGATGACAAAATTAAATTTGTTGGTCGGAGTAAATTTTATGAAACTACTCCGAATATGGTTACTCCAGAAAAACAGGATCCCATGAAACCAGATGATTATGTAGAAGAAGGTGAGATTCAATTGATTAACTTGATCAGCGATGCAAATCAGTTTTGGGTCAGATTGCAACATTGGGAAATCTAAGAAAAGTAACGCGATTTTATACGAATGATCATGAAGATTAGGTTTTTCTCGTCTCATCTTTTATTTATTCAATATAAAATACAATCCTATTATTCTATTTTACAGAAGTATTTTCAGTATCAAACGTCCAACAAGAGTGCACAATTTTTAATGGTGTTACGTATTTGGGTGCTGCTGCAATAAATGCGCCTAAATCCGAAGGTGAAATTCAACGAAATATGGGAATATTGTATGCTGAACAAGCACCGAATTTGGGAATAAAAGTTTCTGTCTCTATACCTAGTTGTTCGCAAGGCAGCGTAGTGTGAGTTGTTTTAATGTGTATATGAACTATTTCACAATAACCAGGTCTGGTTTTATACCTAAAAATTGACGAATATTTTATTTCTATCATCAATGGATAATATCCATGTCAATGAGGCAGAATCCACCTTGGTATAATTTTTTTTTTTTGGTCAAATTTCATGCTATTTTCAATATTTCGCGTTTTGTGATGATACCACAAAAGTTAATAGTCTCTCAAAAAAAATTTCCGATACATTTTTCAACGGAAATTTCCCGCTCTTTCCATTAAAAATATTATCATATGCCTCAAATAATCGCAAGTCCAAAATACGTATGGTTAAACCTTCTTCCGCAGCTCTAAATTCAATTTTTTTTTGGCTTCGTTTATTAGCTTGGAGTATTCTCTTTGAAGTGTGAAATTCGTTAGAACGGGCAACCACATACACACTTCATAAGAAGAAAAATCGATATTTTTAAGTAGGTATGTGGTTGCCCAGTCTATCCGACAAATTTCACAATTCAAAGAGAATAACTACTTCAAGCTAATAAATAAAGTAAAAAATAAAAAATAAAAAGAATTTGGAGTTGCAGAAGAAGGCTCAACCATATGTATTTTGGACTTCCGATTTTCCGGGACACATGATCATATTTTCAACAGAAAGAGCGGAAAATTTCCATCGAAAATTGTATTGAAATTGTTTTGTGAGACTATCAACTTCTTTGGTATTATCAAAAAACGTGTAAAACGTGAAACATCAAAAAATGGTATGAAATTTCACTAATTTGTGAAATAACTCATATATGGTGTCAATATTTCGTGAAAATTTGATGAGAGAAAAACATATTTAAAACTGTAACTTCTTTTACAGTTTATATGACGCTGCAACTCAACAAGCAATGGCACACTACGAAGTACAACGTATATTATTTTATGCACGTGGCGAAGCCACTGGACTTTGCGCAGCTTGTTTTGCGTTCACATGGTCTCACGGCGATACCTTAGAATCGGCGATTTTTCAATGCCATGTCTTTCGCTGTGACATACCCGAAGCTGTGAGTTTGTTTATTGAGAAATCAACCCGAGACTATTTTGCGCTTAGAGTTTTAGACAAAACTAAAAAAACTCAAACCCCAAAATAACATGGAGTTAATATTCAATATATAAAAACCCATTTTAATATTAATCCTAATACTAAAAAGAATAAATTGTATAGGTTGGTCAAGTGTCGGCGTGTTTTGCCAAAGCCTTTCAAAGGATCCCCCGTTCGATGACAAGTTCATTGACTGGCAGTGACTTCAACGGTTTTAATGTTGGTAATGAAAAAAGCAATACCCGTGTGTTTATATTCGAAGTAACAATGGAGGTAAAGGAAGAGGATGGTAAAGGAGGATTTAGCACAGTTCCAAAGGACAGAAATTGCTTCAAATTCAGATGTAACGTAGCGAAACAAGTTTGCTTAGGCATACAGCAAGTATCAAGTAAAGAGGGAGGCGTAACACTTGAAGTCGAAAGGTGTTTTGGAGTACTAGTCAGTCCTGGACGTAATGTAAAACACAGTGACATGAGACTGCTCGAAATGGTAAGACTGATTGAGATTGAGAAAAAGTTTCAGTGAGAGAGAAAGAGAAGGAGAATAACATTGCAATTTCAAGGCATATAATCGTTAAATTGATAATCAATAATTGAAAACATTCACATAGTGCGTAATTTTGTTAGATAATTCTAAATTAAAACCAGCAGGTCAACATGGGTCCCATGGGACAAGATAAACAGTGCTACAATATCTGCGGTCTCTGGGATCCAGCCGATCCAGCATTAGAAAGTTTGAATATTGAAATACCAAAGGAGGGTGAAATCTTCATGACAGTCGCGGTAGATCTTGTGATTCGTGGCATAAGGGAACCTGTAAGGTTCTTGATTGAAACACCCGTTAAAATTTTTCCACAAAACGAGAGATTCTGGTATTTTAATAAGCGAAATTTGGTACAGCAGTTTTATCTCAACTCAAAAGAGGTGAAAATAACTAACATAGATAAAATAAATGATCACTAAACATCTTTCAATCATCAACCCGTTGAATAAACTGAAAACATTCATTTTTCTTTATTCCAGATTATATCTGGGGATGGATCAGAAGTACATTACGAAGTTCAAAGTATAGAGACTTCCGGAGAATTGGATAGAAATCGATTGAATCTTGCTTTAAATTTAGCGTCCTTAATTCGATCGCCATCCATTACAAGCATAGACACATTGACGCCTAAGGAAGAATTTGATTCAGGTATTGATAACTATTTAAGAAATTCATTTCTAAAATATGAAATAGAAAAAGACGATTAATATCCCGCGATTAATTACGTATTCTCATTTATCCATATATTTTCACATGATTCACAGTCGTCTCGATGTCTTACACCTAAAACTTATGTGGTAGTCGGTAATCTTGTTGTAATTAACAGATGGAGACGAACCAATGTTAAGTGGTACAGGCGAGGTTTCTAAAGACTGTTCTGCGGATGAACTGGCTAATTGGGCCGAAGTATTAGACACATGGCAAGTAAACGAGCAGCGACCTAAGCTTCTGATAAAACTAACAAAATTAGGAATTCCCGAAGCGCTTAGAGCAGAGGTTTGGCAAAGACTGAGCAATTGCGATAACTCGCAGGAGATGATGGACAAGTATCGAATGCTGATCACTAAAGTACGGACTAATATTTGTTTCCTTATAAGCTTATATCAGTGTTTCAAGTTTTGTAAAAATACCAAGAAACCAAGAGAAGTTCATTTTATAGGTATTTGTACTTAAATATGGAACATATTTTGTTGACAAGTTTTTTTTTTTTACTGACAGGAGAGTAGCTGCGAGAGTGTTATATTGAGAGATATAAATAGAACATTTCCAGCTCATGATTTTTTCAAAGAAACAGGTGGTTTGGGACAGGATTCACTTTATAGAATAAGCAAAGCATACGCCGTTCACGACGAAGAAGTCGGCTACTGCCAAGGGCTCAGTTTTCTCGTTGCCAGTTTGCTATTACACGTAAGTTATATTAGATGATAGTATCGGATGATATTGTTTCTTATAATACTTGATACTATTTTGATTACCTATATACAAAGTGGCTTATTTCAATTTCCCCAAGCCAATATCGCGAGAACTAAGCAAGATGGTGAAAAATGTTTCAGACAAAAGTTGTATGGTTCCGAGGGGGACATTTGATAATGCTATGGGTTTTGAATTTTTATTGGATAAAACCTTACGAAAATTCAAAACCCATAGCATGATCAAATGTTACCCTCTTCCCATACAACTTTTGTCTGAAACATTTTTCACATTCTTGCTTAGTTCTCGAGATATTGGCCTGGGGAAACTGAAATTTGCCACCCTGTATATTACGTGAAAAAACAGTGAGACACAAGTTCTGAACTTCATTCATCTTATTTATCTTATTTTCAGATGCCAGAGGAACAAGCCTTCTGCGTATTAGTTAGATTGATGTACGACTACGGTCTCCGGGATTTATATAAAGACAGATTCGACAATCTTCACATGCGGTTTTACCAGTTGAATCGACTCATGGAGGTCAGATATTCATTACAATTTATCGTATTAGTTTTAATAGATTATGACAATTCGTTATATATTCCGTAAAAAAAAATAAAAATAAAAATTTTCAAATCATAAGCAGAACTATCCACATCGATGAGATCATTATTATAATCGATTTCAAAACGATTTTCACTTTCGGCCTGATCAGATTGGATTCAAAAGCGACAGTGGCATGCTCACTAGATTTAAAACATAATAACAATTGAAAAGAATAGCTTTGTTATTTTATGCAATAATAGTCTATCGGATTTTTATTCATGTTTTAAAACCACGAGACGTCGATAATTCTTCAAACGAATAACGCACATTTAACATAAAAAAAAGATCTCTTCACGAACGAATGCATTTCGTTTCAGGATCAACTACCAGAACTGTATAAGCATTTCTGTGATCGTGGTGTAGAAACCCATATGTTTGCAGCGCAGTGGTTTCTAACTCTATTCACAGCTAGATTTCCGTTATATCTAGTCTTTCACATTTTGGATGTATTTCTGCTCCAAGGTTTGGACACACTATTCCAAGTCGCTCTTGCACTTTTGATGGTACGTATCTCAGTCTCGAAAACAAGGTAACTATACCTCGAGTCTCTGTCTTTGGGTTAACAATATTCCAATCCAAAATAATTCATCGGATACAAGATACTATCTTGTTTACATAGAATTCATGATTATATCTGCTCTCTTTTGGGCTATACCAAAAAATAACGAGGCCCAATATCGGTACATACTTAATTTGTAAAAAAAAAAAAAAAACAGTGACTGTAACAAAAATGGGTTCGTCTGTTGAAATTTATTGATAATTTTGTTGATATAACACGTTTCAGCTGTGTAAGAAAGAGTTGCTTCAATTAGACTTTGAAAGTATATTAAAATACTTCAGAGTTCACTTGCCGAAGCGTTGTCGTAACGAGGAGGTATCACGATATGTGATGAAATTAGCCTGTTCAGTAACGTTGAAGAAACTTAAGAAATACGAAGCAGAATTCTTGACACTAAAAGGTAATTTTATATTCTACGTTTGAGCCATGTACTCAGCATTATTTTCTATGTAACACTCCTTTCTACCTTATAATCCGTATATCCCTATATTGCTTATTCCAGTTGGTTGTGAGTGTATTATTAATAATACTAGATTACTATTCCGTCATAATCTCAATTATTTAACACATATTCAATGGAACATCACATGTTTATATTATTATTTATAATCGTCATGTAGATATGTCGACTCTTATCTCAGTCTTCCCATACGTTATTTGATAATATTAATGTTTTATTAGTATCCAACATTATCTACAGTGTGATACTATTGAACTGTCCCTGGTGCCGCGTACCAGATAAATATTAAGTCGGGAACACAAAAAATAATAGTATTTGGCTAATTTTACTTAACACGATACATATGATGGTTCGAGTTAACTCATTTGAGTGAACGTTAGAAATAACAGATATAAATGAAAATATTCGAAACTAGATATCGTTCCGGTAAGATTATAACCACGGCGTACTTGAAAAACTATATAATACCAAATCAACAATCTAGTCTCCTAGGTAGTTAAACAGATTGTAGTGTGTGCATGAACAAGGGTTTACTGCTTAGGTATGGTTTCCTTGTATTAAAAAACCTAGTCCAAAGCAACGCATCAATGACCAAATATAGTTGTATAAAAAATAAGATTAAGATAAATCGAATATTTATTTTTTGTTTTTTTTTTGTTTTTATACACAAGTGATATTTGATTGTCACGCTTGTAGCTTTGAGACCTTACTTGTCTGGATCATCAGACATTATAGACACGTTTTGTTACCCTATCATATTCCGAAAGGTTGCGCACTGGTGGTGGTCTCATCTGGAGCACGGTGAAATGGAAAAAATTTAATCTAAAAATCAGACTCGTTTATAGATAGAGGAAAAATTATATTACAGACAAAAATCCTGACTCAGATGCCAGCGATTCCTTGTGGTTTGCAGATGTAGCAAAAGCGGGGGATTTTGTTAAAGTGCCATTAGATAAAATTGAAAAGTATGGAAATCAATTGTCAAATTTTTTTAATCAAAGATTCGCTAGAATTGATACGGCTGAAATTTTGAGAATTTCACACATTTAAGAATCCCCAAAAAAAAAAATATTATTTTCTATTTTTGATTTTTTATTTTTCTACTTTTATCACTAACTAGCAAGTAGTTTTATACGTTATATTTTTTATACTTCGACGGCGAAACGACTTGAGTATTCCCGATATTTATCAAAAAATAGTCTACAAAAGTTTAAATACTATTTTTTTTTTTTTTCTCAAAAAAGAATAATATCTCAGATGAATCTCACCAAGTCGTGAATGTATAGGTGCAAAAAAGTGATATTACCTAGTTCAATGACTTTAAAATTGGAATACTCATGGCATTTCATTTCTTGACGCAGATCGACACGATGGTAATGTTTGTCAAATAAAAAAAAAAGAAAAATGAATACCATTAGCTTATGAGACACGTCTCACGTACTTACATAAGTTGTCCATAAAGAAAAAAAAAAAAAAAACCATAAAACCATTAACAAGCAAAATCATTAACGTTTCGCTTGTGTCGAATACGATTCTTTTTCTATCAACTATGGGCATTGCCGAAATCTCGTTTGATAGAATTTGTGTTCTCTTTTGTTCATATTATTTATTACTATTTGTTGGAAATAAATAGCTTCGTTAGTATGAAGTATAATACTTGTTTAGTTCTATGAATTATTCCTGTAATCCCATCCTGTATAAATATTTTTTTCTTTCGTTTTTTTTATTTTATTTTATTTTTTTTTTAATTTTTTATCAAGAAAATCATTTTGTTTTTCAGCATTTTCTCAACGCATGGTGCATTTTGGGCAATGGAGTTTGAATTTGTTAATGTTTGTCATACTGAGCTTCGTATCCCACCGTTTAATTCATGAGATAAAAAAACAAAATCATGGTTCATCAAGATGATTTTAAATTACCTCGCTTGTAATTAACTATGTTACATCATAGAATACTAATCGCACTAACAGACTCCAATGTTACGTATAATATTAACAGTAATCAAAGATATTTATCCACAACTTGGAAAGATATAAACAGAAGAAAGGCTCAAAGCATTTTTAAAAATAGTAAAACAATATTGAATATGGCTATTATATTTTTGTAACAGTCTCTACATGCTTCATGTATCCATTCTGAAAATTAATAATGCCAATTGATGCAGTAGAAAGTGCAGAGATCACAGGGGATGTAAATTCAAGCTGATAATATCTGTTTTTACGATTGAAAGAATTATCGTGCACAAGCACTATCATTGATAAAATTTTAGTTGTAGATACTTAATATCTATGCCATATTTCGATCAAGTACCGTGGAACTCCTCACTTCACATGAGAACTGCTTCACTTTTAGGTGCATGAATCGATTTAGCTTCAAAAAATACTTTCCCATGAAGTCGATTTTCGCGTAGGTATGACTACAGTAATATCCTAGTGGCGAATTACAGAGAACTACATATACTAAATCATGATGATATTTTGCTTCGGTAATATTTATAAATCTGAATTCGAATATTGTAGATGCATGGCACACTCGCAAGTTCCTCAATATACTGTCCTTTTTAATGTACCTAACCGATGTATAAAAACCAAGAGTATCCATAGACACATTTGCGTGCCAATTAGCTCTTATCACTAAAAGTATAGTTACAGGTAGAATGCTTGATGCCTACAAGGTAAATATCAACGTCATTGGTTGCCTAGAATTATACTATTGTAATCAAGAAGGAAAGTCGTTAAAGGTGCACGTTTTCTGATAAGCTGCAGTGGTCACTTGCAATCGACCTACGTCAGTTAGTTATGTTTCTGAACTATATAGTAAATACGATATTCATCTACGTTAGATCTTTAGTGAATCGAAAATCTAAATGTTACAGACCTGTTATCCGCAATTACAACAGCTGTTTCCAGTTTAGTATTTTCCGTAAAAAACTTTTCGGTAATTGATTAGAAAAAAACGCATTTGCAATTGTGACTGTTTTTGGTAGCAATTAATTTTCCTTTTTACTAATTATACATAACATAGTATAACGAAGAAAATTTATAACGCTATTGGTCATTTACTCACACATATATCTGTAAAAAAAATCATTTTTTGTTCAATTTTCACTATATTTGGTTTATGTTTTGAGTTGGCTCTTACCCCACGCTATACTAATGATTCATATCACCGTTACCTATCCAATAGGTGTTATGTATATGTTACTTATTGAGGTATTTGTACGTACATCGGAATCATGATTTTTAAGGTGGCTGTATTAACTACTGTCCTATTACATTGGCATTGGAACGAATGGGTTATCAAGATACCAATTGTAGGATCCCTATATCAATTTGAATATAAATACAATCATCTTAGTGGAATGAGTTCACTGTGGAATATTGCCTCGCTCAGAAGACAATTTATCAAATGCTGACTTACAAAGATAACATCACGTGCATTCGTCACTTAACATAGATGATACTATTGCATCAATGCAATGTCTTAACTAATCCGCAATTTAATCAATTCATTACTAGTCACATCTTGAATAGCTGGGTTACAGCACTTGTGTTCGAAGTTATCTTAAATTTGTTATAAAGTGTGATAAATTCAATTAACTGAATCTACTGAAATTCTAAATGTTAGGTATATAGAACGATGGCAATTAATAAAACCAATTATTTATCATGAGTTTTGAAATTCTCAGATCGTTATGTCTTTTATGTCTGAAAAAAGGCCAGATTAAAAAAAAAGGCTTCCTAATATATGTGTGTTGACAAAAAATTTCAATCTCTTACGATGACAGTGTAAGCCCATCGAATTTTGATTCCATAAAATGTATATATATAATCCAGAATTTGTATGATGTGTTTTTTGAATGGGTCCACCTGTTTTTAATAATTTTAAGAAAAAAATATGTTTCTCTGTCATAATTTCATTAGAATCTTCTCTCAAAGTACACGAAAATCTAATCTTATTTTCGAATTGGACGAAGTGAACGGAAATTATTTTCGAAGTAAACGGGCATACAGATTATGAATTGTTAGCTACTTCCATGTGTAACACGAGCTACAACTGAGAAAACATACACATCAACCGTAATGCTAACATTTAAAATTAGTACGTTGCATATTTCGCAACGTAGTAAACATACGCTTCATTACCAAAACACCAATTGCGGAATAGTTGAAGGAAAAAATCTGCTACTCATACGGAATGATTTAAATGAATAGACTGCAATTAAAAATAATGAAGTGATTGATAATTTATTCCAAATTATGACAACTTATTATGCTAGAAAAGTAACGAAAAATAGTAAGCATTTTATAGTTAACATACATTAACGATCATTTATTATGTAATGTAACAATTCTGAAAAACTTTTTATAGGCTCAAACCTTGTCAAAATTGGAATCAAAATTTTTTTAGCCATTGGACTATTATTATCATCAAATGCGATTGTAAAGACACCTCTCTGTATCCTAATATTGTGTCTAGTATATGTAAATAGTCATATGTGTTTTTTAATATTAGAATTGGATTGCTGAAAATATCAATTCCGTAAATTTTTGTATAGAAATAATTTTGGACACATCCTAAATCTCCTCATTTTAATCATGCGTTGTAATAATAAATATTGATAAGTGGGTAACAAAAGGCGGATATTATGTTATCAATTGGCTGACCATATTGCATGATTTATTTTTAACAATAATAGTAATTTGATTTCATATATCAGCGTGGTATAAGTGATAAAACAACTGTGCGCCTTTGAATACCAATTCAGTACATTTTCATACATCAGTCATTATGTACCAAGAGCATGGAATCTGTGCTTTAAGTAACAACATATAAGACAGGATGTGGTTTAGAGGCGTCGATTAGCAAAAGCCCAGTTTATATCAGAATAGTAACTGAGCTCGGGCTGGACAGCATAAACTCCGGCGTATAATAAATACATAAGGAATATTATGAAAATATCACAACTTGACACGTGATAGACCTACAGAAGCAATCATAATAATTGAATTCAATTTTATTACTATCTGCCTATGGAATCTTATAAAATAAAAAAAATAATCACAAGGAAGTCATACCTGATAAAAAAACATAAATTAAAAGCGTAACACTCGTGTACTTCGATCGTTAATTTTAGATCCGATTGTGTACACAAAAAAAAAGAGACGAAAAATATAAAGAAAATATATTGAAAACAACAAAACGATAATGCCTATCTTTGGTACAGAAGCACAAGAAAATGCGGACGAATACAGCAACGAGGTTGAACAGCTCCGAGGAGCTGTGGCAAGAAGCGAAGAAGAAAAACAAAGACTCGAAGCTGAACTTGCACAAGTTAAGGGTATGCTACAAAGAGAGGTAGCTAAAGCTTGCACGGAAAATCACAGAAACGGTGTGATCATCGCTGAATACAAACAGGTAAATTATATAGGAATTTGCATGAATATATAATTGATGATGAATCACGTACCATTATATTTTTACAAGAAGGATAATTGCTTGAAAGTTATTTCACAGTTAGTGATCGGAGACGATGATTGATCAATTAAAATTAAAATTACTGCTGAAAAAACTGACTTCATACTCATAGATTCAATAGTTATTCCCAGTAACAGAAACTATTCTCAACATGACATACTTTAACGTGTATTTAATCATAGATTTGTCAACGGTTGGAAGATGATCACAATGCTGCCAAAACTGCTCTGAATGATTTGCGTGTAAGTATAGGAAGTGGTAGTAGATATGTTGGAACAAGATAACTTTGTACCAGTTTGGTACACATAATATATACATGATTACACATGAAGTACTGTATTAAATTGAAAACAATGCAAGTACATAATTTTAAGGATACATTCAAACAGAAACACATGTTTTACAGTCGAAGATTTCCAAGTGTGAACAGTGCAGGAGTACTATCACTCAATCTCCCAAGGCTCTACCTGATTCTACGCAGCACTTGGAAAGTAGAATCGATCCAGTGCTGCACAGAGCCCAGGAACGAGTTAGAGAATTAGAATTGGAATTAGCACAGACCAAATTGGCCCATGTAGAAGCAGAATGCAGAAACCAGGTCTGTATGATGCTGGTTGTGGAATGACTATTGTTTAAAATCAACGGTTTCATTGCAGAGTTGCGTAATTGCAGTATAATACATTGTCTAAAAAAAAAATCTGTATTTTTCCACCTAGGATTTGACACATCAACTGCATGCCACTGCTTCTGAGCTACAAGCTGCAAGAAATAGTTGGCCATGGCTGAGTAAAACTTTGTCCAGTATAAAAGAGGCTGCTAATAAACGAGAAGTTGCTGGACCAGGTGTTTTGCGACGGGAGAGTGCTCCGGCAGGCGATATACGACATACGATACATTCTCAAAGTCGTGATAATTTGAAGGAAGTTGTGTGAAATGGTGAGTCTATGATAAAACTTTATTGAAAATGATAACACGATTATTATCATTTTTTTATTTTTTTTAAATTTTTTCAACCTTTCTTTCGGTGCTTGTCATCGACTGATTGTAACAAAAAACAAGAACAAATTTTGAAGAGTGATAATTATACATTTTTCTATTCTAATTATTGAACATATTTTCATTTCAGCATATTGCTAACATATGAGTTCAAAGTCCAGAAAAAAATATGTCGTGCGAAACACACGACAAAAAATAAAAAAAATCTGTATATCAAGTGCATGTTCATATAGTATTAACTGATAAGCTAAGTAAAATTAATAAAAAATAAAATAAAAAAACTGTTTATGAATGCAGTATTCCACTATACGTTATAAATTGACATGAAGACATTATATTGTTAGAGAAATTTATTATAGGCAATAATATAAAGAATCGATAATTTTTTTTTTTTTTTTTCAATTATATGCCATTATACCAATAGGATATTTTTGAGTATAATTGATCATGTATATGTATTGTTTTTTTTTTTTTTGTTCCATTTTGAAAATATTTTTCAGTTGCCATAAGTAGACTGTTAATTTGTTGGTAGATAATATTGATTACTCATATTTTTTTAGTAAATTAATCATTTTGCACATTTAAAAAAATATATATATATTATTCTAATAATAAATGTAATAAATAGATATAAACATCCAAGACATTAGGCCGTAGCAATTGTACGTGTTTTATAAAAAAAAAACTAGTTTAACCATAGCTGCATATACATATAAAACGAGAAAATATTACCATTTATGTACAATTGTACATCATCTATAATTTGATAATGGATATAGCATTAATGTAAAAGATACTTTTTTAATACTCTTTTGATTGAAATGCACTTACCATTTGGAGACGATATTATGAAACAGTTCAGAGAGCCTGGATATACATACAAAAAAAAAAAAAAATACAAAAATAGCTCCTAAAAGCTTAATTCTAAGTTTTGAGATTAATTCTAGCTTGCAATCGCAAATACTTTTCTCAATATTTATATGTCACTTATTTATCATAAGTTTTTCAAAGAATCTTTTTTTTTTATTGTGTATGAGTGCTGGCGTATCACATATAGGAGAGGAGAAGATGTACGTTATTTGTTAAAAGGAGTTTCTCAGTACAGCTTACCAGAAAGAGTACGCTGTTATTTATTTATTTTGTTTGGTTTTTTTTCATTATTATATGAATAAATTTATTTTATTTAAACTACAGTCTTTATTCAATGGGAGTAAAAATGAGATTTGGTAATTTGTTTTTATTTTTGTTTTTTTTATACGTGCGCAAGGCATTTTCATTTCAACTGATGCGTTATTTCGTAAATTTGATTTCGGTGAAAAAAACACAGCAAGCGAATGAAGTGAAACAAGTACACAATAATTGAACCATTACTTTCTAAGTTTACTCAACAAACAACCTAATTGCATTAGCTTTTTGGTAAATCTAACATTGAAATACTCAAAAGCGCCATAAATTATTTTAGTAATTCATCACGTGCCACAGCCTCAGTAATTGTTAAGTGCTAGAAAATATCCTCAAAATAAAATCAGTTATTCATACAGGTATGTTTAACAAAGATTGTTGGAAATCCAAGTGAAACAATAATATTTAGAATATGCCAAAATGCCATATATAAGTGAAAATGGGTAATTTGAAAAAAAAAGAAGCATAATTGTGGTGTACTTGCATGCGGAAGTAAATTAATGATGCTTTATTGATAATATTTGAAAAATGCAATTGTCTAACTTCAGGGTCGAAGATAGAAACAGGATCCAGGTTCAATACCCTAATTATTGATTTCATATTTAATGTATTATTTGATCAAGCATGTTGTGTACCACAAGAATGTTTGATGGAAAAAAAAATACTTTGAAATATGCATACACACATACACATACATAATTATACCTATAATACACTGTACACGTTCACATGAGGTAATACTGATAACATTGTGATTCAGTTAAGCCAGTTAAAACACAGACAAACTGTATATATTATTATAATAAGCAATCGACTAATCGTGTAAAAAATTATGATGATTAAGTTGATGTATGTTACCTTGTACACCTTGTAATTTTATTCCACCGCTATTGAAATAAATAATACGACTGAGTAAAATAGTTCATTTTCTGTATCTTAGTTCTACCAATTTGAAAATTATCATAGAGATACAGGTACGTACCGTTCGGTGGACACATATTTTAGTATCGTAGAATATGTCCGAAGAGAGAAAATAAAATTTTTCTACATGATGGAGAAAACGAAAGGGATTTAAGAAGATTTGGGGAATTTTGTTTTTCTTGGTTTTCGGTATTTTCATATTTTATTTGTCCAAAGTCTTCATATCATTCAAAGGAGTACACACAATGATATGCGGATTCAGTCTTAGAATATTTTACACAATTGCTGACTTCTAAAAGTTTATCATTAGTACAACAATTATATTCAACTATATCGTTCAACTTAGAGAGTATTTTAGCGAAAGGATGAAAGAGTACCGGAATTTTTTTTATTTTCTGGAAGTGAAAATATCTAAACAAAGTACGTTATTGTATATAGTTTTATTTTCACATTACTGATTTTATCTAAAACTATCGCAAAGTACTTTACAATTGAATATGGATTAATAGTGATACCAATGTTTTTTTTTTTTCTCATAAACTTTCTTTTATTACTCTCAAATTGAACTAAACTAATTTGATACAATTGTACTTCTGGTCAAAACATAACGTATTTTAAATCTCGATAATAAAATTTAAATAAAAAATAAAAATAAACATTAATATATTTGGAAAAAAAATCAATAAAGAACTTTAAACATTATAAAACCACATTCGATACCTGTATGAAAATATATAAAATATTTTAGTTCATTAAATTATTAACTAACAAATTTTCTGGGTGCTCAAATTGGAATAAAAATATTGGCAGTTATTTTCGTGTTACGATTATTTATCATTTAGACTCTCCGATAGATCGAAAATGACATTTATTTTGATTGATAAATGCAAAATTTTTGAATAAATATTATTTATAATAAGTATAGACATGTAAAGCTCAATATCATACCTGCCATACGCAGTATTCAGTGTACGATTGTTTTAATTTTTTTCTTCTAATTCACAAACTGCCAATATTTTTATTTACATCTGTTGCATAAACGAGGGCTATTCATTTTTATTGAATAATTTTTTTTTCATATTTTCATAAATAATATCGCGATGCAGAAAGGAGTCAATTATCATCACAATAATGTTTCTTTTTTTTTCTACAGTTACCGCATCTTATACCCTGCCACTAAACACTTAAGTAACAACTAATTATACATAGTTTTTTTTTGTACGTAAAATTTTCAGTATTGTCTCCTTTTTACAAATGTATACATTCCATCATTGATAACAGCCCCGCAGATGCACATAGTAAGCTCAATGAATCTAACAATTATCGTTTACTTATTTAGATAATAAGTCTTAATAGCATGAAAAACAATATTATTATTACTATTATTGTAACGGTATACTTATGTGTTCGATTAATATTAAAGAAAATATGAGCCGAGCTAGCTCCGCTCTTTTATTTTTTTGAATAGATACAAATGCGCGATGGCGTGAAAAATTTCTTGAGTACTTTTTATATCAAACTAATTAATATTTTTAATGGGATTACTCATGATATTGATCTATGGCAGTTTTCTAAAGTAAGTTGGGATCCATGCACACTCTTTTTCACGTTTTACCCGGATATTATGTTTAGTGATCGGATAGTGATGATATATGCTTCAGTAGTTAACTTATTCTGTACATAATCTCAAGCCGAAGCTTTTGAATGAATAAAATTTGTCAGATTGTGAATATATATCATCATTTGGAAATATCTTTAACACGAATATTTCAATAGATAGATCAGTATCAATGGAAGAATCGAATTCAATACACCTAAAAATCTGAAAAGATGAGCTTTTTGTTTTCTGGATTTAAAAAAACGAGTGTTGGAAAATGAAATCGTATTTCGACAATTAGATTTTTCTGAGATAACTAATTGCGAATTGTCGATTTGAATACTGTTCACTCAAGTATCTTGAATTTTTATTTTATTTTTTTTAAAAAAAGGACAATAATTTGAGTCAGTATTTTTGGCCAGAGAAAACGGTGTAAATTTATTTGAATGATACCCAACTCTACTCACCATCATAGAAGATATTTTATTAAAAATTGCTGCAATCACGGATCGCCTCCTGCCCTCCAATCTCGTCTAATATTTTCAGCACTATGATCTTCAGTTTCATCGCTTGAAACAGTTGTAGCATCATCAGCTTCGTCATCTTCTATATTGCTATCATCGTCCGAAGAACTGCTATCGAATCCCTCGTCATTGTCTGCATTTACATTCGGGGCATCTCCACCTTCAATTACATATTATTTATAATTATTGAATCCAGACATTCAATTGATGAATAATTTTATTTGAAAAAAAAAAAAAAAAAAATATGGATGTTAGAGGGTATCAGATTCATATCTGAGGGACTTTGAAAACAATTCTTCATATATAGACTAGGGTGGATTAAAAACAGGCTGCAGTCTCCGCGATAACTATTTTCTTGTGGAAAAAAAAAGAACAACGCCATGGATGAGCAGCTAGTTATTTAAAAATTGTGTTTATTTTTTTTTTCCCACCCTAGATAGCTGGCAAAAAATAATTAAAAGTAAACGTCACCCGCATGTTCCAGAGGAGCAGGAAACAGATGTGCTTGTTGGCCTCCGATGCCTTCAAGGTCTATTGGATTGGCCATCTCGAGTATCCTCAACAGCCACAAGGGGAAACCGTTTTGTAGAACATAAATATCGTTTTCATTTTCCATATCATTTTCAAGTACGTCGATCAATGGTTGTAAATCATCAATATCATCTGGTTGGTATGCAATGACATTGTTTCCTTCATCGTCTCTGTTATTATTCGCCAAATCCCCGTTTTCAACTTCAACATATTCATAAAATCCTTGTACTGGTACTTCTTCAATACTTGCCGAATCGGAATCGGATATTCTGTCGTTTGCGATGCTCGACAGTTCGTATTCCGGTGTTATGTCATGAACAGAGGCCGAATTTGGATATCCAGAGTCCATTATTTCCGGCGACCAACTGTTAGGTGGTGTATCTAATGATTCTGGTGAAAATGGTTTCGATTCTACATTTTCTAATCCTCTCGCATGGTCGAATTCATATTTTAATTGACCTCGTTCTTTTGCGATTTTACTTAAATTGTATGAAGTTGAAACTTCGTTGTTCGGATTTGATTTGCATTGGGTTTGACTTTTTTCGCCATTATTTGTACCAAATATATAAAAATTCGGAAAATCGTCGTGTCCAATTTGTTTTGAAAAGCTCGATGGTCTTAGATCACTCGATAGGTCTGGACAATCTGGCGATAAATTGTGTGCAGATCTTCTTTCTTCGTCCGGAATATCTGGCTTATCATTTCCCCCTTTCAATACAACAAGGTCTGTTTGATACATGGGATTTATTTCAGCCGCATACCATTTGTCCACGTGACTACTTCCGGTACTTGTAGCTGTAGATAAACTAACATCACTATTGCTTTGCAACGACAATTGACTCGGACTTGGCGATATATTTTCAACCGTTTTCGATTCTGGCAAATTATGAATCGCGTTATTTTCATACATTTTTTTACCTGTATGTGTACAATAATATCAAATATTATGATGTTATTCATTCATTTCATTCCAAAACTAAATTTATTCAGAGAAAAGTGCAAAACTTATTGCTAATGTACCTTTTGAGGAGGGTTCCTTATGCCGAGTGTCCTCATCTCTCGTGCACAAATTGTTTGTACAGAAAGAATCCACTTTAGGAACTGAAGAATGAACTTTCAACATTTCTCTTGTTTCCTTTTTGATATTTGTTTGATATGTATCTTCCGAATCTGTATCCTTGTTATTAAGGCTTTGTATAGTTCGTAAATATTGTAAATTTGGTTTATCTAAAAATCGTTGTCTTTCATCTTCACTTTGAGCCTGAATTTCATGAATACCTGTTACAATTTGCGGAGAACTAGTATACTTTGGTTTAAGATCAAGACTGGAATTGCTTATACTTTTGAATGACATAGTATCCTGGCTTTTAACCCGGTCGAATTCAATATTTTGTGTATTAATCAAATCAGTATCACGCTTTCGGTAACCAGAATCTATACTATCACGTGAATCGTCTAGATTCTTGTAACTCTCGTTAGTTCCCGATGACAAATCCTCGATACTTAGATGAGAAATCTCATTCTTTTGGCACAAAGAGTTATTACTGGTAAGAGAAGGTTGCAGATAGATGCTGCATAGATCATGATAATCATCATTCTCAGATTTATCAATTGACAACAATGATGTGCCACAGCCCTGTGCCACACTATCGATACTTTGTTTAAGGACTTCTCTCCCATTATTAAAAATCCCTTTATCTCCCAATAATTCTTGAGCATTAAGTAATAGACCTTTGTTATCCGTAAGCATACTTTGTTCACGTGATAACAAACATGTTGCTTCTGCAGTTAAAATAGAAGACGTTTCGTTGTGCGCTGAATGACAATCGACATCATCCTCGGAGAGTAATCTTGTGCGTTTATTAGGTGGTAAATGTGTATCGACATCCATAGTGCAATTTTGACTATCATTTTCTGATACTGGTCGATTGAAAAAAGTTTCAAGTTCTTTATTGGGTTCTTTTTTATCAGGTATCAAATGATTATCATGTTGAAATTGACTTCGATTGTCCATGGGTTGGAGAAAACTTGGAATCGGGACCTGCTCCTCTGATTTCAAATTCGAAGTATCTTTTGCACATATGCCTGTATCAGTTTTTTCACTTTGTGAGGACCCTCCAAAACTGTTGTTGGATGAAGTGGGATTTTTAGTCATAGAAAATGATTGGACACTTTCTTTCCCTGGTGAACGTGAGGTCTCTGATAAATGAGACAAGGAGACCGGGGAGGTAAATTCATGTTCACAAGAATTTAGCGAATCATTAGAAACGTTGAGGTAGCCTATATCCGTGGAATTTAATCCAATCAAAAATGAATTACTGGGCAATTCGGTTTCAGTAACAGAATCATCGATCGTTACCTCCGGTTTGTATTGAGCAGCATCCAATAACGGACCTTCATTATTCAAATCTTCCATAGTCCACTGACTATCTGAAGTACGATCTACATTTTCTGATACATGTAGTTCAGAGTTTGGGAGATTCTCACTGTTGAGATTCAAACTGCTACTGCGACGAGTATCGTGCTCTTCGTCATCCCAATTTTCTTCTTCTTCTTCATGATTTTGCGGATCCCGTTCCATATAGCTATCGAAAAGATAATCAGAGCGAGGAGCGCCTGGTTCTAAGGTGTCCCAATCATCGTCGACGCCATGATGGCGATAATCGTTTTCTAAAAAGTCATCCAAATCCGCGTCAGAGTGGGAAGAAAACATGGATTGTGGAGGGATTATAACCACAGGGCCATTTTCACGGTCTGCTATTGCCCAATTAGCATCTTCCAATACACTTCTCAGTATTTCAGTTGATATACGGAATTTTTCAACCGTAAACATTAGTCTTTGCAACGGAATTTCTTCGCATAATTCTTCATCGCGAGCGGAATATAATCTTATATAGTATTCGGCTTCGGCTAGTATTTTCTCTTCGTCAGAACGGTTGTCCACTCTGTATGGATATTTGTGTGTCACAACAGTTTTCAATAGACCATCGACACCTTCTGCTCTTTCATCATGCAATTGATTGTGACGATGAAAGACTGCCATTTGAGAACAAGATCCTAGATGTTCGGTACCTCCTGGCCCAGATCCAATTCCATGAAAACTTACTTCGTAGTCTGGATAACGTAGGACGATATTAGTCGCCCTGTAACAAGATGATGATATTATTAGATCAGTCATTAAAGAAAGTTAGCATGCAATTTACCGAAAGCTTAATAATCAATGAAACCAGAACTCTCCAAGAATTAATTCAGAAAAAAAATCAGTTGAATTTTCGGGAGAAAAATAAAACATCAGGATATTGAAATTCTTATAGAATCGTATATGTTTAGGCCTACCAATCTTGGAACTGCGATCTTGTCCATTCAAATTTATGATCAGCATGTCGAAAGCCGTTCAAACGGAATAGAACGTTGAAATCTGCATTGGGTGTGGTCACGATTGCGACCTGTGGCTTGATGAATCCAAAAACATTGTACGGAAAGGCTTCCAAATCATCAGGATATAAATGTTCGATTCTGAAGCAATTCAATGAATAATCAATCGTTACGATGATGAATAAATGGAAGTCAGAATTTTGTTTGAAATTATACTTGCAGACAGTCAAGTCCGGATCGCGTGACTAATACCATAAGGTTGTGGGTCACATTATACGACCTTTTTGCATTACAAAACCAAAAGATCTTTCTATCTTATTTCATTTGATTTTTTTTTTTGCATTCATGCAGAGAACATAAAAATAAGTTCAGAAACATTGAAGTTTAATAATTGATCAATTAAAGGCAGAATATCGTAAGTACTGGCAGATACCATCTTTCGACTGTTACCTTGGTTTTTAAATCATGGGGACTTCATAGTTCAATGTTAGTCTAGCCATAAGGTAGTATCTCCCAAATATCATACTTTTATCATCGTTAACTTCATTCACAGTAATTCAGCAGATACGGAAGATACCTTCTGGCTTTAACGAATGTGAATTTGGAAAAACTTAAAGCCAAAAGGTCGTATTGCCAAATTATTGGAAATGAAGTTTGCGATGATAAAATAATGATACTTGGCAGATACAGCCTTTTGGCCTTAACAAATGTAAATTTTGAAAATATGAAAGCCATTATTTTTGTGCTTTGACCCTTCTTCAAACAAATGAGATTATAAACAAAATTGTACGATCTTTTGGTTATAAAATCGCCTTTTTGTTAGTTACGACCTTATGGCGTTAGTAGCGCAATGTAACGATAGAGAGTGCAATTAAATTATATCAATAACGCATGTAGTATGTTAGTTAGAATTTTATCATCTCTTTAGACGCTGGAAGTGAATATATATATATATATATATATATATATATATGTATATAGGTATATCTGAACTAAAAAACATTGAAATAATGATAAAATTCAATGAGTAGATCAAAACTTACAATTCAATGCAAATAACAGCATCGGCGTCTGCTAATTGGTTATCATTGTGCGCAATACTACCTTCGCAAACGTGGATCGTAAGAGGTTCAGTTCTGAGAGATAGATAGTCACAATGTAAAGGTGCAACCTTTGTCTGACTATTTTCCAACAGAGATCTGTCCACGTCAATGCAATAAATTTCTTTTATACCGTCGGTATTTTTTAAGTGTATCGCAAAACTCAGCTCCGCGCATCCAAAGTCAATCACCTGGGGGAAAAGTTTTGTTTACTTGTTTATTTGGTTTATTTATTTCGGAGTGATAGACATTTTTATAGAAAATGATTGAGGGCTCTTGAGTCGATAAACGACAATCCTTTCGAGTGTTGTAGGAAATAGATTAATTGACAAGAGACTGTCACTGCAGGAGAAAATCATTATTTGACATTGAATAATTACGTGTTCAAAATAACTAATACCTTTTGGATTTTACCGTGGTATTGACCACTGGCTAGTACACTCTGGACAGTGGTATATCTCTGCACGTATACAGGTGGAAAGAATTTTATTTTAACATTATCGGGAAAGTCTTCGATTTGAGTGATATTTTGATAGTCCGATTCGGAGACGTTCAATAATTGGTCTGCGACCATAGTGTCCTCGGTTTTTTCTTTACGATTATGAAAATTTTCGTATACATATTTACCAAATAGATACAAAGCATGAAATATCACGATTATCATTTCAGATTAACTCGACTCTGAATGACAGTTATTGGGTGAACAGACATGTTGTTTTCTTTACTTGGCGGTCGATAGACTTCACGCTGGTTGGTTAACATATTTTGAAACTAACCATACGCGATACGCGTTATTCAATGAGATGCCGGTTGGCACAACCAATAGCAGGCGACAAAGATATTCTACGTCGATCTTCAGTCAACGATTCTGTAGAGATAATAGTAGAATGCGTAGTGCCTTGACTGATATGTATAGGGGTGACATAAGTGTAATGCGATTAAGATAAGAGAATCTTGTAATACTTAAATGCCTTCCTCTAAATAAAATGAAAAAGTGACCACGATAGATGCCACTGTAAGCACTAGCGTCGGATTGAGGAAAATTCTGAACTGTAAGTTTGAATAACGCAAAATGTGAAATACTTCTGAATTTTGAAAAACCAAGATGTAAACAATGAATAAAACCAAAAATCATTTGTTTTTAGCTTGGGGATATGAACAGTGTCTGAATTTACCGACCGATATGTCATTGCTGTATATCTATCATGTAGATACACTGCAGTGTTATTTCGATCGGTACGTTCAGACGCTGCTTAGTCCCCAAGCCCACTTCAAGCCCATTTTGTATAACAACCAGTAAAGACATTAATTGGTTTTCAGCCGTATCTCATACCATTTGAAAAACGCAAAGATTATTTGCCCAATGTCAATAATAATAGATATACTGAATAATAAACATAGGTAGATACGGTCTTTTAAACGGATGGAATACCTATACATATATACATCTCAGTAAGTTGGGTTGCCTATCTTCTGGCACTACACTGACCAAAGCCGGTGATTTAACCTGCGAAGTCATCAATGTTCTATTAAGGGGTCTGGCCACCCTGAAATTTTCAGAAAATCGATTTTTTTTCCTTTTATAATGAACACTAAACCTTTAGCTACAATTGAGGCCATCACCCGTATCGAAATTCCAAAAATTGCCAAAGTTACAGGCATTTTCACGGAAAAGGTCGCGCCGCACCTGCGAGCCGGGTGCGCGCTCCTGCAACCCGGTCACGCGCGGTTTGACCAGCGGCTTTGACCCGCACGGCTGGTTCCAAATACCTGTCCTATTGTTTCTTTTTGCAAATTTTCCTATATAAACCGTGATTTTCAGTTTGAGAATATCAGTCAGCATTCTGCCAGTAACATAGAAACACGCATCGTATAAATTTCAATTTCACGACGAAAATGGAAGTTGATCAGCCAGAAGGTCTAGTTTATCTGGATACCAAAGGAACGAAAACTCGGAAGAGGCGATCAACGAGTGTAAAACGGAAACATCGACCACTGAATCGACATGAAATGGAGCAGGATAAAGATGGTACCAGCACAGCAGCGAAGAAACTGAACGCTGGCCAAGATATCGATGTACCGGTATCGGCGAGGTTTGGGTATCGGATTCTCAATTTTTCTACTGTTTTTTCGGTAATTAGCAGCGTTGTCAAATGTAAGACATGTAACGGTGATGTAAAGTTCGCGGAACCGAGTATTCGTGGACTCGGTTTCAAATTAGTGATTTCTTGTAACACTTGCGAACCAACAACTGTCGATTCTAGTCCTCTCGTCAACAGCAAAGCCTATGATATAAACAGACGAATCATCTTCGCATTTCGACTGTTAGGGCTTGGTCTGAGAGGAATAGAAAATTTTGTGGGATTATGGATTTACCGAACGAAGTGTACCATTCGTTCTACGATACTATCATCGGGAATATCAAAACTGCTGCAGAAACTGTGTGCAGCGTGTCAATGAAAAATGCTGTGCAAGAGGAACTGAAATTGACATCAGAAATCGGAAAGGGTCCAGGTTTGACTGTTTCTGGTGATGGGACTTGGCGCAAACGAGGCTACAGTTCGCACTTATACGGCGTATCGACGATTATTGGATATTACTCAGGAAAAGTGATAGATTCGATCGTGAAATCTGTGTACTGTACAGCTTGTGAGTATTGGAGTAAAAAACTCAGTGCACTTGAATTCGACTTATGGTATGAAGATCACAAAGAAGAATGTTCTACCAATCATGAAGGATCGTCCGGAAAAATGGAAGTCGACAGCGTAAAGGAAATATTTTTGAGGTCAATAGAAAAATATTCTGTCCGTTACACGAATTACATCGGAGATGGGGATTCAAAAACTTATAAAGGAATTGTTGATGCGAATCCATACGAAGAAAAAGTGATAAAAAAAGAATGTATTGGACATGTGCAGAAAAGAATGGGCACACGACTTCGTAACGTAAAAAAAACGAACAAAGGGCTGGATGGAAGAGAAAAACTTACCGATAAGCTAATCAACGAGCTGACGGTATATTATGGTCTTGCTATTCGAAGGTTTTCTCATTCCAAAGACGAAATGAAGAAGGCCATCTGGGCAACTTACAAACACAAGATCTCGACTGACGAAAACCCACAGCATGACAACTGTCCCCCTGGAGAAGACTCGTGGTGCACTTGGCAAAAATCAAAAGCGATCGGCACTTTGGATGAGTACAATCACAAGGATCCTTTACCTGTAATCGTTCAAGAGGCCATTGGACCAATTTATACGGACCTCAGTTCAGATGAACTGTTGGAGCGGTGTGAAGGAGGCTTCACGCAAAATAACAACGAGAGCCTCAACGCGGTTATTTGTTCAATGGCTCCAAAAACTAGTCCAACTGGTGCAGACATCGTCCAAATTGCTACCCATGTTGCTACCAGCATTTTCAACGATGGCTATAAAAAAAGCATAATGGTACTGATGAATGTGATGAATCTGGAAATCGGGTATCGCTGCTACGACTTCTGCGAGAAAACCGACAAGCTGCGTTGCGAAACCGGAAAGATACGAGCTCAACAAAACACGAAATTAGCTCGCCAAGCTCGTAGATCGCTTCAAAACCAGGCCCAAGATGCTCAAGCAGCTACAGAAGGACAATCATATGGGCCAGGAATCGCTGATTGAAGGTAAGCCGAACAAACACCGCACCGACGTCTGCAAAACTGCACTCTTACTTTCTTTTGCGTTTATCTCGAAACTACATTTCTAGACCTTGCCGCTCGTAAATTTCGGAAACTAGCGGTCCGATTGCCTTGAAATTTTCACATAATACTCTCAGATATATTATCTAAAATGTAGCATAGGATTTTTTTGATGAGTTGATTACTTTTTTTTTTATAAATTTTTTAGCCTGAAAAATTTTTCACGAATTTAATATATTTTTTTTTTTTCTATATTTTTCATAAAAATTTTCGTAGTGATAAAGAATAGTAATAGTAGATGTAGTAGTAAAGAATAAACTTATAAGCACTAGAAAACCTAGATTATAGTTTCATACTAACGTTGAGAAATACGATTAACAAATCGTATGCAACGTTATGGTAGTGATAAGATTAATTAGCAACTAGTTGAGATTTTATGTTCTTAAGAGCAATCCAGATAACTCAAATTTCAAAGTTTTTCACTACAGATGAAAATGTAATGTTTTAATTGGTATAATATTTTGAAATAAAGTTTTGTTAGTTATTTTTATGTATTCGGTTAGGAAATATAATTGTTAGATTAAGTTTTTGCCTAACATAAAATTTGACTTATAATTGAATTTTATACTTGATTTATATATTATTAATACATGAGATGGATACACGAACATGCATACAAGTACACATGATCTTGTAAAATACAGTCTTTTACCAATAAATTTCCCATGGTATAGAAAAAATTTTTGGGCTATACCTCCACACTAACACACACTATCCAATAGAAATTATATTATGACTATATTATTTTGTATACAACAAAAAAAAAAAATGTTGAGCGACTATATATGTATAACTTGTAACCCACACAACCGGATTATACAAACATAATTATATGTACTTATACACATATATGACTACACAGACACACTTAAGTCATTCAATGAAAACATACCCCTTAAAAATAAGCGGTACGTTTCCTCTAACGGAGGGGGTGTTACGTCCGGGCCTCATCACCCGAACGTGCCTCCTTTCCTCCCCTACAGTCTTTCTATTCCCACGTATGCAACTACTATCAACCTATCCGTCCGCTCTTATCTCTATTCCAGCTATTCTCTCATCCTCACCTGATCCCTGTACTACTAAGCCCTGGGAATCACGCCACTGTGGTCGTCACATGCTTATTCAGCATGTGATGACCCAGCTGTACTGATCTCCCACCAAGCTTCCCTAAAACAGCACTTCTTCTTCGACCTTCCAATCATACACTTCAACTTCGATCTTCACACTGTAAACTCCTTCTCCGACATTCCTACCTTATACACATCATCATTATTCACTCGCTTTACTCAAAACTTGTTCAACCATACACACACTCATACTTGAACCAATAAAAATCATCATCAACGAATTCATTCTAAAGCATCATTGCCCCTTCCACTCTCATCTCCAGCTATTTTTAGTGTAAAACAGGGTTGAACCCACAAATTTACCATCCTGGACGTTACAGGACAAAAAAAATCCTACGCTACATTTTAGTAACACCCTTCAAGAATAAGCTAAATTTTTTTTTTTTTTTTTCAGATGACCCGTTCCGGAGATTTATCAACCGCCAGCTACACGCGTGTGCGGTGGAGGACCTTCACGGCAATTACTGCGAAGCCGCCATTTTGTAATATTTTTTGTCGAAATTTATAAGAGATGTTCATCAAGCTATGAACTAGCATGTGTGCAAAAATCAATAAATTCCGTTGAATATTATCGAGTTCACAAATTTTCTTAGAATAAGCCTATTTTCCGTGCGGCCAGGGTGGCCGGACCCCTTAAAAGAAAAAGAAATGAATTATCAGCGGAAAGTTAATTTTTTAAATGAAAGATAAACTAGAGTCATCTAGCAGATTTCTTACCGTACTAACACACTATTTCAACGAAAGCATGTCCGAAGAGCGTCAATTTTTGGATTTTCAAAAATCGAAGAGCATCATGCCCTTCGTTTAATTTTCATTCATCGCTGATATTAATTCCACATCAATCGGACATGCTTTCGTCGAGAAAAGGGGGTTGAAAAATATCAAGTAGAAGAATCATGTTTTAGTACGGTATATTGTATTACGGTGATATTTTTCAAACCCCCTTTTCTCAACGAAAGCATGTCCGATTGATGTGAAATTAATATCAGCGATGAATGAAAATTAAACGAAGGGCATGATACTCTTCGATTTTCAAAAATCCAAAAAATGACGCTCTTCGGACATGCTTTCGTTGAATTTTTTTTTAGTACGGTGAGAAATCCGCCAGATGACTCGAGTTTATCTTTCATTTCCCCTTAAACTATACTAGATAGATTAGATCTAAAAATTAATTAGAATATAAGTTGAATCAGATCCCATCGGTATAAAAAAAATTTATCAAAATCCGTTTATATACGTATAATAGGTTTTGAAACATGATTGATTTTCAAATATTCTTTTTTCAACAAATCAAAAATTACCGAACTGATGTGATTAAAAATCTATGCAGTTCCAAGTTACATAAAACCGCATATCGACTGAACCGACGAAAAGTTAAAATATGTTTGCACTCAGAATATCGACCGGAAATTGAAAATATAATTTTATGAAAAATCGCAGATACATTTCACACGAAATATTTAATGAAAGTATAGCAAAAACGTACAGGTATAATGTTTTAAATGGCAAAATTCACCTTTTTTACTGAAGCGCTTAGGAAATCGGGATAGAGAGCTTAAATGTTGTGGTTATTTTATTTTTTTTTTCTTTTTCAATATTTTGACTCTACTTGGGAATCACCTGCAAAAAAGAAAAATCCTGCATACCCTGAATAAAAACCACCCAGATAAATTTTTTTTGTTTGTTTTACATATTGCTACAGATCGTTGAATTAATAAAAAAAAATATGACATATATACCTATATTATAGATTGTCATGGAACATCGGGCCGAGGTGTTGTAATTAAGAATCATAAAATATTTCGTTTATTTCTATAATATTATAATTTATTATCTCATAATATTATTAATAATGATAATCATAATAATAATAATAATAATAATAACAACAACAATGATAATAATAGCAATAGTTCATATTAATAGTCGTAAAAATAATAACAGCACAAGTGCGATTATTAATAATAATGATAATACCTAATAATGAAAATAATAATAATGGTGAAAATAAAATTAATACAATTATCAAAAGCAGTCTACAAATTTGCTACTTAAGCAATGATGTATCATAATTAATTTCGCTCTCTGGGATATAGTGCAGCTGCATTAAAGATTAGGGTACTGATTGAATATACAATAGTATAATTTATATATATGGTATATTACGATAAAGCTACAGCAACGCTGTGTCATATGCCTATATGGATATCATTATGCATATATGTATTGCAGCTAGACGATATACTAACGATAAAATGATTTCTTTCCTTCCTTAATTCGTTACATAATTAAAAAACGGAATAAAGCGAAAACAATAAAAATAGACATTATGCAAGAGATCGCCTTGTATATCGACTGTTGATCAGCCCACAGGAACATAATAATTTATTATTTTAGATTAAAATTTGTTTTAATCTAACTATAATGTATTAATATATAGATAGGTATATATGTATTAGCTTAATATAATATAATCATTATTTTTTTTTTTATTATAATCTAAGGTCGCAAAATTTTTTATACAGCTATATGTATTATTTACAAAAAATTGGAACCCTCCTATAATTTCCGTTTTCAAAAATTTTCAGATTGTCGATTAATTAGCTCGTCGTGGTATTTAAAAAGAAGAAAAAGAAATGATATTCATCGCATAAATATTTTACATTATAGTCATATAATTATATTTATTTTCTTATTTAAGCAATTGCATTATTATTATTATTATTATTATTATTATTATTATTATTATTATTATTATTATTATTATTATTTTTATTATTATTATTATTATAGGTATATTTATATATCTTTAAATCACATATGTCGTCACTGTTTATAATAATTCGTTATTTGACTTACTCATAAAGGCCAATAACAGAATACGTATTAATTATATTCATTGCTGAAAAATTTGAATGTATGTGTTTGAATGATATGATTCACAACTTTATATAAGACACAAAAATAACATATACGTTTATTTTATTTTATTTTATTATTTTTTCTTTTCATTTTTTTTTTTTTTTTGTATTACGTCTCAATGATTTCCGTTCGGACTCTCCAAGTTTAACTATACCATGTATGATATAGTTATTTAGGTATATAGGTATGATAGGTACGTAACGTACTGATTACTCAGCTTCAAACTATGTATACAATCTTATATATGTATAGTCTCAATGGGAATTAGTTTAAGCGTTTCAGAAAGGGAAGGGAGGGCGGTAGCTATATATATACATATAAATATACATATACATATACCTATAGGGATAATACATGTATATTCAGCAAATATATATAGTTTCCAAGCTTATATATACACACATATATATATATATATATATATATATATATATATATATATATATATATATATATATATATATATATATATATATATATATATATATATATATATATATATATATATATATATATATATATATATATATATATATATATATATATATATATATATATATATATATATATATATATATATATATATACATATATACATATATACATATATACATATATACATATATACATATATACATATATATATATATACATATATATATATATATATATATATATATATATATATATATATATATATATATATATATATATATATATATATATATATATATATATATATATATATATATATATATATATATATATATATATATATATATATATATATATATATATATATATATATATATATATATATATATATATATATATATATATATATATATATATATATATATATATATATATATATATATATACATACAAGGACACGATGTAACAACGTAGGAAATTTATTGCTATCGTATCACGCGCAATATACCTACGCATTTTCAAAATTGACAAAATTTTCGAATTTTATTAAAAGCAAAGAATCTTGTAGGTCTCGCGTAACGGAGCTATTACATTAGGCCCATTTTTTTATTTATTTATCCTTTATTTTTTATTCACTATTATCGATACTATTATTCATATTATTATTATTAATCTTTCAATTTTACCGATTTGATATAATAATTGACAAAAGGGATTACTATTATCAGTATTATTAATATTATCATTATCATTATTATTGTTATTATTATTATTATTTTTATTATTATTATTATTATTATTATTTTTGTTCTTATTTTGTTGTTGTTGTTGTTGCTACTGCTGTAGTATATAGTTGTCGTATTATTAGCATTTCTTTTTTTTTATAATTATCGTAATTATTATTATCACTATTATAGGTACTATAGGAAAAATCGTGAAAGAGAGCCATGAGCTAATAGCTATATATGTAAATTGAAATTGGCCTTTTCGTTTGACGTAATACAAGTTCGATTGACATTGCATTAGAGTACCTATATATGTATACAAATATAACGGTGTAGAAAATAGTCTGAAATTAGCTATACACGTATAAAGGCGTAGATTGAGAAACACGGATATATGATACAGGCAATGAATTTTATTCACGTTATATAATTATAATCATTCGAGATGAATGATAATGTGTAGAAAAATAATAATAATAATAATAATAATAATAATAATAATAATAATAATGGTAATAATAATGGTAATAATAATAATAATGGTAATAATAATAATAATATTAATAATAATTTATCAAAAATTAAAATTCAATTAACAAAGCGACAAACTAACGTATTAGCCTCTCAAAGGCTTGATGCGCAATCATTTTGTAATTGATTTCAATTTTTCGATCTATACATAGGTATATATCACCTTGCCAATTACACCGATTGTAATCGCGTAGTATACGTATAATAATAATAATAATAATAGTAATTTCATGTTATTTTTTATCGTCATTCGGTGATTTTTTTTGTTACATACGAGAAAATATCTGTTTTTTTATGTATATTTTAAACGACAAAAGGAAAACTTGACGAATAAAAGATATATGCTAGAATAGTAAAAATGCGTTTGTCAATCCGAATCAATTATATTGAATATTGAAATCGCCTATACATTATATATACTATTATAGGTACGAGGGGGGGGGGGGGGGGGGGGGGATTTTTATTATATGTGATCGCTTTGGCTCTTTGTATAATAATAGAATTTGCCATGGCACACCACACGTACAATAATATCGTTAAAAATGATGATCGCTATATCGCTCTTAAATATCTAATAGTACTTTTTTTTTTATTATTTTTGTTTATGAATTAAAAATATTCTTTACTCTCATTTAAATATTAATTTTAATACTTTCAGGCGTACGATTGATCAAGTGATATAGCGATTTTGTTTCCCTTTTCAACCCAATTTCTTAGACGACCCCTCAGCTCTTCGAGACTTTTGGATTTAGCTTTGTTTATCCTTTTGTATTTAACGTCCTTCGGTTTTGTCACTGATCTGTGATTACTCATTACCCTGTTGTATGTCACCTGGAATTATACGGAAACAATACGATAAAATAGTCGTCACTCAGCTTCTGATAGAAATAAAAAAATACTGATTTTTTTTTTTTTGTCTAACAAATCACGTTTCGATTCAAAACTTTTGAACAACATCAAATCGTAGTCCACTACAGCAAAGAAATAACAGGGGATGCAATTTTAATGTATTCACGCAAATACCTCCAAAGGCATGGTTCATAGCGAAAATTGACCCTCACAAAAGTTGCATAGTTCTAAGGGGGGAAGAAGTTGGGGTTACTAGATTTTTCAGTGAGGTCAGGCGAAGGTCAACTTTTTTTTTCTTCAATGAAACCCCATATTTTTCATTACGTAATTTTGTTCTGCTTGAAAAATCAATCGACTATCGTATTAAACGTTTTTTTGTACATACGACATCAAATTTTTATGATATTTAACTGAAAAACTGGAGATTCCTGAACTTTTGAGAATATTTTATCTCTAAACTATCAAGTTTGGAGAAAAATTGCAAGAGACAAGAAGTGCAGTCAAAAATCTTGAAGAATAATTGCATAATTTTTTCCAATAACTTTTTATTGCAGTTTCTTCAATTGCGTGAAAAAAAAATCAAAAATTGTAAAAAAAAAAAAAAAAACTGGTGCAACTATTCTCCAAAAATCTTTGCATGAAATTACGCGCTTTTTGTGTCTCTTGCAATTTTTCTCCAAACTTGATAGTTAGGTAAAATGTTCCCAAAAGTTCAAAAATCTTTAGTCGTTCAGCTGAGTATCATAAAAAATTTGATGTCTGATAAAAAAATGTTTCATATACGAAAGCCGTTTGATTTTTCAAGTAGAACAAAATTACATTCATTTAAAAAAACAAAGTCAACCTTCCCCTGACCTCAGCAGCCCCTCCACTGAAAAATCCAATAACGCCAACGTCTTCCCCCCTCCGAACCCTGCAACTTTTGTAAGGGTCAATTTTCGCTATGAACCATAACTTTGAAGTTATTTGCGCGGATAGATTGAATCGGTCTACCCACGAATTATACAAGAAAAGATAAACCCAATACCTGGGCCTGTTGACTTTCTTCCCTAGGTCTTTCACTGGGTGGGGAATCGGCCTCCTGGGCCAACCTTTCGAAACTCCCATAAAGGTCCTGCAGTCGTCCTTTACCACCGCCAAGACTCTTTGAGCTACGATCCTCGTACTCAGAGTTTTCCGTAGACTCGGATGGATCTTGATTGTTCTCACTGTCCCCGTCCTCCTCCACCGAGTATACAGTCTCAAGGATTTCCGGTCTGCGAAGGAAACCGTTACACCGACGCAGGGACGCGTACTTATTCGACGGTTCGACTGCATCGGATACCGATCTGATCACCGTGACGTCAGTGATATTAGATCGAAATCTGTACAACGAAGAACTCTAATTAACGATTGTAAAGAGATTTAAGTATATAAATAAATAATCAATGAACGAATGACTGAATGAACGAATAAATGTATTCAAAAGCACCTCGGTGGGGCAGGATCATCGGCCGTTTCTTCAAGGACTACCGCACTGTCGCTGTCACCAAGGCTGTCGAGTCTGTCGAGAGCATCGCAAGGCGGGGAATCCCTTGTCCCAGTAGTTTTGTCAGCAAGTCTGCTCTGGAGTTCTCTGATAACTTGTTGCTGTCTTAAAATGATGGCCTCCCTTTGTGCAAGACTAGCTTCAATCTCCTTCTGCTTCCTGGAGAGTTTGGATTCGAATAACAGCAGTTGAGATGACAATGCGAACAGTTGTTCAGCCTTCTCTACTGTCAGCCTGGCCACAAGATCCTCCTGAAAATTAATTAATCCATTTGTTTATAATTTTCAGATTTTTTTCTTTGTCGCTCATTTATAGGGAAGTTGTTATAGTTTACGAGCAAATGGATCCTGATGAATATATTCAATGTACACTCAACGAATTTGAAACTGTCGCACCTAAACTCGGCAACCGAAGTTACACCCGCACGGTTTCAACATGGCATTGCCAACTTAAAACGTGGTGTAACTTCGGTTGCCTAGTTTAGGTGCGACAGTTTCAAATTCGTTGAGTGTACGATATAATAGCGAAATGAAATTAATTACAAAAGTACCGATTACATCGGTCCAATTTCGTTAAATCCTATCAGAGGCCCCAAAAACGGTTTCATCGAACATTCTCTCATATAAGACACTCGCGGATTCGGAATCTAATTACTGATTTACGATAGGTATAATACACGTACGTTATACAGACTCTTGTGGCTTTTCTCTGTAATATATTTCAGTATATCTGGAATTGATTTTATATATTGTTACTTCAAACGAATTCCACGTTCTGTATGTAGATATACGCGCCGAATAATAATAACTGTCGAGATTTACTGCAGATTTTAATTACTTCTTCATCGTACCGGCAAAGCGATTATCCGATAAAGTTTGCAGTGACTGGAATCAACGTATCGTTAACCCCAGTCGAACTGTTTAATATTAATTACTTGCGAGGTGCAAAGTTATATCCGAGAGCAAGGCGCCAATACGGAACCGTACTGCCTATAAAAAATGAAATATATGCAATTGTCGTTTGAACGCGGTCATTTTATTGATAAGCATCGATGAGTAGCTGCGCATGCAAACAATTTGGCTTTCCCTCCGATGACCATTTACGATCGACAATGCCACCTCGTTCGTAATCGCCTCCTTATAGGCGACTCACTGCCGCCACTGAGATCGCAAGTCATGCAAAACAAGGCGCGGGTATAACAGGGCACAACATCCTGCAGAATTTGATTCATTCAAATTTAACCAATCCATCAATAATAATTACAGTAATGTACCAGACTGGGGCTGTCTGTGTATACTTAGGTATATAATTTGACGAAAGAGCCGCGTAACAAATTTCCGACATATTTTCTGTCGTTACTTTATATCCAATCGTTACTTTTTTACCCCGCATTATATCATAAATTTACTATCTATACACTCAGGGTGACGACTTTTTCACCTGAGATTATTGAAAGTTGTTATAAGTTATTATAGTAGTTAATATTTGAGTATAGCCTCCAAGACCTTTTAACGGTCGCTCAAGTATTTCAATTTTTTTTTTCAACGATCCTTTACTATGTTTATAGTTTTTTGACCTACCTGCACAGAGAATATGCTATTATGTGCATTTAAGTGCGGTAAAGTGAGCTCTAGGGCGGAAAGTAGCACTTTACCGCACTAGACCTCAATTTTTTTCCGCACTAGAGCGGAAAATGATACACAATACACCATTGCCTAGCATTTTTCGTAATTTAATCGAAAGTCCTATTCGAATGTTAAACACTGAAATATTTTTGTCCGAGACCGAAGATTCAAGATTTAAGATCAAAAAGTTGCCACCCTGAACTATTATCATACCATCTTGGTGGTTCTTAACTTCCGGAACTCCGTAATTTTTAATTGTCTCGCGATAATGTGTTATTTTTGCGAGTTTGAAGGTATATCGTAAATGCAAAACGCGATTTTCAGTCGCTGTTATGTACTTCGGATACGTTAACTTGCATACATACATTCAGGGTATATCAACGGGTTTTAAAGTCGCTGACACGAACATCTTATACCACTTATATATCAGACGCTCGTCTCTATACCTGTAATTTGAGAGCCTTTCGCCAGTCTAGCATCTGGTGCGCCTGCGCCCGCTGTCTTGCCATGAGAGCCTTGATAACCGATTTAGCTTCGTCCAGGGAAGTGACCTCTGCGTCGGTGGATACCTTGCAGACCACCTCGTGCTTCGAACTGCTGACAAAACCCTCAGTAAGCGTTGCCAGGGGTGAACCGCTGTCCATCGACGTCTCGTCGAAACTAAGAAAAACGGAAATCGTTAATCATCCATTCATATAGGTATATACGTATTATAGGTTCATATTGAACATGCTAAACGCGTGACGAGATATAAATATAAATTCATCGATTTACACACGACAATTAGGGATTCTGACAATCGCGCAGACATCTTTAAGGGGACCAGTACAGCTTGATTTTGGAAATTCGGAGTACTCCAAAATGCTTTCATTTCTCAGCCAAAGTTTATTTCACATCAAAATCAAAAAAAAAAATTCTTCGAAAACCTTTGTCGTAAGGTTTTAAGCACATCGGTGTTCCGATTACGGTCGTTGAGGGCTCATTTTGTTCAGAAAAGAAATCCTCATCCCGTGAGCGAGGGATTTTTTTCATAATTTCGTGTTAACCAAGTTATTTGCAAATAAGTAGCCTAAATATTTGAAATTTTTGATAATTGACCGTAACTTTTCACAGGAATTTTTTTTTTACCGATCCCTACGTTCGTAAGATGTAGAATTGCTGTCTGAAAAAAGCAAAACCTTGAAAGGTTCAATTGGACCAACGACGTGCCTGAAACCTTACGACAAAGCTTTTCGGAGAAAATTTTATTTCGATGTGAAATAAACTTTTGGTTCACAAATGAATGAATTTTGGAGTACTCCAAATTTCCCAAACCAAGCTGTACATAATATGTTTCATTGCGACTTTCTATATTCGTATGATTATAGACGATATATGTATACGAGTAGGTATACATATACTGTTGATAATAATTATATTATTATATACAAGGTGTTAACCTTATTACAAAAGGAATAATACAATTCTGTCAATTGAGGTTACATTCAATATACGAAATGTAATCGGATATCCAAGGATTTACAAGCATATAGATACATATTCGTATATATCTATACGTCACGTTGCGTAATTGGTAATATTAAATGTCTTTCAGCAATTGAAAACCACTTTAAAAATACTTTATACCAATCACGACGACGGTTATACAGCCATATACCGTGTCCCAAGTTATTTTCTACTCTTTAACCTCGCTATTTTTTTTTTTCTTTTTTTTTTTTTACCATTGTGAGCCATTAAATTATTTCATACCAAAGTTTTTTTTAAGCCTATTTTTATTCATCTACTTTTTTTTCACACGTCGTAAATTATTTCGTCGATCAAACCGAAGCCCAGCTACAGGTTGTTATTTTGAAATACTTTTACACACGGTAAGATATGAGTATGACAAACATTTTTACGACATACAAACCCCTTTGGTACTGTATCGGTCGTATACCTATGCACAGTCTCGTATTGTGGTTAACTCATACGCAGGTTGCATTTTACAATAAGAGCGCAGGAGGCTAGTCCGTCGTAGGATCTACGCTCAGGTGGCGACAGAACAGTTGATGGCGTGGTAGCGGCGACCGCTACGTTATGGAATACATGAATTTGTTTAGGTCGCTGTTGGAACTTCTGAATTCATATATTTACGTATAATTTTTCATGGTATTGTATCGCTTCGACAGATCGTATAATCGACTTATTCAATCAGCTGAATATAACCGTTAAGGTGCCATCAAAGACGCTCATCGCCTGGAAAACGCGGGGAGCTAAATAAAACTCCTGCATGACTTATGACCGATCGAAATGAAATTTTGAGGATCGAGTGTATTATCTTTGCAGAAAGTGGAGCGATTTTTTACTTTTTAAAAATTTCGAGAAAAAAAATCATTCGTGATTTCGAAAAATTCTCAATTTTGAAAAAGTAAGAAACCGCTCCACTTTCTGCAAGGATAATACACCGATCCTCGAAATTTCATTCCAATCAATCGAGTGATGTAGTTTTGACTCCCCGCGTTTTCCAGGCGATGGGCGTCTTCAATCATATGCAAGAGACTCGGTAGAGTCTCGCGCCAAGTACAATAAAAAAAAAAAAAAAACACATATAAATTCACAAAGGTGATATATCGTAGGTTCAGTAGATCGGAAGTTGGTTGCAGGTAAGCTGGTGTGACCGGAACAAGTCAAGAAAAGAAAAAAGTCACATACTGTACGTGTATATAACGTATAGGTATATATTCCGACATAGGAAACTCGATTATTTGGTATAGAGTTACGGAACGTTGAGGTATAGTTGAAAAGTTTCGGAAGTTAGGAGAAGAGAAGTCGCCATGAATCCGTTTTGATTCTTGATATCCGGATGTCGTAACCGCAACTTCATAGACTGGCGTATCCGATGTAGTGAAGCGATAGTAATGCACCGCGAGTCAGCTTAGTAATTTAGCGCACGTGGCTGACCTCATTTCCGGTTCTTCTTAAATATTCATCGGTGCCAGGTAAAGGAGTTTGCTCAAAACTTTGTTCGATATATTTTACAGTAATGACGTACGACTATAATACGTAGGGGTAGACGAGGTAATACCGGCCAGTCGCTTGTTCGGTGTATCAAATAGTACATTTTACAACAAGGGGGGGAAATGGGCCATTTCTAGCGAGGGTCAGATGATGTTGCGCGAGTCGGAGCTGTCGAGTGCAACGTCATCACCCGAGCAAGACATTGCCCTCGTCCCCTTGTCGTACACCGTACTTTTTTTTAACAAGTGCACGTACAGGTCCTTTTTCGTGCTTGTAGGGCGGAAATTATTGTCAATAGAAAAATAAAATAACTTTAAAAATGTCGAATAGTTCAAGAAATTTGGAAATTTTGGAGATTTTTTAAATTTTGAAAAACTTGAATACTTTCGAAATAGTTCCTTACTTCAAGGGAGGCAATGGATTCATTACCTCCCTAGGGAGATAATGAAGTCCACGCTAGAAATGATCAATTTAGAAATTTGCGGTATTCGTATACTAATGAAGGTATATTATATACGTTGATATGAAATGTGTACATGGTCTGTCCAACTTATACCAGCAAGCTGTAACCCGGCGTCAATATTTGATAACTAGTTGCAATCAACTTTGCCTAATGTCCATGCGCAGACCGTTAAGCTCTGCAGGGCTTAGAATAGTCCAGAGTATTACTGAGGTGACCAATTACCGGGCTAGTCTCGATTTGGCTCATGCTGTGGGTACAATACTGATGTCAGAGAGGGTACATATAACTAAAACTTCAATTTTTCTTTGACACGGTTACTCATATTATATTCAAAGGACTGTGTCTATTAATCATGCTCACATATATCGACGGGCTATATCGCAACTTATATTGTTAAAGTAATTAGTTTGGCACAACTAATTCGTACGTTATATTTATACAGCGTGTTTTAACGTCGTTACGGATCGACGATAATTCGTTCCAACAAATATTAGCTCAAAGTCTCGGATTCTAATGAGAATTTCACCGAATAATATAATTTGATTCCATCCGCGTGTTCGCGGTAGGTATAGGTATATATATGTATGGTAAATGATTTAATTCTACGATCGGAAATCTGCAACTATCTATATCTACGTGCTACTGTGTATGATTCGTTAATGACAGCACAGTCCGGCCGATAGTAATTCAATTGGATACTTGAATTCGTCGACAGTTTGAATTTGACGGGTAAATTGAAAATCATTGGGAAAAAAAAAATTGCAAACGTATATATCGTATCATTTTTTTTGTTCAGGCAATGACGAAATGGTATAATACCATCGGAAGATACCTCTACGAAATCACACTCTGCTTTATCACTTTCTGCACACATTTCGAAGAGCTTTATGCGGTATCCGACCTCAATTTTATTCTACGTGCAGTCTCCAGACTTTGACAATTCCAATATCACCCATTAAATTCGTAGATGTATTACCAAAAGATGCAACTACTCATGTATCATTCTTTTTGGCAATTAGTCTCATCGTTTTGACGCAGCAGTAATTGAAATTTCGAAGCTTTCGTCGACAAGAAGTTTCCGAAGTTTGAAATGTGTATCTTTCGAGATTCTTCAAATCCCAGGATAAGGTATTATTTTCGAATGATTATAAGAAGGAATGGTTCGCGTGGTTCCACGAATCCGGTAGTACATGTACAAAGAAAGAAAGAGAAAAAAAAAATGGGTGACATTGCGGAAATTGTCAAAATCTGGAAGCACGTGTCAAATAAATTGAGGTGGATTACCCGGTATGTATTAATTTTCGCAGAAATTAACGTCAAATTATCTTCAAAGTTCTCGGGAAAACTCGATTTACCGATTTCTCTGCAAGAAATTTTCTAGCTTCATATTACCTGTATGATTAAAAAGCCTTTGTTAAAATTCCATAAAGATATAGAAAAAATGCACTTCGCCCAATTACGGATATACATATACGTGTATGAGGCTGAATAGCAGCTGCAAGCTTTGATCTCACGCACCAGTACACGCGGTCCGGACTCTCTGTGGTTCGTGGTCACAGGAAGTAAAGCATTGAGCGCATCAGTACTCCCGGAGTGAGGACTCGCATCACCCTGTTTCCGGTTGTTTTCGGTGCAGGTTTCGGACGCGTTCTAATAAAATAAAAAAAATAAAAAAAAAAGGAACAGTTCTTCGATGGTTATTTTTACTAGTGAATTATCGCCGCTATTGTATCTATCCATTAGGGTGGTCCTTATTTTGGATACATTAGATTTTTTTTTCCACGATCTCGCTAAATCGGTTCTAAATAAATAAAAAGAAATTCCTGCCAAACCGGAGCTGGATATTTCAATTTTAACCTGGTCCCCCCGGCAATCAAAGTTTTAAACGGGAAAATACGTGTATTTCAGACTGTCAGTTGTTTGAACATTTTTCCAGCCTGGTGAAAATTGATATAAAAATTCGAGATTAGGCACAAATATTCCCAATAGTATGAGGTATAATTGAAGTAGTATATCAAATTTTTACATCCGTAATTTCGGGAGTTATGATCTATATAAATATCAATTTGATATTCATTAAAAAAATAAATAAATTGAAAAGAAAAAAAATTTGATATACTACTACAACTATACCTTATACTGTGGGGAATATTTGTGCCAAATCTCGAATTTTTATATTAAATTTTACTACGTTGGAAAAATGTTCAAACAATTGATAGTGTAAAATACACGTATTTTCTTTTTATTTTTCTTTTTATTTTCTTTAAATTACTCAGACTGATGAATATTGAAAATTTTCCCCGATTCGACGCTAGCGTTTATCTACACAGAAAAAAAAAAATTTCTTCTCGCTGGAGATAAATATTCTTGATTCAAAAAAATAGTTAGATCGAAATCGTTCCTGACGAAGTACAAAATTTTCTTGAATTAGGAAAATTTCTTGGTTCTAGAAAATACTTACTTCTTCATGGATAATTTCGATTTTCCTAACTATTTTCTTGGTTCAAGTTAACTTTTTTTTCTGTGTAGTGGTCACTTTTTCGTTTTTTTTTTTTTTTTCTCTTTTTTCAGATGAAAGCCAATTAAGGCGTTTTATCTACGAGCGTATGTGCGTATTTACTTCATATACCTATAGGCCCGCTGCGTACCTCCCAGTACCTGTACGCGCGCTCGTATCATCGTATACAAGCACCTAATTGCGACCCAGTTAGGCTTGGAAGCCCAGTTAGGTGGCGCTGCCGGTCGTATAGGTGCAGGATGAACACAGACACTGGTATCGCGGTTGTAATTTACCCAGGAGGCCTATAATCAAACTAACGTGGTAAACCATGGCACGCACTCTGATTTTAGCACACGATATCGCCGCTACAGAGTGTCTCAGCTGTTGGTGAAGTCAGTCTAGCGTGTAGATAGAATAACGTAGGCTGCACAACGCGTACGTAGCTGTACCCGTATCAGTAGTGGTCGGCGCGAGCTGCGGAGCGTTTTAAAAACCGAGTGTTTACAGCTACGATTAGCCAGCGAGACGTGGAGGAGAAGATTCTTCTCCGTATAAACCGGGGGCTGTACTACGGAGTTAAAAACCATTTACGGTGCAATTAAGATGGTAATCGTCTGTGTAGTTGCGAATTGTCGGATGTAGGTGGGGGCTACGAGTGTATCAAAAGCTGCTACATCCAAGAGTCAAGTGTCTGGTATACCCGCCTCACGCATTCGACAAGGAATTTGATGGCTCTGTTTCATTTACACTTTCGTTTATATATCTAGGTACGAGACATTTTTATTTAATCTAGCGACGACAGGCAACTATAATACAGGAGTCAAGACGTCGTCACGGCCCGATCTAACGACCCTGACATACTTAAGCGACTGTAATACCACTACGTGCAGTAGATATCATATGCATATAGATATAATATAGGTATATACCTATGTGTAAATCCTATATACTTATAAACATAATGTGAAGTATGTATGCGGGGTAGTTTCGCGATGATAGATAAATAAGTGAACAAATACAGCAATGAACGTTGATTGATGTTGAAAATCAGTTGTTTTTCTCTAGAACCTCATAGGTTCGATCGTTTTTCAAATTTTCACCAATTTTGACAGCATTTTACCAGAAATTAGGCCTTTTTTGCTGTTGAGATATTTCAGAAATGGATTGTCTCCAAAAACTTAGAGAGAAGTAGGTAAACTCGAAGCTGTTATACTGGTAAATAAGATTGAGCTTTTGAATCATTAATTTTGTTTTAGTGTCGTTCTAAATTGTCATGAAACTCCCATTTGTATACTTTTGATGCCAGTTTAGGAACATCATTGATTTCACGGATGTTTTTCATATTTTCGTTAGAGGTTTGCGAATAGTGTTCGAATCGAGTGGAATCGAATTCAATTGCACTTCTGCACGATTTCGAATATTCGAATTATTCCAACCGCATCCGAAACTGCGAATTATTCCCACACTCCTAATCCTCCAAATTTCGTATCTTTTCGTAATCGGAATTGGTAAAGTCGAAAATCTCTGCAGCACGGGTACAGAAATCACTGAATCAATTCCACATGCCGCGAGTTCGAATGGCTTCAAAAGATTTCTTCAAGAATCTATGATGTGGAGTTGGATGGTTTCGCTTTGAAATTCATACCTGGAACTTACTGCAGAATGTCCTCCAGATATTATGGGGTAAACGTGTACGTTTGAAAGTTTAAGGTTGAGATTTATCTACGGAAAGGGCGGACCAGATGGGACCTCCTTGAGAAATGTCCACTTTTTTAGCAATTCATTTATTTATTTGCTTTTCAACGCTTTTATTATCAAATAAACGATATAAACTATGTAGTTACCCAAGACATATCTAGGGCAACAATAATCGCAAGTATACGACGTCACTACATCGTCAATACCTGATGCCTGTGCATTGATTGTGTGCCCAACGTTGACACGAACTGTGTTGAATCCAATTTTCATTGTAATCCAATTTTCTTCCGGATGAAGTTCTGTGTAAAACTACGTTCTCGAGAAATTTTGGATCATCGAATTTTTCGAGGTAACTCATCAAGCCTTCCTTTTTCGAAATTTTAAACTAAAGGCGCCAAATGCTCGTCGTCTTCCTTTGCGTCAGTTAGAGGTTGAAATTTGAAGATTTATTAACTCATATCCACGTTTTGGACCATTATTTCCTTGAAGGGTCTATCTTGCCAGCCCGTCCCCTGCCCCTTTCAAAAAACAAGCAAATGCAACCAGACTTGGCTCTTATACAGACGGTTGCCGAAATAAATGCTAGAAAAGTAGAAATCGTACTACATAAATTTCTAAATACAAAATTGCTGGTAATGACTCGTGCGCATTTGTCAATTAATAAAAAAAAAACCCTCAGAGTTTAGTGTGTCGAGGACGCGTACCGGTAGATTTTTAATGAGAGAGTGTTCCATTCGTTATAAGGTCAAAGTTCACGCATTAAATGGTGCGTTGGGTTTGCTGCCTCACATTTGGATCCGGAGTACTTTTAAGTTGGTGGACCAGTTTATTCTCGACGAAGATAAAAGAGGAAAAAAAAAATCACTTGCAGACCACGGAACGGATTGTATTATACCATCCAGGTTTCTGCACCGGAGATAGTAAAAGAGATTCACAGATGTTAGAGCATCTTCAACACTTTCAGTGACGTGAAACATTCATTGTCAAGCTAGGCGTGCGAAGAGGGGAAGATTATTTTTACAATTTTTACAAACAAGACTGGGTTACGATTTAACCATTTCCACGATCAACGGCCCTACGTTCAATGAAACCCATTACCCTAATTCGAGGCTCTTTCAACAGTCTGACTTGAAAGGCTTTTATCATAAGACTTTAGTTTCAGGGTGCGATTGAATTCGAGTCACCAAAGTTTACCAGCGAAGCCTGCACTGTGCACACCGCGACGAAATTGATGTGGTCGAACTATACAAAATCTGACCTGCATTCAAATTACGCATCGTGTAGCGGTAACGTGATCTGCCTTTGAAAACTTCATAGTAGCCAAAAGTCCAGTTGTCACACGGAATAGAATGAACCGTTAAACCAATTTCGGGATTCTATTCGTCTCTAATTATTCAGAAGATTGCACACCTCTGTCAGATGAACATGGAACCATTTGATATCGCAAATTGTGGTATGTGAGATTCGAAAATTTGGTACTACTTCAAGATTACCATCAAATTCTGGAACACAAAATGAAAACGAAACGTTAAGAATTCGATAGAGATGAACTCAAATTTTGAAACGAAAAACAAAATGTATATTCGTAAAGCTGGCAATATTTTGGTGAAAGTGTACGACTTTCGATTTCTAACTGTTCAGGGTTGGCAATTTATTGATCAAAATTGAAACTCTGCTATACGAATAAAATGAAACATTGCAACAAAAAAACAAAAAAAAAAAAAAATTAGAAATTAATGTGAAATCGATTTAGAAATCTACGAACGAAACTTTTGAGAGCCACTGTACACGGTCATTCTGATTCGACTCTATCGGACTTCTGCTTGACACATGTCAGACCGAATTACATAGTGTCATCGCCTAATGATAGACATCTGCATGTATTTCTATACGTCAAAGCCGCTCAGAATTCATCGACAAACTGGCATGGCGTTAAACATATTACAGACCCGTTCCTGAAAGCTCGAATTTTAACCGAAGCGGAACAGTTTCACTGCTTCTTCTTCAGGTTTCACGTGAGGCGGTAGGTATAGGTCCACTACGTAGGAAACAACTTGTCATTTAGTCAACATTATCGGAGACCAATTTGTACAGTTAGATGATTTGCGGGCTACCGCTGAGTCGAAACGAGACAAATCCGATCTTGAAATTTGTCCTTTAGATAGATTGAAAATGTTCGAGGCTGCATTACGAGCTGCGATTTAACGATCAACATTATTTGGAAGCCGTGATGCAACGTCTTCTTTATAATCATCCTTAAAAAATTGGACCATCATTTGCTTATGCAAAACAGTAAAGCAATCGCACACAATTTCATAATCGAATGATAAGATTCGTGCCGACGCTGGTAGCCAAAATTGGGCCAATATTGCGACCTAATGATGGGCCAGTTGCGTGGTTCCGTACTGAGCAGGAACGTCAAGTTCCCTCAAAATATGCACATCGAATTAATCTCTCCTGGGGATCACCCCCTGCCGGTTTTTAGCCCTTGAAATGTATTCCGGGCGAAGCCCAATACTGTCCCAACACTGGGCTGCAGATGCTGGCCCAATACTGGGCCGTATCAATCGGGTTGGCAGATTTTACATTGTTCAATGTTGGCCCAACGCTTAACGTCAACGCTCAGTTATTGAGGCTGGACCAGTCCCGGGGAGTATCGCCAGTATTGGTAGACTCTACCTGGAACGATTTGTTTCGAAATTTGCTATCGCTGCAGAGTATTAGTGAAAGCGCTGATTTTCGAAGCGTTTTTTATGTTCGTTCGGATCTGTATACGTGAAGAAATATCTGCCTACCTTCGATGTAATATCGATCACGGTTTAGGTAATGAGATTTCATGTTCAGCGCAACTACTACAACATCTGAGTGTTTTGTCATTTCTGACAAAAGAGTTCGTTTCTGATATCGCACTCGTGAAGTCGCGAAACGTTCCTCGCTGTGTTTGTAACACCAGAATCTATTTTGGCTATACGATTTCGAACGGTTCTCGAATTTCTTCGTCACTGTAACAAACAGTGAGATAAAAACGAAAGAAATAAAAATAAAAAAAAAAAAAAAAACTGGTTCACATTTGCATCGACCCGATCAAATGCCTCGTAACTTTATCTAAAGGCTTGCTATTGTCCTCTCTTGATCAGCACAAGTTGATGGTCGCGTTTTTGGATAGAATTAACAACGAAATTGGACGAGTAAATTGAAATTGTGCGGTGGTCCAATTTCGTTGAGTAGAAAAAAAATATTTTGCGGCAGCTGGTTGCCTTACACAAAGAGTAACAAAAAACACACACACGCCCGCAACGAAACAAAAACGATCGTTATACTCGTATAGGTATTACGTCTACCGATCTGATAAGTCAGTAAATATCTAATCGACGCACGCAGGCCATTCATTGTGGCTTAATTGAACCTAACGGCGTTGGTGAAGTCAATTGACGAACAGGGATAATCGAGTTAAATAGAAAGACACTAAAGTTGAATCGAACAAAGTTTAAAATCGCCTTTATATAATTTCAATTTTGTGTCGACATCTACGTGCCGATCTTCGATAAAAAAAAAACCTTACAATTCGGTAAAACTAACGGTTAACGAAAGATGAAAAGAAACGGTGACGCGACTGCAGGGTCCTCTTTTCTCTCCTAGTTACTGGCACTCGACCAATTCGCGTGCGGCACTTGAAGTACCGTAAAAAGAATCTACCGAGGGTGCTTTGCCACAGAGAGTGCCAAGAGATTTACGAATTGAAGCGGTCGAGGTCAATCTAGAAATTGCTCGATGCACTAGGACCATCGAACCGTTTTCTAAGTTTCCGCAATCCCAATTTTTTGCCTCTAGTACTCCTTGATTGTAATTATGGTCCCTACCGAGTCACCCTGTAACCATCTTGGCACGCAAACTGACTCACAAAACGTTCCGTATCACGGTGCATCGTGCACGCCATATGCGGGTATCGCGTACCTAAGGTATATAACATAACTGTGCATCATCAAATCAAATGTCCACGCAAGTCATGGATGCATATGCTGTCCATACGAAATACGTACGTAATGTGTATGTACATAGGTATAATCAAACCTAAACTAACTTGTGTATGTTTATGTATAATTCAAACCTGCTACCTGCAGGCTACCCCCCGTGTGATGTATTATATTTGTAGTATACGTTACACACGTACCTATGTATGTACATTATACATATGGGTGGTCGTACAGCTCAGACGCACGTACACGCGGAAAGGACGGACAAGAAAGACGAACGCGGTTTTACATAGCCGGCGGCTAGGCCGTTCCTTGGCCTTGCCAAGCGGGATTCCTAAGACGAGGTGAGTGTTGCCATTTTTTACTCTTGTTTAATTAATTCTTTTTTCAAACCCCGTATTCATTTCCTATTTACTTTTACAGGACTTCGCCTGGCCATGAGCTGGTTTAGTGCAGATTTGTTGCTCGGGGTTCGCGACCCCTTATATTCATGAATGTATTTTTCTGTACGATTAGTCTTTGGTTTATTGATTCGGACGTTGATCGATTGACAGGTTTAACCTTCTCTGAAACAGAGAGATAAAACACTATGCCTTTATAGAAGTTGACGCCTCTTCGCGTGTTCGACTATAGTCCGCGTAAAGAAATTTCTTTAAAGATCTCCGCGGATAATAAGCGTCGACTTCCATCTGAGGAGGTATATTCTAAAAATAGATATCGTCATAGTCAGCACTAAAAGAGAGAGAAGCGGGATCGCGAAGAGGTAATTGGAACTTTCCATGAGCGGTGCGAATGCGATTCACGACTCAAGTTCTCTTGGATTATGCGCACAAAGTCGTAGGTATGTACCTTACCTATGTATGTACATACCTGCCTCCTCATCGTCAGTTCGAGAGGCAAAGTTGCATTCAGTACCATCGTCGAGACGTTGAATAAAGGTGAAGATGGAACTCCTCAAGATATGCATGTGACGGCTATGCGAAGGTTGCCGAGACCTATCTGATACTGAGGATAAGATCCGACACTGATCATCATCATAAAATAGGTCAACAACGAACATCGGAACAAAACACCGATAAAATATATCACCAGTATATCGACCATTTGTTTTTCATATACATGAGGCATTCTTTGTCCACCCAGACACTTTTTTACGTCGACTCGACCGTAGATATATTTTTTTTTTTATATATACCTATATTTCGTCAGTCTGTCGTTGTACTGCTTGAGGGCACACGTAAATGTCAATTTCGCACCCTATAGATTCTCAAGAAAACAGAAATATTTCGAGAATCTGTTGGTTGCGAACAAATTCTTCGAAACGAATGTAATTTATTGCGTGAAATAACGATGGTTAGCCACAAAACAAGCCTAAAGTTGTAATAAACTGTTGGTAAATTCTACACCGGCCTGTGAGGTTATTCTATATGAAGTATTTTAGATTTTTAGAACGAACTGTTCTAGAGATGTACTTTTTCTTCCAAGTCAGTATGGAGACCGAACCGTCGGTCGTGTGAAGAGAATAAGAGAGAAAAAAACTATCAGCGAAAAAAATTTATAGTTTCTTCTCAACCGTTCAATTACTTGAAGATATAATTTTAACGATGTTATTTATACAGTTGCTAATTTTTCGGCGTAAAATATACAAAATAATTTGTATCTCAAGAAGGACCATTTTGATTTCATGAAAAAAAAAAAAATCAGCGTCTTCGTTACCATGTCTAGACTTCGTGAGAAAAAAAAAACGAAACAAAATTGAAAGAACTTGGTATTAAAGTGGCGCCGATAGTTTTGGAGTGAAAAAAACAGAAAAATTAAATCATCAGAAAGTGTAGTTAAAAACGGTTTACTTATTGCTTATGAAAATTATATTTCGTTTATAGTTAGATTTCAGAAAATTGTCGATGATTTCATAAACGATCGTAACTTGCAATCGTTTACGTTATAACGCAATGATATAAATCGTTTTTTATTTTTAATTTTTCTGCTCTAAAACAGTCGGCGCCACTTTATTGCCAATCTTTTTACAAGGCGAGATCTAGGTTCTCGGAGATGCTAAATTCTTTTTTGTTTACTCTAAAAAAAAAAAAATGGCTTTTTCGAGATGCGAATTATTTCTGTATCTTTAGTGCCGAAAACAGAAGTGGCTATTATGTGGGTCGAATATAGTACCGAGTAACCATTATTGCGTTACCTGCAGTGCAGTGCATGGATGCGTGAAAATGCGTGAGGCAGTCGGGCGTAAAATATGAGCGTTTTTTTTTTTCAAACTGCTGTAATAAAATTGTCTTAATTTAACAAAAACATTCTGTTCCTGTTGTTTTTTCCTTGTTTTTTTCTCCTATAGATATGTAGATAGATTCCGCACAAGGATCATCGTTCCATCTCGATGTATTAAAAAAAAAATTATAAGTAAAAAAAAAAAATTAACCAAGAAAAGGTAAAGTGAACGTCCAGGTAGATAAAAACTCGACCAAAAGTACTCAAATCTAACAACTCGAGAGTAATTCTGTCGAATTGTTCGGATCTCTATGAGTCCCCCTTAAGGTGCTATTAAAGACGCTCATCGCCTGGAAAACGCGGGGAGCTAAAACTCCTACATCACTCGACCGATCGTAATGAAATTTTGAGGATCGATGTATTATCTTTGCAAAAAGTGGAGCAATTTTTTACTTTTTCAAAATTTTGAAAAAAAACATTCGAAATTTCGAAAAATCCGCAAATTTTGAAAAAGTAAAAAATCGCTCCACTTTTTGCAAAGATAATACATCGATCCTCAAAATTTCATTACGATCGGTCAAGTGATGTAGGAGTTTTAGCTCCCCGCGTTTTCCAGGCGATGAGCGTCTTTAATAGCACCTTAAGGGTGTTCGATGGGTAGACTAGCGCCTCTGCATTTTGATTTTTCGAACTAAATTTGCAGGGGCGAATCCATACGAACATACAGGGTACTGCTTTCGAATGTTGAATCTAAATTCTTGCTTATTGATAAACAATTCTGGAAAGCCATATTTCGAAATATACTGAAATTGACTATCCCTCTTTATCTACAAATGTTTCATATTCCATATCAATTCGTGGGACTGCAGTGTAGGTGAAATGAACGGGGCGTTCGGACATTTTCGCCAGCTATGGCCGTCCTGACACGAAGCCCCTCTTTGGCTACGAATTTTCGCCCCCTGAATTCTCAGAATTTAGATTGCTTTTCAACTCGGGATTGCGATTAGACTATTCCTGCCGTAATATTGTTGTTCGTGAAATAGTCTTCCGTGCCCGGAAAGTGCAAGGAATCATTATATCGCCGAAATGTGATTCGAGTCGTCTAACGCGGCGGCCATGTTTATTGCGGCAGTGCGTATATCCAAGTGTCAGCTGTTATGAGATTTTATCTAACATTTTATTACAACTTTAGGCTCATAACCTCCGCTATTTCACGCACTACATTTGTATCCAAAGATCCATCCAGATATCTCGTATCCAAAAACTGTTAATCGATGGCTGTTCATCGGCGTGATTCTTCGCGTACTGAAACGTATTTTCAGGCACTCGATAACCGTACCTGGCTGGGTTTTAAAAGTCTCACCACGGCAGCACAAGGCGTTATACTGAAATGATACTTATTGCCTAAGAATCTTGCCGAAGCGATATCGCCTATTGGAGAGCTGGAGCCAGAGCCAGCTCCCAGGCGCACTGCAGTTACCGGTAGTTATGTACATCCATTGTATTCGATGGATGCAAGCATCTTGCATACTGTTTGCTGCGTAATTAACAACGGCGTAGACTCCAGGGATGTTACATCCTGCGGTAATGAGGTATTGAGTTCCATCACTAGGTACATACGGATACTTCCGCGATTATCCCGCCTAAAAGAGCTGCTACTATACCGATATCGTCTCGCAGCCATATAGTCCCCATGTTACTATTTTATAAATTTATTTTTCATTTCCTTACATTTTTTTTATAATTGAATATGAAAATGGGAGTCAAGGTACGATCGATATACAAACAGGTAAATATTTTTGAGAACCATTCTCGCCGCCGGTATAATTGTGCATCAAACTAATATCGCTATCGAATTTCCGCTCGTTTATAATAACGAATGTATATGTACCTATGTACTGATAAACCAACTTTATAATAGGGCGAGATTCCCTTTTGAATCATTCGTTCGTTCACAAGTATAATTGACCATTAGTTATTAACAGCCTTGGATACTCGTTGCACCACGTATATAGTGAACGTAAAATTGATTTAATTTGTTGCACTCTCCCTCGTCTCGGTCCTCGCGATGCAAAGTGCAGTAATTAATATGTACCGCGCGTATAAAGTGAGGCAAAATGAAACGATGAATTTGCCAGCGATATTTCACAGTTATATCATCTAGCTATTATATACGCGTTATTATTATATGTAGTCGCGTGATTATCTCCTAAAATTAATTATTACCTTCGTCAAAATGAAGGGGATATATAGTTGATCCTGGCTTCGCTGTATAATAAATTGTGAAAAAATTCACAGCCATTTTTTTTTCATCCTTTCACCGGGTACTTTTTTCCGCAATCTTCTATAGAATTGATTTTCTTGTTGGAAAATTTTCGGGAGTGTCCCTTGATTGTAAATTTGAGTTGGCGGGACGGGGGGGGGAGGTTTGAGCTTCAGCCGCCATCTTGGAAAACACGTTTTATCAAATATCTGGTGAACCGTGCATCGTACGACAAAAACAATACAAATCGTTTTCGTAGAAAATAAAATTCTCTACAACTTTTATTCGAAACTTTTTTCTGTATAGTGCATAGGTTTTTATTTATAGAGTGCTAAACCTTCTTATTTTTACTGTATCATCGACCGCTATAAACTATATATTTAGCGACAACCATATATTGGGCAAAAGTTTGCCGCGCTATAAATAAAAATTTATGCACTATACAGGAAAAAGTGTCGAATAAAAGTTGTAGATAATTTTATTATCTACAAAAACGATTCCTACTGTTTTTGTCGTACAATGCACGGATCACGAGATATTTGATAAAACGTGTTCTCTGAATCTACATTCAGAGGGGAAACCCCCGAAAATTTTCCAACAAGAAAATCAATTCTGTAGAAGATTTCATTATGAACCTACTTTTTTTTTGCTCTGGTGACTGGCCTACATGTAGGTATTGAATTTCTATCATAGTTTGCTCAGGGCGTATTTATTACAGTGTATATAAAATATACTTCGGAAGCGGTCGACTCTCTCTTCCGGACGGGGCAGATATTATAGACAGAGGGGACAACGGGTTGGACAACTGAAAGGCAAAGAGGAATAAGACTAGAAAGGAAATCGAAAAAGAGTAAAAGAGGGAAAGTCGAAGACCGAAAAAGCTGAAACGTTATAAACGTCGTACGAATTTTTGCCTGCATGTAATTTTGGTTTGTATCTGAAATTAACTACCGCGTCAATTCCTAATTGCAGTTGTTTCCAGTTTGAAACAAATTGAAGAGGTTTTAAATTTCCAAGTTTTAATTAACGACCATCAAAGTTTAAACTCGTGGTAGGACGTCCTTGACGAAACGTTCGTTGCGAATCCGCGCGTGACATCACTGTTCACGTCTTACTATTTTCATAGTTTTACACCATTATACGTAATTTCGTCAATTTCTTAATTCTGGCGTATGGCACAGCTTGGCGGTTTCGTTTCGTTCACCTGCACTTCCGGGTCGTTGGACGGTGTTATCCTTGCTCATATCCGTTTCCTATACAAGAAATGATTTACACATTGTTTGATAATATCGTCGAAAAGATCTCACCGTACTTCATCACGCGTGTCGGTAGGTATACCTCGAATACAAAACCAAAACAAAACAAAAATTCGCAACTTTTTTCTCTCCTCCTGAAGGATAAACAGATAAAATGTCGCCGTGACACGAAATAGTATAAGTATAATACACATAGACATCGATATCGAGTCTTACTATACTTTCGTCGAAGCAAATCTCTCAGATGGATATGATGCAGGTATACGGGCATCGATATGCAAGACACGTCGATAAATGCTTACCGATTGCCTAAAAAGTACATTGACAATATTTATACGGTTCATCAAACGCAGCGTAGGCCCTCCCGGAATCGGGAATCAGATCAGATAAGATAAGATAAGATTCAGATCAGATCATGCGAGAGAGCGAAGTATAACTGGTTGTTTTCGTTCACCGGATGCGGTCAGCGTAGGGCATCGCACGCGTCCGTTTACGTCTGTGTGGGTGTAGAAAGTTGCCATTGTGCGGGATCTGGTTTTATATAAATAGCCCCATCGGTACGGGGCCACGCGGGGTTCCCTGTGAATAATGAAGTAACGATACATGTATGTATGCATGTACAGTACATGCATACATATACCTGCAGAGTATCCAAGGTGCACGGATATCGGGATACACCGAGTTTCAATTTTCTCATTAAAAGTTTACCGTGGACTTCGTCGAACCTTTCCAAGTAAAGAAAAAAACCCAAAAAAGAATGAAAAAAAAAATACCGTACGCTAGGTTTCCTGATCATTTTAATAATAACTCTAAAAAGTATATCTCCGCGATACAATGAAGTTGCGAAGTTGATCATTGTCTGTACTCCGCGCGAAACCGGAAAAAGCTCGTCCTTGCGATGAAAGTATCAATATTATATCGATGTTAGTGAATTGCTTTTCAACGACCTTATAACGGCTTTTCTCTCTCCGAGTCTTTAGAGAACACAAAGAGGTGTATAACTTCACTTTATCGTTAAATCGATTTACCATAAACCTTCCATAAATTAATTCAGAGTAAAATTTTCTCGCCAGCTTCAATATGAATAGAAATATCATTTGATTTATATTGCCGAAATTTAGTGGCTAAATAGTTGACAGAGAATTTTATCAAATGTTCTGTCTGCCTGCCTCCGGGAAAAGAGAAATGATTCCATTCCCTGCAGGACTTTAGGGGACGTTAAATTAATGCAGGCCATGCGGTATATAACGTCAGTGAGTTATCGCCCAGTTGTATGTATATTTACACGGCTTGTATGCATATGGCATTAACTTTCTTTCCAGAAATCTCTTTTTGGTCACCTCGCGCAGCGCATTAAGGTCCGATAATTTATAACCGTAATCGCGAGATGGGGACATATTTTAGTTTCATCATTTGCATTTGAATATAGCGAACTAAAATTCGGATAAATTATTAGGATAATCTTTCATCGATCTATATCCAAGCTCTCATCTTTCTCCATTCAAAGTTGCATCTATACCACGTTTGCAATTTGTGCAATTTCAATGTACTTGGCGCGAGACTCTACCGAGTCTCTTGATTCCTCGATAGTCCACGCTGCCCATGTCACTTTTCTCAGGCTTTTAATCCCATTCCTTCGAAGCTCTTCGTCCCGTAGCGAGACACACACGTAATAAGTCGGAGTATTAAGCCAGCCGGACAATTTTGATTCATTTTTTAACATTTCTCATTCCACGTTGCGGTATTCAACAACTCAGATTGTATTTTACACCATTCGTCATAGCCCTTACCCGCAAGTCAACTAAAATCTACATGATTTTACTTCGCAATTGGTGAATCGGCTGCATTCTCCGCACAACTGCTTCGATATAAGTCAACGGTGCAGTGGGTACCGTGGACTGTAATCAAACTACGGCCTGTAGAATTATACGGTATAAATCGTATAAACGAGCCGTTAAACGAACTACACGATAAATAACATCAGCAGTAAAAGAACAGCTCACTCTAGTATCCTAATTTTCGAATCGATGTAGGATGAAAGAAAAGGATCGTTTACCGTAACTGTGAAGATCTATAGATATGTGGACAATCTTAGCAGAAATATGTAGTCAATGACTGGGCAGTAAGTGAGAAGGTATACAACCGCGTTATACAGCCAAGGTTTAATGGGGGGAGGTTTATGGTATCCACATAAACCACCGTCATATAATATATATAGATGGAATAGGGTATCATTAATTATTATGTACCCATTAACAATGGACGATGGAACTCGATACGTCAACGTGTATATGGAAGTGTACTACCATGCGGACACGTGGCGTATAAGTAATCACGAGAAATGCTACACACCTTCACCCTTAACCCAAGTTGGTTCAATAGTTGAGCCTAGGTATCTAACAAGGAAGCATTGTACAGTGTGTTATCTCTGGTTAGCGTGAGTTTGAATTTAGTGCGAGTGGAGCGATTTGCATTTCGCAATATTATCTCTTCCATAAAATATTGCCCGTGCGATTATGAGCCGGAATGGTAGCAGCCGCGCTAGCGGCTGTACCCACCAGTGAGCATTACTCACTCTCCATATCTGGTTTTAGCTGTAGGGTTACATCGTCGCTTCTCTATACTTGTATATACCTATACGCGGTATACATACATACATACATATCTATCATTTTCGTTCAGTTTCTATCCGGAGCAGTCTTCCCTTGATTTATTTTTCACTGTCACGCATATCGTGCAATTGTCACATATGGATGTCATACCCAGTAGAACGATTCAGTATAGGAAAAGTAACGGTTACTCATAACTGTTACGTTTAAGGAATCAATCGGACAAGTGAAAATATCCGCCATCATGATCGCACAATGTTTCGAACGTGTATAAACCGTTTCATACATCATCTCAGTTGCAATGTCATGCTTTTTACTTTTCGTCACCTACGGTGATATAAGAAAAGTATTGGTTTCGGTCGGAAAGTGACTTTCGCTAATTTCAACGAATTTTAACGTTTTTGACCCTCTAGAATCCGAAAGACAGGTTTTTAGAAAGATGTCGGTCTCTCTGTCGGTCTTTTGGACAAACTCGGGCCGTGATCTCGGAAACGGCTCGACGAAAAAATCTGAAATTCACAGGACTTCACAACCAAACGATGGGCATGAAAAACTGCCATGTCTCGTTTAATTTGAACTTCCGGTTCTACCGGAAATGAATCGATTTTCGATGTTTCATCGACGAATCTATACTTTTTCATCTGTATTACCTTTCTAAATGAAAGATTATGTTCTTCCGAGTTCAGTTATTCATATTTTATTGTATATATAGAGAGCATTCCTTGCCAATTACAACAAAAAAATTGTAAATATACTCAGATCGAAATGGGGTGAAACGCACTGTATAAAATTGTTGCTTGCCAATATATAGGGCGTTCCTTGCCAATGAGAGCGAAAAAATATAAATATACCCGGATTGAATCGGAATGAAATGCACTGTATAAAATTGTTGTTTGTCAATATATAGCGCGTTTTTTAAGCCTAGTTTTTTTTTTGTTTTTGTTTTTCATTACTTTTTTATACTTTTTCTGTCCCTGACAGATCTATACTTTTCCTTTTTGACGGAAAGTACCCCGAAAAGACTGTTCTTTCCGCCTTTTTTAATCTGTAATTATCCATATCTTGTTATTCATAATCATCTGCAGTGGTGTAAAATAGAATGCAGTGCCGCGTCGTTTAACAAATTGCCAGCAGTTTTCACAGCAAGTTTATTTATTTATTTTTTCTTCATTTTCCACGTTATTGCTTCCATATACATGTTCTCCTTCTTGTTCGTTGTAAAGGGATTGTCTGGAGCGACTCTAATTCTCGTTGTTATTTATTTTGTCCGGTAGGTATGTATGTATGTATGTACACACGTAGTACTCAGGTATTTGGAGCACAGTCGAAGATCAAATGTTTGTTCTGGAGGCAAAAAAAAAAAAAAACTTTGTCCGGTAATCAGCGAGAGCCAGTCTTTTCTTTTACTTTTTGTTTTTTTCTACAAGGTATTTTTCACCGGCAAGAATACACCGTCGAATACAAATCTCGAAATCTGTATTCGAGCGGCGACATCCTTAGAGTAATTTGAAATTTATTATTATCTATAAAATCCCTCGTTGGGTTATATAACGCGTTCTCTGAAACTCGCCTCTCGCGCGAGTATAAACCGTTGCAATGTATTATGCAGTTCGCGACTATAATACATCCGCGCGTCAAATTTATGCACCGTCGTTTGCCGCACGCTTGATCTCTTTCCCCCCTTTTTTTCTGCACCGGTCTCTCTTCGCCGTTTTGTCGATTCCTCGTCATTGTTGTACAGGCAGGTTTTTCCCACTCGCCGTTCATCTCTTTGACGAATTACTGTAACTTCGATACTTCGATACTTGCAGCAGTTGATCCAGGCGCACCAAACAATGCCATACTAAATTGTCTTCCACCGTGATCTTTCAACGAGACGTACCACCATCGGTAGACTAAGAGTATCACGCACGAGCCAGGGAAACAGCATCCTGAAGCCTTTTTTGGCTCTGTTATAATGCTTTTGCATCATCAACATCTCCCCAACGACCCGCACAGATATACAAGTTGATCGTATACCTGTACAGGTAGGTAAAGAACCGTCGTTGGATGTATAAATCGATGTCAGCTATAGCCGCAACGTAACAAATTAAGTATTAATATCGGAGTAAAGGAACAGCGAAGGAACAAAAAGCTTTGGAGTTACGAAACCGTTAGCTAATCCAACCGATTGAATAATCGGTCTAACCTGTAACCCAAAAGTTGTTGCCAGGAAACGAGAAAGGCCACCGCGATATACGATCATGGTAGACATTAATTGCGAGCAGATCTATGAAATGTGATGAGGGATAGTTCATGACTAGGATTTTTGGGCATATTCGCATGACCATGGCTAGATATCAGTATTGTACAATGTACAGTTGTCTGACCTCTCGAGAAGAGCAATTAGCAAAAATTACCACCGCAAATAATATGAAGACGAAACGATAATTAGACAGGTGTAGGTGTAAAGTAAAGAGTCGAAGGCAATTCGCAGATCGTATAAGAAACTTGACCTTCGACAAAATCAAGGCTATTTGAACAGGCTACCTCTTTCCTGCAGCAAGTGACAAGCGAGAACAATTGAGTCGCAATTAGGCGGGTTCATGCAGACAGCAGCTGGGAACGAGGCGGATTGAAACAAGAGTAAGAACGAGCATTTAGTAGTCGGAAGTCGAGAAGGAGAGCCCGCGCCCTTTTGTACTCCGAGATTAAATTCGATACCAAGAGTGCGCCCGTAACATGTGTCAGTGGGTTAAGGTCAGTGGTTCCTGAAAGGGATTATGGTGCAGTATAATAAGGAAAATTGCGTGGGCATATACATACACAATGCACTGACTTTGGCCCCATTAATATTTATGAAATATTAATGTCGTCTTATTTATGGCCGGTTATGATATCGAAACACTTATAATATACCGGTACCTTTATATATGAGGTATTCCACGCCGTTTCGAACAGTCTAAGAGTTGACCGATCCCAAAAAAAATCATAATTTTGTATTATCACAGAAATATATCGAAAGAATTTATGTGAATTTTTTCAGAATTTTTGGATCACATTTTTTGAGTTCTTCCAAACTCAAATCTCTTTCTATACGAACTTCCGTACGTCGAAAGTATAAGATCGGACAAGAAAATTTATAAAACAAAAAAGTTGCAGTTTTGAATCAACTTTCTGAAAAAAAATTTTCGGGAATTTCTCGAATCCCAAAAATACCAATTTTTATCAAAAATACGCAGAAAAACTTTTTTTCAACAGATATGTCATTTTTGATTTGCTTCAAAAATTTACAGAAAATACTCTCAAGTGTTTACAGCAACCGTATATTTTTTTTAAGATGGCTGGCTCAATCGTTCGGAAGCTATGCTTTATTAATTCTGTTTTTTTTTTTTTTTTCGAAAAATATAAAGAATCAAAGAACTTGGTTTTATTTATATATTTTAGTTGTTTCTCTCGATTTTGTTTTTTATCCTGTATAGAATGGCCTGACTGGCAGTACTGCGAGTTTTCCTCGTTTCTTTCTGTGAAAATACGAACACAGCCAATGTATGTAAAATATATTAACAATATATTAACGATAATAATGCCGATGATGATGGCTGTTCGCGAATTCGTAACTATCTGTATAACAACCTATACAACGTCCTGCACAGAGAATATTTCGAATGAAATTGATTCGGTAATTCAATTATACACTGCGGTTTTTGTTTCTGGAGGTTTATTTTGAGCCCAGATAATATTACTCGCCGAGTAATCCGACTAGCTATTTCTATAATTGCGGTCGTATATCATTGGCGAATGAGAATAAAAATTTCCAATCAAATGGTCAGAGTTCGTATCTACATAATATAGGTATACAAGTATAATACGACGCGTTGGTTGCTCGAGTCGTATAAGCCTAAATTTGAAATCGATATTATGGTCCGCTCACCTTATACGTAAGAGTCCGTGAGGTAAGAAGTGACGTTATTTTATTTTATTTCATTTACGTTTTTTTGTTTTTTCTTTTCCTTTTTTGCTTCTGTTCTTTTATTTCTCCTCTTTGTCCTCGTTTCTTTATTTCCTACCTCCGCGGAGCCAAGTTCGAAGTAATCATGTTCCAGTGATCAGAGAGTCAGCAGTAGTAGCAGCAGCAGCAGTACAGGGACATGCACGTATGTATGTATGTATGTACCAGGGAAAGTAAAGGACAAAGGACCCATTAAAATTCAACAAATAAAAAGCGAATGAGAACGGAAATAAAAAAAGATAGGAAATAAAGGCAAAACTGAAATGAAAACAGAATGATGAAACAAAAACTAAAATAGGTACTTAAAAAATAACGAAATAAAGTAAAAGAAAACTGACCGGCTCATGGGAGGCCGTAACATGGAAGCGGACCCCCCCTCTCTTCCGACACAGGAACCTCTTCCTCAAAAGGGACATTCCCACGGCGGTACGTCGACCCTTTCAACGCGTCCCTTGGCCCGTGCCCAACAAGTATCAAAACCTTGCGCTAAAAAACGGCACGCAGACCTGTTTTACAACGGCGACGACCACCGTCGTTGTTATTTGGCTCTAGACCCGACGATCAACCATCGATATTGCTTTCTCATATAAGCTAAACCTATTGAATTCATCGTATACGTTGTAGAAGATCATCGCTATTAGGTAGACAAAACGGTGGAACTTATTTTGTTTTTTTAAAGAAACTGAAAAGGACAACAAAAAAAAATTGGGAAAAGAAAGAAATCGATCAGTCGGGTTGAACAATCTGATTGCAGTATAATTGTTCAGATTTCAAAGAGGTGTAACTATAATATGCAGTTATAGTGATTTTATTTCATTTTATTTCGTTTCTTTTCTTCAATGAAATCTGTGCCGGCAGTTTCAGAATTTTAAACGGTATGCGCGCAAGACCATGCTTGCGTCCCAAGCAGTGTTGGTATAATACCGCAATACTCCAATGTTGAAGGCTTTACAAACGATACAGAAGAAAACAACAACAACAGCAACAACAAAAATCGACGAAAACAACAGAAAATAAAAACAAAAAATTACTGACAATACATAGAAGCTCGGATTACCGCGAACTTGGGTGAAAGATCGTTTCATTTATTCTCGCAAAAAAATATTGAGAATATAATTCAAACGTTTCTCTATTAACCTATCCAAGATTGTAACGAAAATTTTAGTTTTAAGTATGTTTAAAAAATTTGTGAAAAAAAAATTCCCGAAAATGCCCTTTATTTTACAAAAAAAGCTGTATTTATTTTGTTTTTTGACATATCGACAAAATTCAAGAAGGGTCTGATTCCTGAAAGGATTCTCTTTCTGGTGACTGTATTAGTTTTTCTGGGTTATCCAAATAGTATATTTATTTTGCACTATGAACATTCAGGTTTCAGTGGCAAAATGATGTACAAGATGTCGATGATTTTTTCTGTAAAATGATAATTTCCTTATTGAAAATTCTTCAAAAAGTAGCTCGAAAATGGCCTGGGGTGTGTCACACCCCATGTGACCGTCTTGGGTCGAACAATACTGATCACTCGCAAACCTCGATATGTAGTTAATAAAGTAACACACTGTACTTTCACATCCCTTCAGTTTATCAGAAAACTCGTGGTTTATGTTGAACGAGCAGGCCTGGGGTCTGTATTCGAAGCCCTTAAGGCCTTAGTAGGCACATATGACCCTCCTCTGTTCCTATAGTTTTCGTGAATGTATGTAGTTCGCAGGTACACCTACTACCCTGCGTGTGTATAACCGTAATATTAATAATCGTAAATAGTTGGAAAAAGAAGTAAAAAGAAACTGAAAATAAATACCAACATGCAGGTTATAGGTATACTTTGCGGTATATATATAAACTTGAGATTCTTACGAGTCGCACGAGCTCAAAAGGGGCAGCAAGTTGCGGAAGGCCGTGAGACGAGGTTCCGGTAACACAGGTTTTAGATAGACCTGCAACTACGTGAATTTTTTTTCAGTATCCCCCCTTCACACGATAAACGTTCACGCCTATCGTTTAACGATCGCTTGAATCCTGAACGGCGGCTATTTGAATATAAAATTGACGCCCGCAAACTTTGTATAACCTCCACAGAAACCGGACAGTCGCTCGCGATCCTCTTACGATTAGTCGACAATTTACCACTCGCTGGATATCGCCTTAAAGATAGTTAAGAAGTTTAAACTACTAGTGGGTACAAATAGTGGAATAAGTAACGCGAAAAATGTATACATCTGGATCCTGCGAGCTGCAATAATGCAGACACTGGAGTCCATCCGCCTGCAGCTAATTTCTGCGGACGTATCGCATACACTCGATGGCGAAATGCAGACAGACGCACGGTCCGACTGCAGACGAGATATGGACAAAGGTGATCGCGGAGGTCGAGAGAGCCGAGGATATTTTATCTTGAGAAGATCGAGGCTCGTGCTAAGGCCAGACATTCAGAAGTGATAACTGCAATCGCTACTGTAACTGCAACTCTAGCTATACCCTGTACACTGGACAACAGTGAAGGGTACTTGAATCTTCGAGATAACTATGTACGATTAGGAGGTAAGGTTTATTCTGGAGACGTTGTTGAGGGGATGCCTATAGCCGATTGTTTACCGACCGAAATTATTCTCGCAAATTTCTCCGACACGGTTATACCGAAACCCGATTGTCCGTTTGGCATTCGATGGTTTATGAGAAATAGGTTCGAACTAGCCAGCAACATTAGTTGAAATCGAGAAAAACTTCTCTTTTTATGTCAATCGGTTCAAAACGTCATAACAGTTTCTACTTCCCACAACGTCCCAGAGATGGCTTAGCGTGCGAATTCTTGCCTCGGCGTGACACGATCTATCCCCCTCTCTTTCCTTCACGTGGTCAGCTGACTCACCGACGCAAGAATTCGCACTCTGAGCCATCTCTCGGGTGTTGCGGGAAGTGGAAAATTTTAAGCTGTTCGAATTTCGTTATTGTTGGCCGAAACAAAGATGTCTTTGGGTTGGTGTGTTCGACAGTTCACGTATAACAGAGCTGTTAAACGTTATTTCGCCTCACTGACGCGTAGGCTTTAATAATTGTCCAATTAAGTGACAGGCTCACACTTTACGATCTCTTACGATTGCAATGAATTTTTCTAGCTAGTTTTAACCGTTCCTCATAAATGATTGAATGCCAAACGGACAATCCGTTCGGTATCATCATTTCGAAGAAATTCGGTACAAATTGACTACAGCATCTCTTCAAAGATCCTTAATTGTGTAGATAAACAGTTTGGATATTATTATATGAGAATCTGTTCGGCATAAAGAGACGACCGGGAAAAGAGGGTTTCGGTTAAATTGAATCTCCGTCGGTGTGTATAATGCCCTGAGGAGAGAGAGAGAGTGGGGATTTTTTTTCTTCTTTTATATATCTCTCATGCGATCTCTAAAAGTGCGTCTCGAGACCCGGGACACGTTCGTCTTGAACCCTTCATCTAAAAGTATAATGATTCGTGTTTCAGGAAGAGAATTTTTGAGGAATGAATCCCAAGATACTCGCGCGTTACTGCGGTACAGTACCTCCAACCGTTCCGAAAAGAAGGTTGAAGATATTCAGAGACACGCGATCAGTGACCCTGAAACAAATCCTAATCAATTTTACATCAGCAAACTTACAATATGCCCAAACACCATTGAAATTCCGCCAACAACCGTCCCCGATAAAATTACTCATCTATAGCTATAGCTATAGCTGCCCTCTGCTTTGCTACGGTTTGCGAGAAGCCCTGTTTAATTCGATTGCACGTATCAATGTAAAGAGGATAAGCCCGGAAGGTTCCTATTTACACCGAGTATGTGTGTAGCAACGTAGTAAACCTAATTATCGAAGCGATCGGAATATCTCATAGTACAGGTAATACATACGAAGACTTTTAACGACATGCGCTAACCCAGAAATTAAAAGTTACTCGAAACCAATTAACAATCGATCGATGTCACAATCGTTTATAGCAGGTTCGTGTTTATAGTATGTATGTACATCATTTGTACATCATCAGTTGGAAACGATCTGGAGATCATTGATGAATGATATTATTCAACTGAAACGCTACGATCGGTTCAGACTCCGTTGTCACAGCATTTGTGTGTTCAATGTTGATACGTTACATTGTTTTCACTTTCATAATACATACTCGTACGAGTAACACTGGCATAGGTACCACACCCAGCTGCCAGTTACGCCACGCAACTTTAATGCCACGCGGTCTTATTTCCGTTTGTATTAGTTATATCTACATAAATTTTTCGCCATTCATTACGTTGGACAACCTATGACCTTTCGAAAACTCGAGGATGCCCATGTCGAGGGTAGTGGGTAATTAATTTCTTGGTTTCGAGTGTACTTACTGGCCCAGAATTTCAAAAAATTAATTCTGTATCGTTCAAACGGTCGGTGGAAATTCGATTTTTGTAAAACAAAAATTACGCGATATGTTTCATATCACAGGATTTAGAACGGCAGTTTGAACTTTGGAAGAAAAATCAACACCAGACATGGCTACGAAGTTGTTTCGTGTATTTTCAAAAAATGTCTGGACAATGTAGTAAAGATCGAGTGCGCAGTGAAAATTACAAGTTTGCTAAGTTTGCGGGGTTTGCGACAATACTATAGCTCAATTTGTCATTATTGCGGAATTCTGATTCCTCTGAATTTCCGGTGTTCGCGGAAACACGGGATATTTGATCAATGAATTACTTCCGGCTTTATAACTCGATGCCGAACGAACGAGCAAGCATAACAGACGGATGAAAACTTTCGATATTATTCCGTCCTTTATTTTCCCGACAATCCGGTTCTTCGCATGTTGGAAAAGAGAAAGAAAAAAAACAACAAAACTAAAGGAAACAAAAACAGAAACGAAAGAAAAATACAAAGTAACGAAAAACACAGACGGTAGAGAGATAAAGTCGTCAGAAAACTTAAAATCCGTACTCCCCGACTTTGTGCTGAGTATACCTAGGTATATGTATTATACGTATACATAGGTATGTACAGGTATATGTATACACGTATGTATATTCCGCAAGCTGCAGCACTGCTCTGTGATGTATTGCGCCAAGAAGCGAAGCATGGCAGAGCGAATTTATGCAGTTAACTCGAGGAACGCGATACGAGAGATATTGCCAACGCGCGTTAGTCGCATAAAGGATTCAAACAACAAAAGGCGCGGATCCTGCAGATAGCAAACATGAAAGAGGGTAGGTAAGTATATCCATATAGATGGCGAGAGAACTTGATCCTTCATAAATACGTACGTATATATTGTACATAGAAAAAAGTAAAATACTTTGAAGGACCTTGAGGACGAACGTATGTATGTATGTACATAACCGTTTTCGCGATTCAGTGTTACTATTCAGTCCATCGATGTGAAACGGTCGCTATAATAGTCGAACCGAGATAATGATCCATCAGCGTCGTCCGCCGTCAATCTGCACTTTGTAAATAATATAGAGAGTATAATATCAACGGCTGAGCAGAACAACATCGTATCTCAAAATTTGGTTCAACAACATCGTATCTCCTATGTCTTATACACAAAGATACGATGTTGTTGGACCAAATTTTGAGATACGATGGTCTTGAACCAAATTTTGAGATACGATGTTGTTGAATCAAATTTTGAGATACGATGTTGTTCTGCTCAGCCGTCGATATCTTAAACATCATATAGCACATAGGTATATATATATACCTATATATACATATGTGTTGTGTACAGAGTTGAATAGATTTTGAATAATAAGAATGAGAAAAACCGTTGCGACATATTTCGTGGTCTACATTCGATAGTTCAAGAGTGCAGGAGAGGCAAAATATTATACAGCGTTCGGTGGTATATCCTAGATATTGTATTATGTATATTGGTTAAAACGCGATATAGTTTAGATTGGTACCAGGCACATATATATACATAAATATATACCTCAGGGCTTTCACTTTTCTGCCAGTGTGGGAGGGCGGACGCTAACCCATAGTAACTTTTATTTATTTTTATTTTTTTCTCTTTCTTTATATTACCAACTAAAATAAGGTTGTCGTAGTCTTTTGTTGTTCCCGCGTAAAGCTAGCTCATAGAAACTATAATATAAGATCACTGCCGGATTTAGAGGTGTGAAGGCCCTGGGGCAACGAAAGAGTGGAGGCTCTTAGTTATTTTTCAAACAGGTTAAATAATTTTTTTCTTTCAAGTGTTCCAATAATTTATTGCAGAAAATTGTAATTTTTGAAAAACTCAAAAGAAGAGAAAACTACATGAAGAAGAAAATAAGCACGAGTAATTCAATTTACGAGTCCTTTCCTCCTTTACGATTCGATTGTTAATCCACTGCGGAATAAATAGTTTATATGTCGTAAGTAACATGCAGATTGTATATAATTACAACATTGAAAATAGGTGAAAGTACACGGAACCACAAAAATCGATTCATTCAATTCACATGAAAATAATGGAACAACAGTGTAATCGAATTTAGCTCCAGTCCTCACCGGTATTTCTTCATTCAATCGCTTGGAGTCTCGGAGACGTTCCTGGCACCAGCTAATCTCGATACGATGTAATATTTTTCCATTTTTCGATGAGGATGAATTCATTTCTTCAGTGTGTAACAGTGTGATGATTCACTCTGTGATTGTTTCCCGCATAGACATGATCAATAAATCGGATCGAAGATTAATATTAATCATTAATTTTGAGAGAAATATGAAACGCACTTTGGAACGTTCATAACGAAAAGTGATTTATGAAAATGTGAGGACTGCTCTTTCGTTGTCAGAACGTAGATGTTTGTTTTGTTTTTGTTTTTTTCTTTTTTAATTTTCGTTTCAAATATAATTTTGCATGTTATTCGGTATTCGTAGGAAAATTTTACCTAGAAATTTTTATTGTGGGGGCCCTGGGGCTGTAGCCCCGGTTGCCCTCCCCTAAATCCGGCGCTGTATAAGATACAGATTTGTAACCGTTGCATTGCAGCTCGCAACTCGTATCCATACGTATATACGTATTGTGTATATAGGTATAGGAGTATATAGTTACATACGATTTTTATGTACCGCAATTCTCGTTGGTAAGAATTGCAAAAACAAGCAACGTTTGCAATTTCATAAATCGCAACAGCCTGTATAGTAGTTCTGGACAAACACAAACAGGAACATGAACACATGGAACATGTACGCGCGTTGGTGTTGTATATTCTATGTTTATATACACAAACACGGGAAAATATACTACCAGCACTTTCGCGTATCTATGAAAAGTAAACAACCGGAGCTGAGACAGCAAGGAGATTACGTGAATCTTGAGAGGAAAGAAGCTACGCGGTAAATTATTAAAACCCTATCTAATGGTAGCCCTGCTCCATAATGCGTGGAGGTCTAGGTATACCGAGACAGTCTCTTGAAATTAAACGGTCGACAGCGCAAGCGCTTTTCGACTCTATTTTTGGCGGCCAAGCGGTTGAATCGGATTTTCGAGGTTAGAATCGAGGTTAGAATTACGTGCAAGTTGGCTCCCCTGTCTCACAGGCCGGAATATCGTCGCAGGACGAGCTCGCCGACCAATGAAATCGAATTATTTTGACGCATGCGCTGTCGACTGGTTAGTTTCAAGAGACTGTCTCGGTAAAAGTTATAACATAGAGTTAATCCTTCGAATGATATAACAACATCACCCGAACGTACACTGAACCCCGCCTACACTTGGGCGCAAAGCATACAACTGCAGCGGTAACAAGATCTCGTAGTTATTTTTGCTGCAATGTTTCAAATGAAACGCGTGTACACCGAGAATACCCTTTCCCTTAGTAATTGTTACCGATAACTCACGTCACAAATAACGCAGAGTTGAAACTGTTATTACTTCATATCAGCCTGCAGCACACCCACGACACAAAACCCCGCGTTAGTCCACCCTACTTAACGAAATCCAACGCTCGATCATATAGATTCATACGAAAGCAAAGGATTCAGCCCTGACCTTAGTCAAATTTGCCTAAGGCGGCTTGTATATGTAGCAGGATTAGAAAAGAACATTTTTGGGATTTGTTTTTTGGGAAACTATTGGAGATATCGGATCGGGGTCTATTGTAATTAGAAACATACGTTTCGAAGAAGTCTCACCATTTTTTAACTTCCCGCTATGAAAATTGAAAATTTAAAAAAAAAAAGGAAAAGTTATTGGTTTCGGTTCGATTTTCGAAAATCGGGTTTTCACCAGATCTCGACGTTTTGGGGTCCTAGGAAGCTATTCTGACTATTTTTGGATGGACGTTCGTATGTGTGTGTAACTAATTTTTTGTCGTACGATATCTTTAGAACGAATTGACCGATTGGAATGGTTCTTGTAGCGATCGAAAGGGTTTATCAAGACTTAGATCTGATTAGATTTTGGAGTCAATCGGTCGAGTAGTTCCAAAGTTATTCGAAAAAAAAAAATTAAAAAAAAAAAAAATTTCATGTTTTTAGCGCATATCTCCTAATCTGTTCGTGCGATGAGTCTCAAAACTTAATCAGATTTAAGTCTTCGATAGCCCTTTCGATTGCCGCAAGATTTGTCAAAATCGAACGATTAGTTTGAAAGATATTGCACGACAAAAATTTCTTTTTTTGTCGTATTAAACCTTGGGAACGAATTAACCGATTTGAAAGATTCTTGCGGCGATCGAAAAGGACCAGGACTTGAATGTAATTGAGACTGACCGATATTTTTTGACATTAAATATGACTCCCCAAAACCTAGAAATGTAGACATTTGAAAAAACTCGATTTTTGATTAAAAATCATACGGGAAAAAAATTTATATACGGAAAACTAACTATACTTATAACCTTTCTCAATGTATTATAAACACAATAGTATCAAGTTGTTGTAACGTATTTAACACATAGCGGGAAGTTTTAGGGTTGGCCCACAGATCAACCGGTTTCCTAATTTTTTCCTATTGATATCGCGTGATCGTGATGCCGATCCGATAACTCCAATAGTTTCCCAGAAGAATAATCCCAAAAATTACCTTACTTTGACCCTGTATATCCCTCTTGAGGGGAGTTCTCGGTGAAATTTTGGATTTAGATTATGTCAGCATGTGTCTATTGAAAAACTAATAGCACTGTTCCGCGTCGACACTTTGACATCAAGCAACCTTATAAACAATCCTGAAATCGACAGTCTGCGTATTATGATACGACCATTGTCCCCGGGATTTCATTTCATGGAAGTATGTCCATCTGGATTACATTACACAAGCAGTATGCCGGGTAAAACCTATAAGAACAAAAGTGTCCAGAATTTTGGGATAGGGGTTTGCTGTGTCCGAGGCCGGTATAGCCGGTATAGACACAGTAATTTCGCGTATAAAGAAGCTGCGTTCGCAATAATGTGATCTATGAGATGACCAAGGGAATATAAAGACCATAGCCAAGACTAGATTGTCTTTGGGCAGGCATATAGCATAACCGGCAAGAGGACAAACGAATAGATCGAGTTATATTGGTGCGTAAAATCTCTGAAATCTGTTAGCGACTTGCCTATGTATAGTTATACTACTATCTCCTAGCTAACATCTCTTTGCATCGCGTTCATGTCGTAGTACCCCAGCATCCCTAGCGCGCTCCATGACGCTGCTAGCCATATATCTCTACGCGTATATTTATATGTATATATGTATGTATATAGGTACATATATGTACCGTATCGCCGGTGTGCAGTGTAAAGTATAAAATAAAGTGCCTACTAGCTTCGAGGCTCGACACTGCAAGATTCTCTACATATGACCACAACCAGTACGGCGTGGGTGTGTCTAATAAAAAAAATAGTCCCCTTGGCCTCGAGCTTACAGCGATTTATTCTCTCACCTAGCCGCCCTCGGTTCAAAGAGACCCGGTCAGCTTCGCTGCGTATCTCGACGATCTCTGATTACTGGCAATTATAGTAGACAATAAGTATTCTAGAGGTAGATATAGAAGCCGGTGTGTATCGATGCATCCGAATAACAGTATTTCATTATCGAGGTGTTACGTAAGAGATAGACAAATTTTGCCACTATAATCGTGAGCTTTTTTGGTTTTTAAACTATGTTGAAATATAGCGATATAGATTTTTTTTTTGGAACTGTTTATCAAAGATAGTTTGATAAACTTGGTTTGGAAAATTTGGAGTACTCCGAAATTTATTTACTTGTCAAACAAAGCTTATTTCACATCAAAAAGACAATTTTCTTCGAAAAACTTTGTCGTAAGGTTTCAGGCATCGTTGGTCCAATTCAAACTCTCAAGGTCTTGCTTTCTTCAGACAGCAATTCTACATCTTATGAACGTAGGGATCGGTAAGAAAAAAATTCATGTCAAAAGTTACGGTCAATTATCCAAAATTTCCAATATTTAGGCCACTAATTTGCAAATAACTTGGCCAACACGAAATTGTAAAAAAGTTCCCTCGTTCACATGATGAGGATTTGTTTTCTGAACAAAATGAGCCCTCAATGACCTTAATCGGAATAATGATGTGCCTAAAACCTTACGACAAAGGTTTTCAAAGAAATTATTTTATTTTTTGATGTGAAATCAACGTTGGCTGACAAATAAATGCATTTTGGAGTACTCCATATTTCCAAAACCATGCTGTACTGGTTCCCTTAACTTATGTATATGTATACCTAGACATAGGTATGTAGAAAATGAATGAATTGCTCGCCTACATATACTTACTCACCCACACATTACAAATAGCTTGCTTATATGCTCTATGTACGAGCTTATATAGCTAAGACCGACTTTCACCCTGGTAAACAGTGCAGGAACCTCGGCTGTATACTATTTAACACTATTTAGATTTTAAGAACCGATAACTCGATCACTCCAATTACCTTAGCCGAGACGGTTTTGCATATTGGTCATAAAAACTTATATATACGCATACTCGTATATACTATAGGTTTATATGTATTAACTGTTGCAGAAGAGAGGAGATTATCTACCTTTTTTTTTTTTTTTTTTTTTGTTACATTAACTCGAGAGAAATTTCGAATCGCACCTGAGTAGGTATAATATATGTATACCGATGTGAATTGCACTGCGCTGCGTAAAGGAACGCGATCGACCGTTTATAGTTCTTACCGATTTTTTATTTTACGCTTTAACGAATAATATATAGAGGTTTTTTCCATCATAAGATTCTCGAAACGGATCTTAACCGCCGTGTCATATATTATTTTTCGATTAATATATAATATAAGTTTGTTTTTTTGTCTTTCATCCAAAAAGACGTCGATGCATGCGGTAGCACACGGCAGCCATAAGAAACTAGATCAGGTGCGGCTTACACACCGTCTCCATACAGTATTCGTATCATTTCTAACCTCAGACCATATATATTGTACGTGGTTGGAATAAGTTTATACTGCAGGCCTCGTTATCGATCGCGCATCTTCGCTGTTCCATGCGGTACACCTACTCGCTCACGTCTCACTTGTACATATATCCATCTGTACAGTTTCGAACCTGAGTCGTAAAAAAAAAAAAAAAAGGAAAAAAAAACCAACTCTGACCGATTTTCCATATATACCTATTATTTACGTAATCGAATTGTTCCAGTTTTGTTTCATCTTTTTTTTTTTACACCGTAATTGGGATATATCGCGGCTTATAGCCGTGTAGGCAGCTGATGACTGACACGTGATGTAGGAAGTAGAAAGAATATATAAAACACCGTTTCCAACTGCGACTGTGTACCGATGTTTGAAAAAAAAAAAAAAAAAGAAAAGGAAAAAGAACCGGCACGTAGGTATGAAACAACTCCGTCGATGTAAATCTTAGATATACCTATACATATATACTCGTATTATAATAAGAATTCCGGGTTAACAATCTTAAGTTAACGATCCATTGTTATTTGATAATAGAATCACTCGAGCAGGATACAAATTGAGCATTAAATAAGAATGGTATATACCTACTAGAAGCGGAAAGGTAAGGTCCTGTACTGAATTCGCTGTCCTGGCTCTGTGAGTGGCGCAAAGGTTACACCAGACAACCTTCACTTCACTTTTACTAAGAGCTTGGTTTAATAATAACACCGATCCCAGGCTGCAATACTCGGTAAAACCGTTGTGGCTAAGTGTTTTGTAGCTGAATTTCCTTTATACCTTATAAATTTACATAGGTATACCTATACACAACATAGATGGTATATATCTAATCGTGGTTAAGTCTGAAAGGTTACCCGTACCTTGTTATACCGTATGATATGATATACGACAAAAACATTCAGAAATAGTGAAATTGCATGAACTTCTATCGATAAATTTGTTCCGTTAATTCAACGTGCAGGTTTGCTATTCATAAATATACAGAAAAAAAAAAAAAAAAATTCTCGAGCGAACCATAAATATGAATATTTTTCTAAATAGTGTGCGCAAAGTACCTCTTTTCCGCACGATTCTACTTTACCGCACCGTTTTTCTGCTTTACCGCACGATTTTTCTGCTTTACCGTAAGATTCTACTTTACCACTCGCTGAAAAGTATTACTTTGCGCACACTATTTAGAAAAATAGTATATGTTGAAAATGAAAATTAAGCGATCGCACTAGTTTACGTGTATACGCAGAACGATCGTAGTTTTGAAATTTGCCTGTGTACGGCGCGCAGTGGAGAGAAACGTTCTTTACTAGAGTGTAAGAAATCCTAAACACGTGTTTCAAGTGTATGTATAAACATGTGTATCCGCATAAGTACCAAGAGCTAGCAGAATGCTGATAAAACAAGATAGCCAAAGGCGCCGTTAAAAGATAGGGGCTCCGGAGTTCTTCGCAGAGTTTAAGCTATAATCACAACGCAGTTTAACTCCTAATTTATATCCTCATGTATACCTATATACCCAATTATATGCATATGCATACTTTCCCGAATGAAAATACATACACATATAAATAGCTTCAAGATTTCTGGGTGTCTGACCAAAACAATACTTATTTCCGATTTTCGTACCTCAAAAATCTCTAGGATAACGTCGAGCAATCGATACCCCAAATGTGCAGCGCTGTAATCCAAGTCCGAGTGGTGCCTCAATCGGTAATTATGTTTTCCATTTGATTACGCGCAGAGTCTTACATCGTTTTAGCAATGTTCGTATAACTTGACCAGAACAAGTAGCACGAATGTCCGTCTTGATGCTCGGGTATTTTTTTTTTTTGGTCGCTGATTCCGAATCTGAGGTAAAAAAAACTTCGAATTCGAAACATTTGTACAACTGATATCTATCCTGAATATTTAAATAATTCTAATATTCAGATCGAATCCGACATTTTGAATTTGGAATTTCAGACCTGGAGATTCGGAATCGGTGACCCGAAAAATCCCCGAGCACTGAGACGGACTTTCGTACTACTCGTTCCAGTCCTGTTTTATAAACATTAGTGACACGATGTAAGGATTGGCGTGTTGATCAGATGAAAAACCGATATAGGCGCCACTCAGACTTTAACGACAACGGTGCCCTCTTGGGGGGTTGATTGTTTGACGTGATCCTAGAAATTTTTGAGGTGATAGTTCGGAAGAAAAGGGAGGTACATTTGTTTCGCCATGTCCTATAGAATTCTTCATGTATACGAATTATTCATTATATAGTATAATTACGAGGATTCGATGATGACTTATTCGACCGATATAGCTGCCATTGAAAATTGACGGATAGATAAAACTGCCGTTGCAATATTTTATACGGTATACCTGTACAAACATCTGCGCCTATGCGTTTATCTACCGCATTAATAATCAGTCAGTTGAAAGATATCTGGATAATGGCTTCACTTTACGACATATTAAAAAAATATACTACATACTACTGGAGTCATCTCGTTTTTATGCTCGATCGTTAAGCTTAACTCACGGTTAAAACCACCCATCTCCGATATAGGCCTCACCTGAAACAGATTAAAAACGAACACGTTATCAAAATTTAATTATATAAACGGTATAGATTCATCGAATGTTTAACAGCTAATTATAATCGAAATTTTCAAACTAACCAGTCAAAAGACGTATAAATGTATCGAAAAGTTTTGGAACATTCAATCACATTCGGTATCCTAAACTTTGTCATAATTGCAGACCAAGTACTACGTCACTAGGACACGTATAGGGTTTGGTATTGCTTTAAAAATATTGATACCACTATACGTATTATGGTTATTTTATTGAAAAAAAAGAAAAATCAAGAAAAATCAAAATGGAAAGAGAAGGGTTACAGTATCGTGTCTTATTACGACTACTGTACCTACACTAAAAGATTATGGCTGAAGATTTTAATGGAATTATATTTGTGGTCGAGGAAATTAATTAGAAAAAATTTTTTGTCTATCTCTGGTGTCAGCAAGGTGTCTAAAATATTTAACGCCCGAGGCATGGTATACCTAGTAGCTGATAATATACCTACGACCGAAACTTGCAGCATACGCTTCTCGAATTTAAAAAATGTAAATTTTTAAGTGTTCGACTGATGAACTTGAATCAATTTATTCATTTTCGACGGCAGATGAATCGATAAATATTACAATTTAGCAGTAAAATCTATAAACACGATAGAGCCTTTGATATGAAATAGGAATTATATTTGTCAATTCGTTATTGTGATCGATTCGATTCCTATAGCTATCTTTTCTTACTATTTTCATATATGAATAAAAATAATTTAAATTCCTTAAGAATTTATCCAGTTTAGACGGGAATTTAGCACGCTGACTAAAGCCTCTTCGAAAGAAGCCCCGCAAACGACATGTTGCAGCATTTAAGAGGGAGACGGGGGGCCTTTACAGATGACTTTACCAATACTGTAAAATAATTTATACTGTGGTAAAAGGATTTCAAAAAATCTACTTTAATCTATTTAAATTACTAATCGACTAATGAATTATAGAACAGTTTAAACTAAAGAACTTAAATTTTGTCGATATTTGAAATATGATAAAAAATATCCTATAATTGCATCACTGCAGACATCAACTTTTTCAATTGGCGTTTTTCTGACTCATTTCTAAATGTAATTGTTAAGCAGGGCAGGTTATTTTGTTTAAATAAACGGTTACGCAGTGGATTAACATGGATATATTTATTAAGAATTACGAAGTACATATATTATTTTATACGGCGACATAACGTGCTTCCGATATATACACGACTAGTAAGGACACGCACCGGTAGGGTCATGCATTGCTATACATCGCTAGTATGTATGTGTGTATAGTACAGTCGGTAAGGAATATACCTAGCGATATTCAACACTCCCCCTCAATGCATGGTTTAGAACCATAATAATATCATATATGTGTAACAATATTTTTTTTTGTTAGTTAATTTGTTGCATCACGATATTATTCATACAAAACATATGTTTCTTATATGGTAGTGGTTTTGTCATGATATCTGCTGTCATCTTATCAGTTTCTAAATACTTTAATTCAAAGATTTTTCTCTTCAATACTTCTCTAATAAAATGATACCTGATGTCAATATGCTTTGATCGAGCATGAAAAACATTATCTTCAGCTAATAGATGAGCACTCTTATTATCATTATACAAAAATATGTCTGGTAGTAAACCAAGTTCACCAAATATATTTCTGAGGTAAATCAGTTCTTTAACTGCTTCACAGATAGCCATGTATTCAGCTTCAGCCGATGATAACGCGACTGTCTTTTGTTTTTGGCTTCTCCAAGAAATAGCAGAACCTGCGAATTTGAATAAGTATCCTGTGAAGGATTTTCTGTCAATCTTATTTGACGCCCAATCCGCATCTACGTAGCCATTTAAAGTAAAGTCACATTTGCTATAGGCTAATCCGTAATCGCTAGTTCTCATTAAATATTTTATGATTCTTTTAGCTGCATTCCAATGCTCTCTTGAGTAACATGAATTAAATTGTGACAAGAATGTTACTGTATGCATTATGTCTGGTCTAGTACAGACTGCAATATAAGTTAGATTTCCAATTAATTCTCTAAATGGTAATATCACGTTTTCATCACTCTTTTTTAACTCATAAAGAACATTAGGATCTGCAGGAGTGTCAAGCATATTTGCATCTATCATCTTGAATTTTTCTTCTACTTTTCTTATATGCTTTCTCTGCAAGATTATTAATTTGTCATCTGACCTTTCTATCTCTATACCAATACATCTTTTTGCTAAGCCTAAATCCTTCATTTCAAATTCTAAGCTTAACTTTTCTTTGATTTCATTTGCTCTAGCCTCGCAATTATGAGCAATGAGAATATCATCGACATACACAATCATGATGATTTTGTATGCTTCATTTATGTCATAGTAAATACAGGGTTCATTTTTACAGGCTTTCAAGTTCAGCTTTTTCAGAAAACTATCAATTTTGATATTCCAAGCTCTACCTGCTTGCTTTAGTCCATATAATGATTTCTTTAACAGACAAATTTTATTTTCACCTTGCATTTTACTTAGCATTCGTTTAGCTTTCATACGACAATCTATATCTTTTTCATTCATACTCATACAGTTCAGCATTTTCTCAAATAACTCAGGAATCTTCATAAATACCTCTTCTTTAAGATTGCCATTCAAAAATGCACTTGTTACATCTAATTGCACTACTTGTAAGTTAAATTGCATAGACAGTGCCATTAACAATCTAAATGATTCGATTCTTGCTACAGGAGAAAAAGTATTAAAATAATCTAAACCGTAAACTTGTGAAAACCCTCTCGCTACTAACCTAGCCTTTTTCTTCACAATGTTTCCATCTGTATCAGTCTTGTTTGTTAATACAAGTTTAGAATCAATCAAATTTATTTTACTCGGTTTTTCAATAATATCCCATGTATCATTCTTCACTATCTGCTTAAACTCGGAATAAATTGCATCATTCCATTCTTCTTGTTCATCCCCATTTAGGGCAAGAAAACAATCAATGTCCCCAAAATTGGTTTCGTAGAAAACTTCATCATTTTCATCTGAATCTCCTTCCGGTCTTGTATCTCATTGTTCCTCTTCTTCATCTGGAATGACTTCTACCGTACGGGACTTCTTTTTAGGTCTTCCTGGTTTGCCTGTCCTGATGATAGCGGGTCTGCCTGGTAAATTTTTTGTGTAGACTCTTTTTTCTTTCTGCGAGTCATCACTTACTTGTTTTGAATTAGTGTTTTCTGACTCTTGTTGATCTAAAATATCAATCATATCATTTGAGCTTTTCTCTTCTTTAAACTCATCACAAATGTCATTCTTTGATTCATTATTAATTTCAACATTATATTTATCTTCATTTATAAATTTTACGTCTCTAGAGATTGCTATTCTTCGAAGTTCCGGTACCCAGACTCTGTATGCTTTGGAGACTTCTGAGTAACCAACCATGTATCCTTTCAGGGATTTTTCTTGCAGCTTTGGTTTTTGATTTTTGTCTAAAACATAAGCTATACTTCCAAATGTTTTAAGATATTTCAAATTTGGTACCTTAGCATGCCAGTAGTGATATGGAGTTTTAAAATTCAGTACAGCAGTAGGGCTTCTATTCCTTAAGTGATTTGCTGTCATCAAGGCTTCTCCCCAAAAATGCTTTGCTAAGCTTGCCGAGGCTAACATACATCTGACTGCTTCAATTAACGTGCGATTCTTCCGTTCAGCCAATCCATTTTGCTGTTGGGTGTGCGGTGCGGACAGCCTCCTGCTTATTCCATGTTCCATTAAAAATTTATCAAATTTCTCGTTGCAATATTCTCTTCCATTATCAGATTGTAATTGCTTGATTTTCCTTCCCGTGAGATTTTCAACTAAATTCTTGTATTCCTTAAACTTCTCCAATACTTCAGCTTTACTCTTGATGACGTAGACTTCGCACCATCTTGAATAATCATCTATAAAAGTGACGAAGAATTTTGCTCCACCCATAGTACTTATGTTAAATGGACCACAGACATCAGAATGTATTCGGTCCAATAAATTCGAGCATCTTTCACCTATATGATCAAATGGTTTCACAGTCTGCTTCCCAATGGTACATATCTCACAGTTTGATAATTCTTCTTTATTGCTAAATGTCAAATTATTCGTTTCTTTCAAAAGTTTCCTAAGACTCTTCTCATTCAGATGTCCTAATCTATGATGCCACATCTGTAATGGACTTAGCTTAGTATCTGGAACATAGTTTGCTGCCTCTGTCGATGCTTCTCGCAAGTAGAATAAATCTCCCACTCTATCGGCAACCATTTTCACATTATTATTATTTTTACCTAGGGCAATGTCCTTTTTGAAAATTACGACGTTTCCTTTATCTACTATCTTTGCGACAGATAATAGATTGGCTCTCAAATCCGGAACCAATAAGGCATTTTCGAGTTTTATATTTTTCTCATCATTTGAACAGGTGCTCACTTTTAATCCTAAGGTTCCTTTTCCTTGAATTTTTGTTGATGCATTATTTGCCAGATTCAGATTCTGGTTAACTAATTGAAGATCTATGAAGTCGTCTCTGCTTTTTGATAGGTGAGCGGTACATCCACTATCGAGGATCCAGTTTCCATTCTTGACGGTTCTATCATTCATCTGTAACTGGTTACATTCTTCATCACCGATCGATGAAATAAATGCATCATCTTGCTCTGTTGCTACATTCGTATTTTCAAATCTTTTTACTGGATATTTACTTCTACATTCTGCTGCTGTATGCCCTTTTTTCTGACATCTATAGCATATCCTGCCTGAAAATCTGTTTCCCTTCTTATTTTGATATTGATATGAATTTTCACTGTTTTTCTGCTTATTATAATCACCTTTGTGTGGTTTCTTGTTATCTTTACTTGCCATCATAGCATTTGATGTATCACTATCAGATTTCTTCTGTATCCTTGCTTCAGATTCTTCTAATATCTTAACTTTCAGATTCTCTGGTTCTGGAAGTTCATCTCGCGACTCAATAGCACATCTGAAGTTTTCATATGAATCAGGAAGACTGTATAATAGTAGAATTGACAGTAGATCTTTATGTATAGGAATTTCCATCTGTTCAAGCTTGTCTACTGTTTCAAAAAATTTATTTAAGTATGCTCTGCAGTCTTCAGATTCACTCATCTTATTTAGAGCTAACTGTTTTAATAACGCACCTTTTCTAGCTGGCCCTTTTGATGCATAAATGTTCTGTAATTTTATCCAAACGTCTCTTGAGGTTACGCAACCTTTCAATTGTGACAATTCACTAGCACTGATACACAACATTAACTCAGCTTTTGCTTTTCTATCGTCTTTGAGCCATTTCTCATCAGCATCTGGAGCTTGTGCGGTATTTTGTGGCTTTGCTATCTCACCACTCACATACTGCCACAAATCACTTTTTATTAGTACTGCTTCCATGTGAAGTTTCCATGTTTCATAATTATCTTTTTGAAGTGCCTCTATTCTCATAATGTTATTCATCTTGATTTACTTGCACTCATTTACAACAATATAAGATATACACGTGTTCCGTTTAACCTCACTTTCCACCTAGGAAATATGGAAAAAATGTGCTTCGTCTAACCTCACTTTCCACCTAGGAAAATGTTCACTTGTTTTTAAAAATATATGTTTATCCACTTGCCTGGGCCCATAACCTGTTAAGCAGGGCAGGTTATTTTGTTTAAATAAACGGTTACGCAGTGGATTAACATGGATATATTTATTAAGAATTACGAAGTACATATATTATTTTATACGGCGACATAACGTGCTTCCGATATATACACGACTAGTAAGGACACGCACCGGTAGGGTCATGCATTGCTATACATCGCTAGTATGTATGTGTGTATAGTACAGTCGGTAAGGAATATACCTAGCGATATTCAACAGTAATTTTCAGAGATTCGCGGATAGATTTTCTGAATTCTGAAGCTTTGTTTCGAAAGTAAAAGTCATTTAGAAATTTTGGTCAAATCGTTTGTATATGGGGTATACCAGCTCAACTCGACCACCCTTCAGACCTGATGACCTCGGATTTGAGTGAAACTTTTTCCTGACTTTCCTCCAAGTCCAATTCGAAACCTTGATTTTTTTCAGAATTTTTCAGATCCCCGTCTCGGAGGTCCAAATATTGAAAATTTGGTGTTTTATGAAATCCAAGAATTTTTGATCAATTTTATCTCGGACTTGGAAAGTCGCATTAAAAGAATATGAGGTGTGCAATGGATTTGTCTTGGATTCAAGTATCTGAAAAAAAATTATTACGGAATGTTGCGATACCGTCCCGGCTGCTGGAAATTCATTTTAAAGCGAAAAACTGATGTTTCGATGACTGGGGCATTTTTGTTTATTCTTATTTTTTTTTTCTCGAAAATTCATAACTTCTTGAAAAATTGACCAAATGAGTTGTATTTTTTTTTTTTTTTTTTGTAAAATTTTTGTTTTTAACTATACTTTGAGAAAAAAAAATACAAAAAACGTGATTTTTGTCAATTGCGATTTTGTCAAAAGCTCAAACTTCACTATTCCGAGAGGCTCGACATTTTTTTTTTTTTTTAAATTCTCATAAAAAACATTGTTTTTTCTACAAATTATGCCGTCGGATTTATCGTGGGGTCACATCTCATTCTATTTTTTTCATTTCTGGTTCAAAATCTTTTTGCGTAAATTCAATCGCACTAAATTTCTAAAAAGATTCAAAATAACAATTCCGTTGATTCTGGAAGCCTATGGCTTCGCTTTGAATATAAAAATATGAAATTATTGGTTCCGATATCGTAATTGATGACTACATAAATTCCAACAGAAAAGAAAAAATAACCAAAAACGAAGTAAGCTAAATACTATTTTTTTTTTAGTACAAGAAAAGGAAAGATAGCAAATACGTATTTTGATAAATCATTTTGCTAGAAATATGTAAAATGAAAGCTTGTATTCGAGCTAATTTTCTGTTCGATGTTCATACGTGAAAACGAAGTGGTGAAAAATAAAAATAAAAAATGGGAAAATGCATGGATGCCGAGTAACAGACTGCGGGTTGTAAATAAACCACGTATAGGGTGTACACGTTTGCTGCAGTATTTCACGCTTCAAGATCGATAATAATAAGGTGAAGACGTATAATGTGCGGGTATAATACCCCGTATAAAAATAGCGTAATATAAGGTAGCAGCTATACCCATTCCGGCTCAAGGTTCGCGCGAACTTTGTCAGCGAATGGAATGGCTATATCGATTCTACGTCCTCGCCAAAGTCCGCAAGGAAACAAGGTGGGGGTAAAGCATTGGGGGTTGCACGTGAAATCGCGCCGCGGCGCCACGGAGTCTGGCGCCCTTGACTCCTGGACGATGCTTTGCGCCATACATCGTAAACGGAACGCACAATGATTCACGTGGACCTGGGAACTTAGGGACAGGATAGGACATCACGAGTTTCGCATTAATCTCTTATCCGCAGCGTCTGGATAAGAAAGAAAGGTGCGATCACAACAGTCGAGCTTTTTTCGAAACCAAAACAGAAACACACAAAAAAATGCAGAATCGTTTAGTTCCGAAATTCAACAAGATTTTAGTTGCAGCAAATTTTGTGGATTGAAACCAAAGTCATCAAAATCCGTTGATCGGTTCTTGAGATATCATCAATTGACATTTGTTTTTCAAAATTTTGTTTTTGGAATAACTCGAAAACTACTGGACCGATAAAATCCAAAATCTAATCAGCTCTAAGTCAGGAAGAACCGCATCGATTGATACAAAGAAGGATAAAATCCGATTATTCGTTATCGAGATATCGTCGGACAAAGAATTGATCACTAACACCCAGATGTCAGTCTGAAAATAATCAGAGATTATTTTTTGGACCACAAAATCCGGAGATCTGGTAAAATCTCAACCATTCATTCTGCAGGGGTGATTGTTCAATAATTTCCCTTTGTTTTGATACGGAAAATTCAAAAGAGGTCGTTCAAAATGAAGAGCAATGAATTTGTGAGGCTTTTGGTTACAAACAGAATTTACTCGAATTTTCTGGGTATACAATGTGATTCGATTTCGTGAGTGAGTGGTTTCGGGTAGGTTTCAGAGGGATACTACTTTTATAGGTGCATTCGTTTCTACAATGGAGAGAATTATCTTCTACTAGGTCAGTGTGTCGCAACCTTAATTTTTCGTTGTCGAACGACACCCATATCTTTCTGCGCGATAGAGAACGGGAGGTATCAAACAATTGGACAATTTTTGAAGACTGCGGTTGGTCTGGCAGAATAACGAGCAGATCTCGACTGAACCGGGGAACAATGAATACATTTCAAAAAGGAAAAAGAAAAATGTATTTCTTGCCCGAGAGTCTGATACCGAAAGCACGAGGGTCTTTTCTCCTCGTTTTCCGTTCACGGGATCATGATAATTTCAATTTTTTACTCATCCCTGCACTGAATCAAGCTAATATAAGTAAATAAATACAATAGACGGGAAAAGACCTTTACGTTTCTTCATTCGATGAGGAAATCCGGAGGCTCTTATGTCAGTCACGTAACGATCCTTTTTGAAATTGCGTTTCGACAATGGTCAATTAATCATCAAATGATCCGATCGTCGACCCTAGATATAGTGATACAATGATCTTGTGTGCATATTATAAATTCGATTAAACATAATAGAAAATGGCGAAATGTCGTTGGAAATTCAAACGTCGTATACGGAAAGTGAAGTGGATTAATGGTGTACGTCGGTAGCATGACCAGCCGGATTGATCGAGTGCAGTATCGTTGGCAAAGCTCTCTATTGTGGACAGTTGAGATGAATAGGTGTCTGATATTCACTTCTCTAAACGCAACTTGAAATATAATAATTGTGACTAGATATACCTGTACTATCATTCACTAAATACATCAAATCATTTACTGAATACATCAAATTTTGTACTATTATAATTTGTATCGAATATCGTTCAGCCTGTAAGGTTCTCGATCAAGTAGGTTGCAAAAACTGTTACAAGTACTTCACAAATTTGTATAAAATTGTAAAACAGCTCGAAAATGTGATTCGAAATTGACCGATTGTTCGGAAATATATAAACGACTGGAGTGGTGGTTATGGTTCATTCATTCATTCATATTATGGTTCGCAATGTCAGGAGCCATGAAGAAAACGAGCATAAAATATCAGCGCTTTATGTACAGTAGAACAAACCACAACTGCCGGGTTTTAAATCCCACTCAGAATCTCGTTCATTCAACACTGACAACATAATCTTATTCACATTTGAGTCTTGGCAACGGGTACTGGGCATTTATTCAGATACGCTAACGCCAATCCAACACTTTTTAGACCCGGATTCACACTGTGACAATTTTACACGATCTAATTTGTCATTTTGATACCTGAGTTCTCGTCGGTCTGACAACCGATACATGCCTTGAGAAAGGTTGTAACAATCATTGGCCAAATCGTTGCCAAATTTTTTTGCAATTCATTCAGAATATTGCACATTTCATTGCGGTGGTATAAAATTGATATTTTCTATTATCACCTCGCTCCACGCTGTGGCAGTCTGAAATGGAACGAAGTGATCAATTTCTTTGTGTACGTTTGTGATGCAATTTTTGTACGACGATATCTCCAGAACGAATAATCGGATTTAATCCCTCTTTGTGTCGATCGATGCAGTTCTTCCTAACTTATCGCTGATTAGATTTCGAAATTCATCGATCCAGTGGTTTTCGAGTTATCCGAAGAACAAAATTTTTGAAAAACAAATATTAATTGATGATATCTCGAAAACCGATCAACGGACTTTGATGAATTTGGTCTCGGTCCATGAGATTTGATCCGACTAAAGACTGGTTTAGTTTTGGAATTGATCACTCCAATAGTTTTCCAAAAAAAAAAAAAAAAAATACTCTTTCATGCGAAACAAATGAACTTGAAATCACTCTGTTCATTCAAAATGGATTTTTCTCTCGACTTACGATTTGTAGAAGCGTATATTTGAACCGGTATAACCGTTAGTGAATTTGAATTACTCGTCAGACAGCAAATTTTCAATTAATCGTGGAAAAAGTATCAATGGACATATTTGAACAAGTGTAATTGTGCGAACAACTCGATTATGTACAAGTTATCAAATTTTTTTAGTCCTTCAGCTCGTCCTATATGGTAACATTGTATATAGGTATATGTGTGTTTGTTATCTGCAAGCCATTCATCATCGTTACTAACGTAGCAATATAGTAATTGGTCAATTGTTACGAACACTTATTCGACACTATCAAGTATCAAATAGGTAATTGCACCTGTCCATTACGACTTGAGGTCGACCGGTGTTACCCTCATCATTTAACGGTAATATGTATTTACTACTATAACGCACATTAATGCCAAGCCGTATACCGTATACCTGTACCTGCTATATACCTATGAATACAGATTGCTGTAGTAACACCTTCTAATTTCCAACCTCGGCTTCCAACTTACGTGTGTATCACATATATACATACATACATTCATATTTATACCAACGAGTATGATATCACGATTATTAAAGTAAATTAGAACTTCTGCAGGGCGACGAGCAAAGCGTCAGCATTAAACTCCTCGCGTATGTACGAGTATGTGCGTGCTGCATCCATGGATGTGCATATAACATACACGTACGAATAGCTTTTATATCAGAAACCACATATATGAAACACATGGGTATATACATAAAAATGTATTACACATGGTATTAGGGTATCTACATAAAAATCGACATTTTATTTCCTTCGCTACCTTCACCACTCTAAATGTTAGTTTTCGAGACGAGACAAATCCTACCACAAAAGTCAAAATGTACCCTGTATCTGAAGTCTAAAGGGTGGCTTAAACCATCTTTTTGCGCTCATCCAACTTTTGTGCAGTCTCCTCTTTACCTTGCAAAAATAGCATATTTTTGCGGAACTCACTCGGAAGAGGCTTTGTGGGTTACACTTTAATTTCAATTGAAAATAGTGGGTCCTTTATGGCACAGAAAAATTATAAAAATTAGACTGATTTATATCAAGATTAGTACTCAACAGTTTTTGGGATCGTTTATAGGTATATCCATTCTGAAGTCAAGAAACCCCCACTATTGAGCTTTTTTTTTTTTATCAAAGTACCATATCTCGTGGGTATCACCCTGAAATGTTTCGAAAAATAAAATTGAAAAATGAAAAAGTTACGAATATTTTATTGAAAAAGTACATTTTTTGCACATTCACATGTTCACGATTTTTTTAGACATTTTAAGATTAGATTTTTTCCAAACTGACTGTTGCTACATATTTTACAATGTTCAAAGTATGTTCTATAATGTTTGAAAACAAAAAATCGGTTATACTTTTTGTACGGCAGCCATTTGAAAATGACGTTGGGTCAATTTGAACCCCAGTGTGACTACTACGTGATTCTACAGAAGTGTGACTACGGAGGGTTAATGTTCAATGAAAATATGGGAATGGCTTCTGCCACCTATTAAAAAAGATATATAGAGCTTATTTTACGAAAAGATTTATTTTGTCTCAATTATTCTAACGAATCGAGAGTAGTGCAGAAGTAGAAAAAATAAAAGGTGCGATTTCTTTTGAGACTACCTATGCACCACCTATGTACTACCTATATTATGCCTACATATATATACGTATACGTATACAATACGCCGTCATCGGTAAAATTGGAATTCTTCAATACAGCAAGTTGCAATTCACCGTGAATATATATTCATATCGAAAACTGAACATTTTTCAAGGCAATCATATTTTGTAGGGAAAATAAAATAACCTTTACATACCTACATATAGGTACGTATGTGTATCTGGCAGGATGTAGGAGTTTCTTTCGATCGAATATACTACAATGAGCAGAATAAATTGTAAAAAAATAAAATAAAAAAACAAAAACTAAAAAATATTTTCCAATGAATATTACATATGATGTGAACGTGGCATATATGGGGCCTTCCACGTGAAATCGACCAGGCCAAAACCCTCACCCCCTCAGAACTGGTTTAAACTTTGTGAAACGTTGCTGTTAGTTGATAAGAGTGTGCGCGATTTTTGTAGATTTTTATTCGAGGACCTTTAGACGTCAGCAGTCGACGTCATAGTGGCGAAAATCGACGATGTTCCATGTTCCAATTGAGTATACCTCGAAAACTATACATCATACGAAAAAATGTTAAATATCAAAAAGTTTCAATTTAGAGTGAGCTTGAAAGTCACGATATGCAAAAAAATATGGCGGCTCCGAAAAGTTGAAAAAAATTATTATAAAATTAGTTTTTCAAATTTCTCAAAAACTATGCGTTTTTTTTCGCTCAAAATTTCAGAGAATATTTCTCTACAGTGTAAGAACAACGTGTATAAATTTTATTATGGGGCCAGATTTCGTTCGGAAGATATGAATTCTTTACTGGATTTATTTGGAAATGAAAGCACAATTTTTTTGGCATATCATGAAGTTCTGTTTATTCAATGGTTTTCAAAGATTTACAGACTCTGTATCGACACATAAAATCTTCAAAAACCATTGAACAAACAGAACTTCATAATGTGCTGGAAAAGTTATGTTTTCATTTCGAAATAAAACTAGTAGAAAATTCATATCTTCTGAACGAAATCTGACCCTATAATAAAATTTATAGAGTTGTTCTTACATTATAGAGAAATATTCTCTGAAATTTTGAGCGAAAAAAAACGCATAGTTTTTGAGAAATTTGAAAAACTAATTTTATAATAATTTTTTTCAACTTTTCGGAGCCGCCATATTTTTTTGCACATCATGACTTTCAAGCTCACTCTAAACTGAAACTCTTTGATATATAACATTTTTTCGTACGATGTATAGTTCTCGAGTTATACTCAATTGAAACATGGACATCGTCGATTTTCGGCACTATGACGTCTACTGCTGACATCTAAAGGTCTTAGAATAAAAATCTACAAAAATTCCGCATACTCTTATCATCGAACAACAACGTTTCACAAATTTTCAACCAGTTCTGAGAGGGTGAAGGTTTTGGCCTGGTCAATTTCACGTGGAATGCCCCATATATAGTTTATCGCGTCATTGACAGCCTATAAGTATTATCCATTATATGTATACCTAAACCAAGATGAATAGATTAAGCTTGACACATTGACGATCAGATGGAATGCCAGATTGTACTAGAAGCGTGCGTGTGTACACCTAACGTACAAATATGCAGAGCGGGTTGATGTTTGATGCCGAAAATGTAACAGATAAATACCTCGCGATTGTGTATGTATACATACATATCATGTATATGATAGCTTGTAAACAACGAAATTGTGCAAGATATTACTATACGGTTACAAAGGCGTGCACATCACACGGCTCCAAGAAGCGGTGTATAATGTAGCCCTACATGGGTGTGTACGTGTATGCATACGAGAAAAGAGCCGAATATTGGTATACATATGTATGTATATATTACAAAGTTATAAATTATATGTTGCGTAACGGTGAAACGGTCCTTAGGATTTCTGTATATACTCTACCATCCTCGCGTTAGGTACACATACGTCAAACCGATTATCACCGTTGTGACCATTCCGTTCGATCTTTAAAATGACTCGTTATTAAGCTGTCCAATTTATATCCAGCCATCCATCCGTCCGCTCGCTCGCTCGGCTGCACATCCCACGTATTTTTATATCTCTGCATTGTAATGAAAATATATATACCTATGTATGTATACGAAATTAAGAAACGATCTAGGGTTGCGTATATACTTAGATACTTTACATCGGACAGAGTCAGATCTCCTATAACCGACACGCGTGTTTAAAGTATACCTAGGTGTTATTTATCACGTGGCTAAACGGAGGCGTAAGAAAACTTTTTTAATATAAAATCAACTCGTGTATATGGTTATTCTGTATACGGATATTCATAGTCATGTACAGGTTCGAAAAAGCACCCGGCCCCGTCCGGGTTCATATAAAGCCAAAAAAAAAAAAAAAAGAAGGAAGCACCTTAAGTTTTTTATGTTTTTTTTATTTTTTGTTAGGAGGTTGAGCACACCTTGAACAAATAACCTTTGTCCAAATCGCTTCGGTATTAAATACACCTTGAAAGAAATATTCTATTGGAAAATAAAAGTAATTCTTATCCCGATCACTGTATCGCGTTTTTCCGCATGCACCGTTTAATTGTAGGTGTGGGTCGAATCGACCCGATGCTTGAAAAAGACTCGAAAACATGTTCCCAAAAATCTGAAAAAATTCATTTATCATGCCTAATACTTCTACTTTACGATAACATTTTGAAATAAATGGGTTGCCGAACTAATTCATTATTTAAACAACGATATGCAAATGAATTCGCGAGAACAAGGGAGAGTTTGAGATTTGGGCCTGGGTCTAATAGACCCCACGCTACAGTGATCGGCTTAAAATTTGACGGTTATATTATATAAAAATTTATGTATAACTTCTATTCTTTTCCTACCGCATTGATTCGAAAAGGAATTATTTTCCCAAAGTGTAAATTAACCCGTTTAAAGCGATTTAGGTATATATAAATAAATCTACACGTAGGTATGTGCCCTGGACATATGTATACGTATATCACGGTTACACGAGTCTCCGGCAACAAATTGGCTCGTCATGTTATATTTCTGTCGGGTACAATGAACGCGAAAAACCGTTGTGCTAAAAGGCTGACGATGAGGGACTCCCGGGGTCCGGTCCGTGCAGAGTAGGAGTCCCTAATCGAGAATATGAGGCCGTAAAGGGTTAATGGCTCGAGTTTTGTGAGATATGTATTCGATCACGGTTAAGAAAGGTGTTTAGGTCAGAGCCGAGCATCGCGCCTGGCTTCAAGATAAGTATATATAACTATAGTAAAATATACATAAATTGAGATATATGTATATACATATATATATACATGAACTGCTAAACGAAGAAGCGAGCGGTCTTTTAGTTTTTCTATATAATCTTTCCAGTATGTTGAACTATTTTTAATTTCTCCCATTTGTATTCCATTTTTTTCTGTTTTTTTTTTTTTTTTGAATAAATGAATATAATGTGGCGCGGTTGGTGGTCATCTCGGTGACGACTTGATGGGTTCGAATTACGACGGGAAGTCATTCGGCTCACAATTAGCTAGTAAAAGTTACGGTAGGTGCCCAAGGCCTTTTTCAAATTACAGGAATCAAGTCGCGTGGATTATCCACGCAGAGACCATTGAGTAGGTACTATTAATAATTGCAATAGAAAGGAAGAGAGAGAGAGAGAGAGAGAGAGAGATAGAGAAAGAGAAGGAAAAAAAATCAAAAAACGGATAAATAGAAAGACTTACAATTATAGAGAGAAAAAAAAGAGAGAGAGAGATGGAATAAAAAGGGATAGTTTGACCCTGAAAGCAGCAAAACATAAGCGAGACTAAATGGCGCAAAGCATTTCGCATTTCGCATTTGTATTTCACTTTTTTCTTTTCTTTTTCTTTTTCTTTCCAGTTTAATTTCGGCCATACCGAGTTCACAATAACTTCATTTTTCACTCGCCGTTTCTCAGAACAATAAATTAATGCCTTGGGCAACGTGGAACGGTATGGTTATAGAGGGATGATGAAAATCTCTTCCTAATCCACGTCCTATTGAACATTAAAATTCAAAATACTGTGTGAAAGCTACATTCGGTGCTGTAACTATATACATATATATACCTATATACCTATACATATATACATGCATTGTGGGAAAGCTCGTCGAACGAACACGCAGATTGGGGCTTAAAGTTAGCTGCCACAATGGGGCCAGTGTAGCTATACGTAGGTATAGCTATGTAGTTACGATTGTAACAAACATGCACATATATACATATATCTATATATAGGTATGTATGTATATAATATATATATGTATATCTAGATATCTGGTAGAAGCACCCAAAGTCCGGCACAGTATACGGGGTGATTTTATATTTTGCAATAGCCTTAAGTGCTTTCGCAAAGTCACGAAATATTTTCGAAACATGAGGGCATCCACATTGATTCTGGTCGTCGATTACAACTTAAATTTTCCAAAAATGCAGTTTACTGTTCCAAAGTTTCAACAAATCGACATTTTTTCTTTCGACCTCCCTGCAGCTGCAGCGCCGTATCATCTAGATACAAATTAAACCGACTAATCAGACGCTGTAAGGCAATAGATTAGTGAAAGCTAATGATCGACTGTAATTCTGCAGTACCTACCTCCCATTGTTGTTAATCAATCAACCGTCACAGAGATTTTTATTACGTGTAGTTTACCGAGTCAGAGTTTCATGTCTCGCGGGGCTCACGATGTTAATTCACCGAGTAGATTCAAGACTACAAAATATACGTATGCGAATCAGGGTGTGCTGAAATAAATCCATATTTTTATTCATGACCTCCCTACACCGTAGAATTTCTGGAATTACGTCCAATAATTGACACCCTGAATGTGCAGCGCTGTAATCGGAGTCTGAATGGTGCCTCAATAGGCAATTATGTCTTCGATTTGATTACCACGCAAAGCCTTACATCGTTTTAGTATAATGTTCGTGTAACTTGACCGGAACAAGTAGCACGAATGTCCGTCTTGATGCTCGGGGTTTTTTTTTTTGGGTCACTGATTCCGAATCTGAGGTAAAGAAATTTCGAATTCGAAACATTGGTACAACTGATAGCTATCCTGAATATTCAAATAATTCTAATATTCAGATTGGATCCGACATTTTGAATTTGGAATTTCAGACCTCGAGATTCGGAATCAGTGACCCGAAAAATCCCCGAGTACTAAGACAGACTTTCGTACTACTTGTTCCAGTCCTGTTGTATAAATATTAGTGAAAAAAAAAATGTAAGGATTTGCGTGTTAATCAGATTGAAGATCTTATTGTCGATTCTGGCACCACTTAGACTTTAACACCGCTACCCTCTTGGGAGATTAACTACTTGACGTCATTCCAGAAATTTTCGCGGTTGGAGCTCGAATAATAAAACAAAAAATTATATCGACACTATATGCAATAGAAAATTGAGAATATGCATGTATCGTAAATAGAAGCTATTGGATTAAACCTTTCACGCGGCAACAGGCTTGATTTAGATTCGATATGCAAATCTTGAGCTCAGGTCAAGGTCCCGACATGCGCAGGAACCTCTTTAAAGTTTCTGCTCAACATGTGTATATGTATACCTGTGTACGCAGTGCGAAAACAGTAGAACAAACGATATTGATCAGCGGCGTTGAAATTCTTGCAAAAAAAAGCAAAAGCAAAAGAAGAAAAAAAAAAAGAAAAAACAGATCTTTCAGCACGTAGATAAACCCTCACCACGTTGGAGTTTATGGCAAGATAAATGAGAACAACATCAACGGCGTTCGCTAGATGCAAATGTGTTTTTTTTTTTCTTTTTTGCAAATCCCGTCCATCGCGAGGACACGATTTTTAGCTCCTGCACGAAATTGGCAAATCAAAGTCTGCAAGTATGGCACAATTAGATAAAGAGTCGAATAATTTATTGGCAAGTCTTTTCTCGATCGCAGGTTATTTCGTTGGGCAATTTTTAATGATCTACGATCTCTCCCGCCCACCTTGGATACACATAAGTGTGCGTATATATAATATATACCTAGTCACTCGTAACTTTAGCAATAGTTCCACCCGGGATTGCACTCAACTCTTCCATCCAGCAACGTGTTTTGTAAATACTGATTTTCCGAAAGAGTATAATACGAGCCACTCTACGTGTGTACTCCAAAGTGATTACCCACTCTGCAGACTAGATAGGAACATAAAAAACAAAAAGTAACATCTACCACTTTTCATTCTTTTATTGCAATTCACCAGTTTATTGAAATTCCAAGGGAAACAAAAAAAATCCGGAAGTTATATCGACCGAAATGTCAGTAACGATTACAAGTTAATTTCTGTTATTATAAGGTCATATCGATACGTTTCATGACTCAATTTTCAGAGGTTGAGAGTCTGTTGAAGTTATTTTAAGAACGCGGGATTAAATGAGGGATAAAAAGATTAATTTTATTGATAAATCACGGAATATAATATAGCTACATGAATGAACGAGTAAAGAATAATGTGAAAGCTGCTATAGTTCGAAGAGAATAGAGCAAATCAGAAGCTCAAATACGCTGTGTGAAAGTAATTTAATTTTTCTATATATGTTCTGTTCACATTTCTCTAAATACAATTTATCCTGGCCCTCGTAACTTCATAGTGTCACGTTTCCGACAATTTCAAAATTAATTATAATTATCTATAGATGTACATACATGTCTGTACATTTGGCGAGGTCGATTCTGGCACGGAAGGGATCATTAGATAACTCGCTTATGGCTGGTATCCGAGAAATAATCGGCAGCGCCACTGCCGGTCAGCCGTGGAACCAGTTCTAGCTGTCTGCTAAGCGACCAAGTCATATAATTTATGGGATGGATTTCATGCTGCTCTTCATTGTTCACCATTTACTTTTACAGCAACTTTGTGAAACACATATTTTTGGGAACCATCCCACGAACTGTATCACTTGATCTCATTTTGAGGTTAGCGTGAGCTGGTTTCACGGCTACCCGGCAGTGGCGCTGCCGATGATTTCTACGATACCAGCCCAAGTAACTAGTCCAATAATCACTTTCGTCCCAGAATGAACCTCGCCAATTGTATACAAGCAGATGAATAATGTAATATACTTATAGCTCTACTGACGACTCAAAGAATGAACATTCTTGGTGCATATTTATACACTTTAGAGTGCAATTACCGGTAACCAGCTATTTACGCGGACGTTGCTTACCGAGAATCCACGTAGCTACCCACATATGAACATGAACACTGACCCATGGCCAATGAAATATTCAAAACTATAAAAACCAGAATAGATGAATACAGGTTTAACCATACTGCAGTGTATTTACCTCCACAAGGGTCGTTTTCGAACATGGAGAATGCAACGATGATCATTTGACTGACGGCTACATTTTACGGCTCGCTATGTCGGAGATAGTTTGTTGGAAGATTTTCAGTGTTCTGGCAATTGAATATCATCACATAAAATTCAAATCGATCTTTGATCCAGATGGTGACATCTTTGTGATCCGAAAACGATGATCCACCGAAAGGATATTTTTATTTCCACGACGTATTCGACATTTATTCAATCGTCATTATTTTCTGTTAAATATATCGTTGATCTCCTCATATTAATTGGGGTGAAAACTTTAATTTCTCGTTGACTAATCGATCGATCGCAATATCCGTATCATTACGCGTATGCATTAGGATAACGGAAATGAAAGGTGAAATTTTATTTTTTTCCTACTCCCACAGCACCAAATCTTAGTTTTTGACCCAAATAATTCCTCCCACGAGATGAGCTCTATATCTCAACTCTGAGAGATGACGTGAGTCATTTTTCTATATGTTTATTCAACTTTTTGAAGTTGACGCTTTTCCTGGCACATAATCTCTTTGAAACTCACTCAGACGGGGTTTTTTCTCTCGTCGATTCCGGATCTCAAGTCAAAATACAGAAATTCAAAATGGCGGGTCCAATATGACGCCTTGAAATTGTACAAAGCAGACTGTTTCGCATGGAAATTTGCGATCAAAGATTTTTGGATCCGCTAATTTGAATTCTAATGAAAAAAATCACCAAATTCACATTGATAATGGGCGCGCCGTTTTGAATTTCTGAATTTTGACTTTGATGACGACGATGAACGACCCGAAAAACTTTCTTAGGTTTTTCTGAGTCGGTTCCAAAAAAATGCAAAAAGTTGGATGAATATAAAAGAAATAAGTTGCGCCACCTCTTGGGGTTCAGATCACAGAGCTCCTCATTTTGTGGTTTGGATCTGTTCTTAATTGTTCGTCGAGAAAACTGTCTGTAACATGTTAAAATTGAGTCGGAAACTCGCGCAGCGAAGATCGTTCCAGGTTAGAAAAAAAGGCGCAAGGCCGTTAAGGGACTTATATAGTCGGGAACAACGATGCGCCTGGCTTAACTCTGGCCAAATGACGTTTGACCGTTTGCTCGACCATCCTACCAGCCTCATCATGATCCTGCGAGAGTTCTCCGACATTTACTTTTAATGCCAACATACCTAGCTGGTTAAGTACCTGCCCGGTAACCGGAAAGATATCTTTGTACGCGGAAATACGGTAACTGGGAAAACTAGTGGAGTCGTTTCTCCTCGGAGATAGGTACATGCGAGCGAGGTTATAGACATACTTTTACACCATCCTCGTGGGCTGCAGCGGCGAGTTTCAGCCGGACCTTAACTTAATGACTATTTCATAGATTCGGGGGATAAATTAACGACGATTTTCAAGTCTCGAAATTTCTTGCCATCGTTTTAGAGTTTTCTTTGGACTTGATTAGCTGTGTTGAATATTCTTGTCAATCGTTTTTATTTAGATTGATGCAATGAGATCGTGCAAACTCGGAGCATACCCATAATTGCACAAAACTCTTCAATTGTAAGTAAATCTTATTACTCTTTATACTCACAATGTCGGGATACAAGACGTTCAAATCGTCATCAAGCGAAATAATACCCACTTAAACGGGATTTGCAAAAAGGTGAAGGTGACTGCGAAACGGAGTTTAAACGAAATGAAACGGCAGATGAAAGGCGCGTGTAATGAAGTAAAATGAAATAACGTGTGAAAGTTGTCTAGCAGTCATTCAACTCAGTTGCAATACGTGGATATCGATTCACAGATATTTGAAAAAAGACACGTTCGTTTACAAAAATTCGATTCCACATTACTGGTACATAGATGGTCATATTGGCGGACGTTTGATTAACGCACTTGTATAATACGAGCCTGGAGCCGAAAAGTTCACTAGCACATCGTGACGAAACATAGAATTTTTATATACCAATGTATATTATATATATACCGTGAAATTTTGAAATATAACGTCCGCGGCAGCGTTGCCGGTGGATTATAAACCCACAGTATTATATACTACAGAATGGATACATGAATTTTCATGATTCGTTAAGATTATTATATAGGTATATGAAGAACCGAAGTCACTTTACTTCCCGCATAGATTATAGGTATATATGTACACAAATATTCTTCGTTAAAAGTATATCCCAACACCCACATATATAAAATATACACAGTGCATGGTCAAACCAGATTGCGTTGATTATACGAACGCGTGTATAAATGGGAAAGAGTTTATTATTGAACCAAGGTAAATTCTCCTGCGGTTGAAAGATGTATACGATGGTCTGTGCGCATGACGTATATTTAAAAATTACGAATCAAGGAAAATGCAGGCGGTGGTGGAGCTTCAGAAACAATTTTCAAAGAATTGAAGATGAAGAAAGTTCGACACATCACGGGAGGAAACTGATTTGAGAAAATTATGAGAAAGAGAATCGACCGCGTCTACTGAGAGCAAGAAATTAGATAACAACAAAATAAAAGTAATAAGATTTCGAAATGAAATGTCACAACGTGACTTGTCTCATTCAGGTTCGTCCCAGTGTCTCCCTAAGGAACGAACGACTTAGAATCAGACTTTATGTGAGAAGATACTCATTACCGTGTCTCAAAGTCATGCCTGCGGCGGATAAATTGATTTCATTTTAGGAATTTTTAAGGTACCCTTTAATGACGAAATTTTGTTGGAAGTTTTACCTGTTCTTAAGCTCTGATCTTATTAACGTCAATATAACCACGAGGGAGGTCCAGGAGTGAACACTATACTCGAGAAATCCAACTTCATTCAGTAATAAGCTGAGAGATCTTCCTTTGATGATTTTTATTGGAAAAATAAGCTGCAGACTGAAGAGTCTGAGATAGCAATAAAGTTTCTAGGATATAACACCTTTGAGACTCAAGCTCTGTGTTCAGAACTTCTCAAACTAAAGTAAATTTTCACTTTTTCTTCTTTTTCAAGAAATTGAAAGCTACGTCATTCCGGTTCGGATCAATTTTGCTGACAGAGATGACTCGCTTATGACGAAAAACTTGCTAGAAAAGTTCGAAGCTCTGTTGTCGGGACGGTTTGGACCCCAAGTTTTCTCCGCAAAACTTAAGACGTTGTTTCAACAATTTTGTCAAAATGTTGGTAACTTTGATGACGAAGAGCATCGCGCAGAGATTGTTCAGTAAATGGTTTCGTAACTGTTGAGTAATTTCTCACCGCGATAATACAACAATCGATATGATATTTTTATTCAAATTTATCGGTTCTCTGAGGTACGGGACAAATTAAAAATGCCACACGCTGCTCACAACGATGACAAATGAATTTATGAACGCCAGCTCTGACGGTGGAATATAAATCGTAGAATACGATGTCTTCTGGTATTCTGAAACGACTTCTGAAACGACGATGGGTCGTTCGCCTCGTAACCAAACAGTTTAAAGTTATGTTATGCGGCACTACGACTGCTATACCCGTCGAGTGTGTGAAGTGGCGATAAAAATGAAACGCATTCAGTAAGCCTAATGATCCAACCTGCAGCATCTCACTTTCGCATGTCCTTTTCGGTTTTTCAAATCATTCAGATCTTCCGATTTTTTTTTGCATCATTCTGATCGATGATCTTCTCTTCAGTTTCACCATTTGAACGTGACGAGACACCGATGTGATTGTAATAAAGGACGTCGTTTTCTGCCGATTCTATCATCCATTGCAAAGCATATGTTTCTCGAGTCTTATGATAGTCGTAATATAACGGAAGAGGATTTGAATTTCGCCCGAACTTTTGGATAAAGATTAAGTCACGTGGACCGCCCTGCGTGTACCTCACCATAGTGTATGGAAGGTGGATATATAAAGACAGCTTCTGGAGTCTTTGCCAAGCGCCGCGTCGTATTCTTCGGGCGTTAGTTCAGGTCAGCCTAAAAACCGGTTGACCATTCCGTTGGTCAGCCGAGCCGTCGACGCCGCTCCGGATCAATTCCCACCTTAATCTTATACATGTTTATACACGGAGTTCTTCCGACTTTGGGCTTGGATCTAAACTCCTTTAAATCATTAACAACAATCGCGGTGCCAATTCATTAGAATTCTAATTACTCAGAACAGCATCGTAACAGGAACATATATACCTATCGACTGAACTCCATCATAACTCCATGGACATTGGTTTACCTCTTCGCAAACTTATAATACTATTGCTATATGTTCAGGTCTGTCCATTGTGCTCGATGACTTCGATAACTGGTGCAGTTCCATGGGCGCACAAAGTTTGCACTGTAGGTGGGTACAGTTCACCCATTTCCGTAACTTTGTTAAGTTTGCTTCTGCAGCCATTCGAGGAGTTTGGCTTTTTGAGATTCGTTCTTGTTCATATAATAATATTTAAAAAAAAAATTATACCCCCTATGCTATGCTATTATTTTAATTTTTTTTTAATGTAGTTGGCGCGAGACTCTACCGAGTCTCTTGATTCGTTTGCACGGTAATGATCGAACATTTTCCATGTGAATGTAGTGTGTCTGTAGCGATATCTCTATTGCAATGATTCGGCGTTGAAGAACATATTTGAACGTTGATTTTATATTACCTTTGTCCGGTGAAAGTGAAAACATTAGTCGACCGCATGGTAAAGAGGAAATCGATAATTGACGCGCGCTGACTGAATCAATTCCCGTAATATTCGAAATGCGGAGAAAACGTTGATGCACGTACTTCACGGTGGTTTTATATGTATGTACAGGTACATACAATACCTAGAGGTTTCGGTTTTGACTCTAAAACATTTTAGTTTCCGCAAGTAAATCCCGAGGCCTTCTACAGAGTAGAAAATGCACAAGTTATTTCTGCACCAGTTCCGCATGAAAAATCCTCCTCTGCCCTATTTTACATTCATCTGGCATTCAAGCTTTGACCCAGTGACCAGTCACAGTATATCCTACGGCCACGGTTGCATGTGCCCCATGTCAGTACACGTATACGTATACATACTTCTTAACCACTGCATTGGTGTACGGGTGCAATGCACGAATATATTTGTATGTAGATATACCTACCTTTAAACTATATAGACGTTATTGGAATATTCAAATTCACAGCCCAGATTATACAGATGTTGGGTGAAAACTGACGACAATGTTCAAACGTGCCGAGAATTTCCTATATGATATTCAGTGCCGAAGTATACGGGATTACTCATTTTGTAATGTATTTATTCATCTATTCATCGATCTATTCGCGACGAGTTCGATACGTATACATTTCGAAAAAATAATTTCATTTCGAATCTGCACTATTGACTCAGTTTTTTCACTGGCAACTGATCGGAGTTAGCCAATGATATGAGATGAATTTAACTCTTATTGTGAAACATACAACATCCATGTGTGTTACACTTACATGATAACGAAATGTCTTATAGATACGTTTAAAGACTGAAACTGCAGTGTCTCAAATAATTGCGAAGAAACAGAAAGTTCCTACGTTCGAAAAGAAGTTTGGATTTCTCCTGATGATACGATTACAGAACAAATGATCCTTGAAACCTATTTCATTTAGAGATAATTTCTAGTCGTATGACGGTTATAGGAAGTTACGTCGTAAGTTTGTATCCTTAATCGCGTCGTAGGTAATCTTCGGCCCCGAGTTATAGAACTGCGTTTCCTATAATAAACTACTTGAGTGAAAAAAACGTTGTAAAAAAAAAAAACTCTGCAATTTCAGAGAATAATGCCGACGAAGATCGGTTTTTTACGGCGTAATAACATACCGGAAAACCAACAACTGTAGACGTACAATGACGTCAATAAAATTGTCAAAAATTTACAACATATTTACAATAAATTCCGAAATGAATTTAAAATTTTATTTTCAGGTTGTTTTCAGACTTGAAATCGAAAAAAATAAATCCCTACGACATGAGAATACGGAACTGTGCTATGGGTGAAGTCATAATTTATTGACGTACTGTACCTGGAGCTACTCGCATTGGAATTTGAACTGCAGTTTCTCGAAGCTTGTGAGGCATTGTCCGTATTAAATCGGCATGTCAAATTTTTTACGATGGTTTGAAATGAAGGGACCAGGGTAAAGTCCCGAACGGTAAAAATTCCGAATTTTCATTTTACCGATTGCCAAGTTTTCAGAAAGGTTCTTTCCCCCGAAAGTTAGCATAGTCGATTCGAAAAATTTCAAATTGAAAAACACGGAAGGGTCAAAATTCCGAAACCTCGGAATCCGAAAGGCAGAAACTCCGGAACTTGAAATTCACGCATGAGGCGGCGTGCTCCTTCATCAAATTTTCGGACTATTGGACTTTCGCGGTTTTTGACCTTCCGTGGCTGTTTTGGCTGTCTGCAGTCAGATCTTTCCGATTTTTAATATTCTTAGCTTGAACCTTTTCGAACTTGAACCTATCCTGATATAATACAAACTCGCCGAAGTAAACAATGCGAATGTATGCGGATATCGTTCATGCGAGAGATAGGTCTGAGAATTATATACGCAAAGGAGGTTCGGAAAGGAATATACCTACCAAATTTTTTTCTTTTTTTTTGTTTTTTGTTTTTCCTATTTATTTTCCCTTTTACGAGAGCCGCCTTCTTCAGTTTGGGCAGTCTTAATTGGCGCGAACCTGCACCACCACAAACGACTGAGAGCAAGAGAGGGGCCACCAAGCCGCCTACCACCGTCAGTTGCCAGTTGCAATTAAAAATAATGCCCCTTGGCAATAAAACATTCTTATATACAGCAGAGTCGCCATTAAAATCAACCTTCGACTCGGAACACTTCAAGGTATATATACGAAAAACCGATATAGGTACGATACCTATGCCTCAGCATTCTTACTACTTCGACAAAATCTATTGTAATACAGCGGGGTTCGAAAACACGATACAGGCAATTATTACCTGGACGGTTTTTTTTTCTTCTCATTTTTCCCTTCTATTTTCATTTTTATTTTCAATTTTTTTTCGCTCAGTTTCTCATCGAGTTCTGCAGTAACTTTCGTACCAGTGAACAATGCAGTCGATTTCCATGACAAAATGAAAAAACGGAAAAATTTTTCGACATAAAAAAGATTTCCACGCAAACGTCAGAGTGATTTTCAGGATTCGAAATATTGCAGGAAAAAATTTCAAATCAAAATAGAAAATTTCATGGTCAAATATCGTGCATCGAATTGACACGGAATATCCGTATACCTCGCTCGTACATTTTCGAGGTGAGAAAACAGGAATCGTCCTGGAGCCTCGGTTTGCTCGGGTTCAGATATTTACGAATCTAGCTTGGGGGCAGAAAAATCCATCTGTATAATAAAAGTGTAATAAATCGAGAGATTTTTCAGAATTTGTCACACCGCGTTGCAGCCTTATAAGCCTGCATATCGTATACATATTCATATACGAGCTAGGGCTAGTCAGGTTAGATAATTTCACATCGAATGTATATTCATGTTATATTCATAACGTTCAGAGGGCAACGCGTAGAGATATAGCTTTCGAACTAAACTCTGATCGGAGGCACCGGCGACCTGCAAGAACGTATATACATTTCCACGCTTCTCACCCTCTGCAAATGGGTCTAGTTATGCCCTTGTTACCATGAGAGAAGGGAGAAGGGCGAATCTGTTCGGCAGTAGCGGCATTATCGCGGCGTTATCATCGCGAAAAAGCGTAAAGTTCAATTTAGAAAACGCCGTGAAAGGCGGTTTTATAGTCAACCGCGAGAAAATGCCGGGCGATATAGATATTGTGTGAAAAGTTGGCGATATTGCACCCCTGGCTCTCAAATCGCGTGAAAAAACTATATTGATGTACTTCTAATCCGGCACAGCTCCGCGGTATCTTAGGCCTTATAGCTGCCACTGCAGGGTACCGAACGCCCCACGTCATTGCTCATTCTCAATTTAAGCTAATCAAGATTCCAAAAATGGTCCCTGTGGCGACACCGGTCGTTAGTTGGATGGATGTTTTTTTTTTTTTTACCAAAACTTGCCTCTTCACATGTCAAAATAAATGGCTTTTTTACAAAAACCACTATCGAACAATTTTTTCACTTGAAGTATCATATGTCGACTGTATTCAGTTCAAATTTCAGATTTTTAAATTGAAAATTGAAAAAGTTATGATTTTTTGCTGTTATTAAAATAGTCATTTTTCCCATATTTTTAGGGTTTTCAATTTTTTTTTCATGTTTAAAGTTTTTTTTCTCAAAAATCACGTGTACCATCTTGAAGAGAACAATTTGGAGACCCTGCAGTAATTTTTTCAAATTGAAATAGCCAGTAGTTCACTTGCGATACCGGCCAATCGATTTTTCATTAAAACAAAGAGAATAATTGAATTTTCTCGGTCCCAAAGATGAAATTTCAAAATCACACTACTCGCAAGGTTGACGATATCTCGTCTCGAGATAAGAGCATATTAATCAATAAGTTGCAAAAATTTTCGGAAACCATGGAAATGGTAGAAAAAGAAAAAAAAATTTGTATTATTTGCCGAAATTAACGCAGTATGAACATATCCACATGCCGCAAAATTATAAGCCAGAGGGTAAATTCCGGGCTTCTCATTTAATCCCTATAATACCTACATATGTAGGTATATGTATGTACATACATAGATAGGTATATACAGGGTGATTCAGTTTGACCGGGCCATTTTAGCTGGGTGGACTCCTCGCGAAATTCGAAGACTAAATTTCCTTTACTAAAAATTCGAGGGACTAATAATTTACGAGCTACGGAAGATCTTAGTTGACCAATCACAGAGCCTACAGCTGCTCGAGTTAGTGCCGGGTCAAAAGTATAAAATAAGCAGTGCCCGTAGCGAATTGATTTTCATTAAAATGAAAATAAATTTTTGAAACATTACTAAAATTGTTCGTGCTTCGTGGTTTTCGTCCTCCAGGTCCACTGCTACGCAGTTCTCGTCGTCTAGGTCCACCGCTTTGTAGTTTTGGTCCTCCAGGTCCACCGCTACGTAGTTCTCATCGTCCCGGTCATCCGCTTCGTGATTTTCGTCCTCCAGGTCCACTGCTACGTAGTTTTCGTCGTCCAGGTCCTCCGCTTCGTGATTTTCGTCCTCCAGGTCCTCCGCGTCGTAGTTCTCATCGTCCCGCTTCTCTGCTTCCTGGTTTTCGTCCTCCAGGTCCACCGCTGCGCAGTTCTCGTCGTCCAGGTTTACTGCTCTGTAGTTCTCGTCCTCCTGGTCCACCGCTACGTAGTTCTCATCGTCCACGTAGCGGAGGACCTGGACGACGAAAACTACGTAGAGGTGGACCTGGAGAACGAAAATCACGAAGCGAACGACCGGGACGACTAAAACTACGTAGCGGTGGACTTGGAGGACGAAAACTACAAAGCAGTACACCTGGACGACGAGAACTCGGCAGCGGTGGACCTGGAGGACGAGAACCAGGAACCGGAGAACCAGGAACCGGAGAACCAGGAACCGGAGAACCTGGAGGACGGAAATCACGAAGCCGAGGACCTGGAGGACGAAAATCACGAAGCGGAGGACCTGGACGACGAAAACTACGTAGCAGTGGACCTGGAGGACGAAAATCACGAAGCGGACGACCGGGACGATGAGAACTATGTAGCGGTGGACCTGGAGGACCAAAACTACAAAGCGGTGGACCTGGAGGACCAAAACTACAAAGCGGTGGACCTGGAGGACCAAAACTACAAAGCGGTGGACCTGGACGACGAGAACTGCGTAGCAGTGGACCTAGAGGACGAAAACCACGAAGCACGAAAAATTTTAGTAATGTTTCAAAAATTTATTTTCATTTTAATGAAATTCGATTTGCTACGGGCACTGCTTATTTTATACTTTTGACCCGGCACTAACTCGAGCAGCTGTAGGCTCTGTGATTGGTCAACTAAGATCTTCCGTAGCTCGTAAATTATTAGTCCCTCGAATTTTTAGTAAAGGAAATTTAGTTTTAGAATTTCGCGAGGAGTCCACCCAGCTAAAATGGCCCGGTCAAACTGAATCACCCTGTATACATATATGCGCGAAGCCGTCAACGCAAGCCGGCATTGAAATTTGATTCCCGCGTAAGCGCATTACGCTACAAAAAAAGAATAAAAGGCGAAAATAAGAGAACAAGGGGAGTAACGTACTCCGCAGCGTTTCGACCGCGGAGGTGTCACCTTCGTGACCTTTGCCAGGTAAAATCCTTCAACCTGGACGAGACACCGCCGTAGGCTGTAATGGGACGAAGCAGCAGCAACAGCTCGGGATTAATTAACGATAATTAACTCCAAATCATCGGACATCTTCGTCCTTTGACGAACTATATATTATTCGCCAAATAAAACATCGCTCGATGAAAAGACAGAATTTTTCAATTCACGCGCATGTCCGAGCGATAATTTTTACGGAATTCGGCTAAATCTTAGCTGCAATCGATAAAACGGAACTTATAACAGTCAAGCGTGGATTGCCCTAGAATTTTACTAAACGGGCTTCAATAACGGCTAATTCAATCACATAGATGACCGGCAAGTTTACCTTGGGTAGGTATATTGGTACCTATAATTGAACCAAGTCTCATGAGCGGCCAACAATTTTCATTCCAATTTATAGTCCATAAAGGAAAAAAAATATTATCACTATAATATCCTTGGGATTGCAGCCATTACTTTGTCCACCTCCTCAGGCCTTAGGTACGTACCTACTCTATAAATTTCATGGACTGAAAAATCGTGCGATTATTCCTAACTACAACAGTCGAACGAAAGAAAAAAATAGTGCAAAAATTGGCTCCTCCGAAATCGGACCGAATTTTTTTTTTTTGATTGGAGTTAAGACCGAGACGATTCTCAGGACATTTTCACTTCAATAAATTGAAAATTGTAAAGATTTGTGTTCTTCAAAATGTTAATAAACCGTGAACCTATAGAATACAGCAAACTCGAAGAAATTTTATATGTATCAACGTATGTAATTAAAGGTTTCTCAAAATGAATCGAAATTTTATTTTTTATTGACTCTAACCGCTCTAAACGTTAATTCAGTTTTTTTTCTACAAATTAAATCCACCGTCAAGCTGAGCTCTATGGTACCTCAACTCTCAGGCTGCGCCGCGGGGTTTTTTTTTTTTTTTTGTTTCTTCTAACTTTTTAAGCCTACACTTTTCCTGACATATGATCTCTTCGAAACTCACTTAGAAGGGGTTCTTTTGCTCGGTGATACCAGATCCGGAGTCGAAATATAGATATTCAAAATGGCAGCTCCGATATGAAGCACAACATTTTTAAGAAGTAGACTGCTTAGCGTCAAAATTGACAATCCCTCGTCATCGTTGATAGTCACCACTTGGGGTTGATATCACAGAGCTCCTCATTTGGTTAAAAAATTTGTTTTGTGTAAAAAAAAAAACACAAAAGAAACTAACGTTCAAAGTGGTGAGAGTAGAAAAAGAAATTTTACACACCTTAGGGCAGACGTATAATACAGACAAAAAAAATATTTCTACCCATTCAATTATATTCAAAATCCATCTCTGTCTATACCCACCTAAAATATTTGAGTAAATTGTTCAGCAAGGCTCAGATTTTCCACACGAATAAATATGAATTAAATGTGAAAATATTTAGATGTCAACCAGCTAGCTGCATAACGTACGACATAATACATACACAGGGATACAGCTCGGGGTTAAACGCATCGGTGCACACGAATAGATATAAACAAATGAACGAGACGTTGATATTTACTACGAATATATTCATTGATGCGCAATAGGGCAGCAGTGTATCGAACAGGAAAGGTACGACGTGCAAGTTGAATTTATCAATTTCATAGTACACTGAATAACGGAAATGTAACGGAATACGTAGTTGGTATAGAAACGTACCGATATACTCTCCGCGAGGAGTAGGAACGAGGATTGATGTTTGTTAATTTTCGAGAAAGAGTTGAAATTCCTCAACTACGTATAACGTATATACATACCCACGTGTACATAAAAAGTAGGTATATACCTATTTCCTCCAGAACCACACTGCATTGCAGGGAGAAAATCCGAAATAAACTATTTAAGCGTTTGTCCTAAGAAAGGCTACTAAATGATGCAACGCCTGCGGGGAAAACTCGGGTCGGTACAGCCGGAGAAGAAAATGTCCGTAATTCCATGGCACACGACGCTGACTTACGTATACAGAGACAGTTTAAAACCACCGTGAAAACTTCACTGGTTAACTGTACACCTTATGGTCTACAAAATTCTGTTCGTTGAAGGAAGGCGAAGCGGTGGAGCAGAGACACAGCTCACCCACACTGAACCGCGAAATAAATCATTATTTAGGCACCTGGTAGCTGGAGTATACCTGCATTTTCGATTTATTACACCAAGGTCTTACGTGCTTGTGATTACCTAGACTCCGGAGTCTAGAGCACAGATGGTCCCGTGGACTAGGTGCCCAGACTGTTTAGTAGCTGTCTAAAATCGACCGCGGTTTACTCTGACTTAGAAATTTAGAACTTTAGAAAATTTAACTGCCGCTCTAGAGCGTGTAATAATGTAACAAGTCCTCGGAAGAAAAAAAAAAAAGGGGGGGGACTGCAGTTGACTATTCAACGAAATGTTAATTTATTACCGTAGCTCTATAGCTCCGGGATATATACGTGAGGAGGTTTTTGAATTTTATAAATTGAAACGTTTTAGCTCACCGTATATTGCATGTATGTGTTAGTCCTCGGCAGAACATTTGCTACGCCCTTTGCATAACGTATATATAGTGTGACTCACTCGGGTTATTATGGAGTTTGGAGAAAAAGAACAGCAAAACAGTTTCGCTGACCTCACGTGTGGCCTTTGATGATCAGGTAAGCGAGCTGTGTATCCAGACTCCGAAATGAACCGTTGACGTAACGATTATAATTTTATAGAATTTCAATCGCTGAGAAGAACGTGTTATACCGAGTCATTTGGATACTCGACACATTGCACCGTCATCGCCGCTACAATTTAACACATTTCATAACTTAATAACTGCAGAATTTCCTCCAGCAGCGGGGCTGTACTAGCCAAATTATATTTTATACCCTTTTCTCACGATTTTAAACGACCTGTGACTCCGCAAAACAACCGCAGAGTCTAGCCCAAAGAGAATGATCTTCTGGAGTATCAAATATCACGTCCTAGGTCGAGTTTGCTGATACTGGTAATACGGCCCAGTACTGGCCCAGCCTCGACAGCCGAGCTTTGACATGGAGCGCTGGAGCAGCATTGAACAATGTAAAATCTGCCAACGCTATTGATACGGCCCAGTGTTGTCACAAGTCATTGGGACAGTGTTGAGCTTCTCTCGAGATACATTTCAAGGGCTAAACCGGAAGGGGATGAGCACTAGGAGGGATATTTTTTAGGGAACTTGAGGTACTGGCTCAGTGCCGAACCGCGTTACTGGCCCACCACTCATTCGCAATACCGGCCCAGTTCTGGTGACCAGCGTCAGCACGATCTTATCGTTTCGATTATTAATGCACCACTGTGACGAGATGACCAACGTCGGCAACGGTGCTGGTCCGACACTAGGATGATGTTGCTTGTAACTCGGTGGAAAAAATTTACGGGAGAATTAGATAGACCTACCGATAATTGCCGAAATTCATCTTACGTTGATATCGAAATACTTTTTTTCAGGCAAAGCATTGAATGCAAGGTTTTTCGTGTAGCCAGTTTGTCATGTAATCTACCACTTATCGAGACAAGCTGAATATGAGACTTTGACAATTGTAAACGACCGTGTCGCCTACTGTTACCCATGTAATGGTCAGTAGTGTGTTAAAGATATATGATGACCAAGTGTACAGAAAACCTGGATTCATGCTGTTGTGGAATGCCTGTCAGGTTTTGGAACAAGACAGAATTAAGTTTCGAACAAGGGATTCGAAATTCCCGACAATGGTGAAAGTTTGTTTGCGATTATTTATTTATTTTTTCTTTCTGTCGTTTCTGTCTTTGTGTGTATTTTCTTTTATCTTTTCTTCTTTTCCTGTTTTTTTTTTTTTTTTTCTTCCTTGGTTTTCCCCCTTTTGTGTTAGTTTTGTTTCCACTTTATTCTTGTTGATCACAACACGAGCTACACCGCGTCATAGCTCGCTATGAAAAATGGAGAAACTTTTCTTAAACATTCGCACAACTTTCTGAGCGGAAGTGAAGACGAGAATAAGAAGAAGATCGATAAATTATACAGAAAGGTTTATCGCTCCGATGAGCGGAAAACTTAACGAAAATGGCGTCTCGGTGAGTTATTAAAAACAGAGAAAATAATTAATTAGCACGCGATATAACACATACTATATACTCAGATGTATATTCGAACGCTTTCGACGTTAGGAAAAAAGGAAAACAAAAAGAGAAGCAAAAGAAGACGACTTATAATATATTTCTTCCTACAAAATGATAAAATTTTCTCTAAATCCAATTCATCGAGGGATTCCATTTTTTTTTTTTTTTCATAGATAATTCCTTTCGACTCGTTATAATTATAATTAAAAATGTATTGCCAGTGGCACTCACTCTCTCTCTCTCTCTTTCTCTAGGTTGGCGTCTGAAAACTTATCCACTTCTTGGAGCAAGCCTTTTAATAATTGAAAGAAAATACGGTAGGTATAAGGTTCCCCGGGTTTTCTTCTCAGAGAATAATATACAGACGCCGTAAAGTTATGAAAACTTGAGTGGTATCTCGTCAAGTGTAAGAAACAGGGACTTAATCACGTTCGAATACTACTCGGTCATGAATGAAAGATCCAAACGACTTTCAGTGCAGGGTCAGCTCTCTTCCTCCTTTTCCACTAATCGTCATCATATATTCTTCTTCTAGCCACCAATGAATTCGACCAAAGGAGAAGAAACAAAAAAACGCAAAAGAAACGCTGTTTTATTTCTACTCCAAATTTTCGACTCCGTAAATCTCAGAGAATCTTTCTTGGGTTTGGTATTATAACACCGATTAATCAGCATCTTATAGAATAAACGTTTGCTACAGGATGGATGCCGAGAATATCTCTCCCACGAATCCCTACTGAGCTTTGAGATGATGGAGAAGAAAATTCCGTCATGCATCTACATCATCACGCATTGTGATGATAATAATTTAATAATATCTATCTACTTATGAGTCTCGAAATACCCAGCAAAAACATGCCGATACTCTGCCCATATAGCGTATACATGTATATAGGTATATAATATAGATCCATAATTAACACCTGAGTATAAAATAATATGCAAATTTTAATCGGCGCGATCGATCACAAAGTCATTTATTCATGTATTTTATTTTATTTTATTTTTTGGTTCAAATACAACCTGCCTTACTTTATATTGCTCCGGGGTGGGGTGTCCTGATTCGATTCGTAGATACATCTTGACGAGCCGTAGTTAATTTCTTATAATGAACTAGTCTTCTGCGAGCCCAAGTTTCACGATATCCCGTGAAATGATGCAAAGATCAAAAGAAATTGGAACTTGTCATATCTTAATTATTTATTATATTGTCACGGGTCAGTTTTTCGACTGTAAAACGCGTCAGAAAGTGTTTAAAACTGGCCAGATTTAGCCAAAAAGCTTCGCTTTTTTGAATGAGGCACAGTGTTTTTCCCCCCTGAATTTCTCTCTGACGATGGTTCATAATAACTCAAATAAATTACGAAGTTAGTGACTGTAGTTTTGGTGACAGAAGTGGGATTTGGCTCAAAAAGCTTATCAGCACATCTTTGCAACAAAAACAATATCCTGTGCAAATTTCGTCCAAATCGAACGGTTCGGCGGTTCGACTGGAATCCTGCTCACACGAAATCGATGGTCACACGCATAAATACATCAGTTTTCGAAAATACTTGGAAACTTTTCTTCGAGTGCCAAAACGTGCTTTCCAGCTGTGGTCTCGGGTATTTTTTTTCCAATCCGACGCTTTTTCGCGATGAAAATTGTAATTATAGGGCACTCCGTTCACTAACGATCCTGCCTAAAAAAAAAAAAAAAAGAAAAACCAAAAAGAAAATAATGAAAAACTTTATGAAATGTTGGGAAAATCGACTCTTCGCGTCATCAAATCGCTTGTGTTATAGTTCCATATAAAAATTGTAAATTATATCTGATAACGTGTTAAGCAGTATCGTCGTACACAGCTTTCTGCCTCCTGTATAAATCGTTATAACAGCTTGTTAGCGTGCAGTTATTTATGGCAAAAATTGTGTAGCTGTAACGTGCGTCGAAAGTAAAGACGACCCGGGACATTTCGTTATTGTGTTATTTTTTATTATATACGGAATTATGGTTTCCTTGTCGATAAAATGATGTGTGGTGCAAGTGGAGTGGAGTGGGGGATCAGCATCGATGCAGGCCAATTTTGTTTGTTATTTTTATTTTTATTTTTTTCGTATGATAACACATGGGATACAATTTATCACTTTAGTTAATTGCAATTTCGCACTTCTGTAGCAGCTCTAGCCATGTCCTAGGTACACAGAAAAGCAATCATTGTGAACCAATTCCGTGGTAGGATCGAGAGATAGTGTGGATTTCCATCGGACAATTTCATTTTGATTTTGTACCTGCACACACACACACCAATCCCAATCCCAGTCTATGACGATTGGAAATTAATAAATTTTTACCATTTGCAATTCTCACTTTCGAACCCATTATACTCTCTCGCCTATATACGTAGGTACACATTACATTAGGTATGTACATACAACGATCGTGACTAATTAGCTGCGCCGTCATAATTGCAAATACGTTGGGTATTCGTCATTTCGGATCCACAATCCGCGAACGGAATATTAGTAAAATAATTTTTATAAAATTACGTTAAATATATACGTAGAATCAATATGCAAGGCGAAGATTATACCAGCTGTTATGGAAAGCGGTGAACTATCTCCAAGTTAACACTTGACCCATTCGCTCGGCCAGATCGCTGCCTGGGCAGAAGTGAGAGGGTCAAACTTCTTCGGGAAGGTATAGGTATCAACGGCCATTTGACCGGATATTATAATATCTTCTAGTCTATACCGCGTCGCTTTGTCGTGGTATATTCGTGAACCACTGCACTTCAAACTGTAAGTGTAACTGAATATAAATGTATCGAAATTGTGAGAGTATGGGTATGCATAGATATCTCCTGGTCATGTTAGTCAAAAGTATAGAATTTGAGCTTCAGGATAATGTTGTAAAGCAAAATTTTTGAAAATGGTGTATGGAGAATGTATAAGAAACGTACACGTAGCCATCACGATTGTTATTGGAGAGTAAAAAACCAGGCTGATATCTCTGACATTGAACAAGTAGATTGACATCGAAATTTCACTACAACAATAGCTATCTCACGTTTTAAAGCAACGTTGATTCCGATCTTGATACAGTGACGAAGATGTCGAGGAGTTAACCGCACCACGTAGCACATTTCATTTTATGATTCCGAGTGCGGAAACACCATATCGAATAAATAAATTAAGCTATCTCAAATCAACGTATAGCTGAACTGAGCTTTAAGCTTTAAGGTTAATCTTGTTAGCGGCAGTTCGATGTTCCATGCCGTTTAACGTTCAGACAATCCGATGAGAATAGCTCGTGATTATTAGAGCAAAACCGTTCAGCCGTCGTCAGCGTGGCATCAGTGATGACGGGGTTTATCCGCGACTTGTGTTTGATACTTGAGGTTTTTTTTTTTTTGTTTTTGTTTTTCTACGTGACGGAGTCGTATTTCAGGGTTTGCAAATAACATCAATACAGTCATACTTACCCCCAAAAATCATGCCGATCTTTTCGCAAGCCATAAGCCGTAAGCCGCAAGGCGTAAGGAATGGAATTAACCGTTAATTTAACTGACCGACTTTGTCATGGAAAAACATGAGTAAACCGTTTAAATTAGTTTGGTAAACAAACGACACGGACAAGTGAGCCCTAAGAAGCAGGCCGTGACGAATGAGATGCTATTGTTCCTCTTTATCCTTATCTCAAAGGCAAAGGCAAAGACAAAGGCAAAGGTAAAGGTAAATGTCTATCACGATGGATTTGTTCTAATCGAGGACAACGGAGGACTCAGCTTTGATTAAAGCTCAAGCTCTTCCGTGTTTCTAGACTGTTTCGAGCTTCTCCAGCACGCGCGCAGGATATTGTATTAAATTTACAATTGTGACCAAAGCGCGGTACATGGGTTCTGCAGCAATAATTTAGAGTACCCCCAGAAACAGTCGTTTGTTGTGCTTTTAAAATATGGTTTATATTACATTTTAATGTCAACAGATCTATTATATTTGTGGTCTGAACGATTTTTTGTCAGGCCGCGACCCCCAAAATCGGTTCCAAATAAATATAAACGAGGCCTGTATGAATGTATCAGATTTTTTGTTTAAATATTTGACCCTTGTCCTGTCCACAGGGGATGAAATTTTCCATTCAAAATACATGGTCTCTCACGGTTTTTACACGGTTGCTATTTTATTGTAGGACTAATCATGTTCCTAAAAATATCAAACTATCATACCTTTCACAATTATTTTGAACAACGTTAGATGAAATTGCAAAAATTGGGATAACCCATACTCAATTTCCAGGACATAGACAGGGGGGGGTGGGGCAATTTTTTTCCATACAGCAGCATTCTCGTGGACTAATTTATGTCTGAGAGAATTTGGCATTCTTAGGCCCGTATAATTGGTCGTACGATAAAATACCGTGAAATTCACTCCTATGTATTTTGAATGAAAAAGCTCATCCCTTGTGGTCTAGGGTTAAATATGAAAATAAAAAATCTGAAATATTTGTACAGGGTTTGTTTTCATTCATTTGGAGCCAATTTCGGAGTGAGGGCTCGACGACACAACTTCGTTCAGATCCCTGGATATACGCCGAACGCGAATGTCATCACGTAGATAAACAGAATCCAACTTCAAAGGCACATATTGGGTTTTTCATTTTCCGTTTTACTTTTTCGGATTATTTATTTATCTTTTTATTTTTTTCTTCTTTTTGTTTTGTTTCGCCTTACTTTCAGGTAATTAAAACTAATGAATCACTCGAAACTGCTGCAGCCAAGTAACTGTGAAAATTAATTTACTCTCCGTTACCCACAGCGATAACTTTGCTTTCTTAAGTCCCACAATAAGATTTCTTCATTTTTTTTTCTTCTTTTTCTTCTTTTCTCTTTTTTTTTTCACTAAACGAATCCTCCGAATGCGTGGGAACTATACCAACATCAATCATCAACACAAGCTCATATAGATCTATATTTTCACATCGTACGTTTCTCGGCGATTAAAAACTCATAATATAATATCGAGTTTTTGACTCCTGAAACTATAAAATTTTCGACACTTTTATAATTGTTGTTTTTTTGTTTAAATATATATATAAGTACAAATGTTTACCTGATTGCAGACTTTGAAATTGCAGATACAAAAGCCTCTTTAACTGCCTTTCGTAGTCTTGCTACCTCTCAGGAATGAGATTAGCTGGAAAACAGGTGTTCCAGCTGTATCTTTACAAAACTATCATTTTTTTTTTCTTCTTTTCTTTCTATTCTTATCTTTTTTTCTCTTATCTTCACTCTTTTATCCTTATCCTTATGTTACCACCGCGCTTTACATAAAGTAGCAAAGAATTCATTCACATATATATATATGTATATGACACGACGAAGTTATCCGTTGGTTGGTCGTTCCCCTTTCCCCCGGCCTCTGTTTAAATTTACATTTGAATTCGTTACAGGTGCGCGAAGAATAAACCTAATACCCGCCGCCATAAGAGCCCACCTATATAATTTACGCACACCTTGGCTATTGTAAGATTTCATACTTTACTCTTCGTCAGTATTATATATAAAGATATATATATATATATATATATATATATATATATATGCTAACGTACAAGTTCGATTGATCTCCAAAGGTGTATGAAATATAAATTATAACAACATCCTATATGTATACACACGAGTATAAAATATAATATATTTAAATATTTATATGTGATATATATAGTTACAAACGCCTCATATAGCAATCGAAAGTCTTGTGAGTTATAAATCTATATGTACATATATACTTCATACAATATAAATGTATATCATATGTATATGTATATAATTTAGGGTGACAGTTATTTTGACTTTTTTTGAAATATTTCGCTTCGAGTGGATAAAACGTTTTTAAATAAATAAATAAAAATGTTCCCGAAGTTCGGAATTTTTATTTTAATATTTGATGGTGCCACCGGGCCCTTGAAATTTACGTTTAAATAACGTGGGGTTTTCCGAAGTTTCAATTTTTTTTCCCTCACGTCCGCAATTATTCGTTTAAAAATCTGAAACTCTTGTGAACTGTTTACAATGAGAAGCACCTGAAAATGAGAATTTTTTCAGAATTTTTTGAGCATTTTTACCGATATATATTGCTGGGGTAAAAATGCTCAAAAAATGCTCAGAAAATTCTCAAAAAATTCTGAAAAAATTCTCATTTTCAGGTGCTTCCATTGTAAACATTTCTCCAGAGTTTCAGATTTTCAAACGAATAATTGCGGACGTGAGGGAAAAAAATTGAAACTTCGAAAAACCCCACGTTATTTAAACGTAAATTTCAAGGGCCCGGTGGCACTATCAAATATTAAGATAAAAATTCCCAACTTCAGGAACATTTTTTTTTCATTTATTTGAAAACGTTTTATCCACTCGGAGCGAAAAATTTCAAAAAAAGTCAAAATAACTGTCACCCTTAAGTATGGCAGAATTAGCTTAGTATAAAGTAATACGATTATTAGGTTACTAGTAATTATCGTTTCGGATGATTCATTTGTTTATTGAACACCTCAGGTAGAGAACAGTTATGTACACATATATCAATATAGTATGTATAGAAATAATACATTTATTATTTAATCGTAGCTGTATACGTATGTAGTACGAACAGTTTTCGCACCTATTGTCGATAAAATCTTTAATTATTACGCCAACACTATATATAGTATACTCAGAAATTATTATTTGTCAACAAGGCGAACGCTGACGAAACAAAGAAAAAAAAAAAAAAGAAAAAAAAAAACGATTAAATTAAGTCCACCGTTATCGCTTTGGTTAATTATCGGCCAATCTGCATGGACGGTAGTGTTTGAAACAGTTATACATAAAGCAACACCACGCAATAAATTATAAGTCGGAATATGATTATTTACAGCTTTATTAAATTATATAAATGGAAAATGAATATTTTTGTTCAAACGATTCAAACGCGCCGTGAACATTTACCTGAATAGAAATATACATACACATTGGAATTACTTTTTTTTTTTCTTTTTTTTTCAATTCATACGTTCGCACTGCGATCGATTCGCGTAGATAGGTTATGGACAGGTAGTTCAAATGTATTATTCAAAAGTAGTTATAGTTGAGAGTTGGCCAACTCGAACAATATTTCAATATATCTATTGTTCGCCTATACTACGCCTCCCTCGGTCATTGAATGAAATCCTATCCTGAATAAATCATGTCACAATTAGTCCAAATCGTTTTTTTTTTTTTTTTTTCTTCATTTGTTCCACGTTTCATTAAACACGATAAATATCTACAAGCAGAATTTCGATACGTTCATTATTATAGATATACTCACCATGGGGCTGAACGGGGATGCGTAATAATTCAATAAACTTAAAAAAATTGGTTCATTACCTTAGAGCTCGGTGCGTGGTCTTCATGTCTGCAGGTGCCAAAGAGCTTCTCAATGTTTATCCATCGATACCGCCCAGCCACGGTTAAAAACCATACACTAAACTAAAAATTACTACAATAAGCATTAATTTTAATTTTAAATATTAAAATATTTATCCACACAATTATTATTATCCACTCGGTTTCTTCATTACACTGAAGTTATACTCCAAAACTTCCACCACAATAAGATGATGAGATAACGGGGCACTTGTACATATTATAACTCCGTTCTCATACTCCGAGGTTAAAAGTTGCTCATTATATCCAAGATGTGATTACGAATTTTTGAATGCATCGAAATATAACGATTTTATGTACATATCTAAATGTGTTCATTAAACCCAGCAGCAGTCGATATATCCGTTCAACTTCGTCACTTAAGATTCGTTTTATTCTTTTTTTATCTGTAAATCTGACTGAAATTTAATCATTTGAAATTATAAGTGTTGATATACGTAGACTCAGGTTATCTAGCTTCATTATACGCAGATACATTATAAAACCTGAAATAGTATTTTATAATGTAACAAAGATTTTCTATCCGTCAGATGTGCGAAGAGGGGTGTCTCGTATATTTACTACAACCATCAACTAAAAAAAAAAGTCAAGTGCTGAACAGTAAAAATTTACTTCGGTCCCCGGCAGACGTTCTGTTATACTACCTAGCCTGTAGGTCCCGTTCTCTCTCGGAGACGTACAGGGACTCAAAGTCCTGTTACTCAGATGAGAGAGAGAGAGGGGGAGGGGCCTTCAGGCGTACATAAAGATGCAAACATTAACGTTGCATATATTCACGATAATATTCGATAATTACAGGTTACGCAAACGAGACACGTGTAACCCATATATATAAACACGAAAAAAAAATAATAAAAATGATAAACTAAAAATGACAAAAAGAAAAAAAAAACAAACGAAAACAAAAACTGGTACAGAAATTAGGCTTTTAGTCAGGCTGTTGGACAAAAAATCGATCCTTTTGAAGAAAGATAGTTGCGAGGAAGACACGCTGGTTCTTTAGACTCGTTCGTTTGGCGAAAATTCTTCCTTTTTTTTTTTCTTTCAAGTAAAAACTAGCTTCTGATATATATTTTACCTATTCAACGATATTACTGTGAGTGTCATTTGTTAATACGTGTAATAATTCATCGAAAAAAATTTCACCGATCAAATTCGTCAGTCGAAGTTATTTTTTTTTTTTTTTTCTCAACGGATATAATTGAATTGAAAGTGATCTGCGTGTAAGATTATAACTTTATCGAACGTTACAGTGAGGTTTGTGACGTTGTTTTATATTTGTAATTATATCAATCGATGACACTTTTGATTAAAGAAATCGTCGAGTAAGTTTTAAATGAAACGGTGCGGACGAAATATTTTACTTATTCATTTTACATATTATTTCTCTTTCTTCCCTTCTTCTTCTTTTTTTTTTTATTATTATATTCTATGAATATCACTATACTTTATACGCATAGGTATACAAGGTATACATGCACAGTATAATCGAGCGTAATTTTTACATCACAGTATTATCACAAAAGGGAAGAAAAAAAAACAAAAAAAAACGAAAAACCGGAGCGAGAGAAGAAGAAGAAAAGAAATTATTTAAATTAAACGTTATATCTGCGACACTCACTAACAATTACGTATTCGTTTTATTTATTTACTTTTGTTTTTTTGTTTGTTTTTTGAGTGCCTATGCACCGGTCCCACGAAATTTTCTTTCCATTCTCGTTTGTTACTACTAATCGACGCGGATTATATCATTCACATGCTCACGGCGTCGTGTCTACCGCTCAACTGAAGAACCCGCCTCCGCTTTCGCTCCCCCTTGTGGTGTTCTTCGGAACTATCGGGTTCTACACTGCACGACGGACTGCAGGCTATACAGTATACATCCCGGCTATGTGTATACTACTGACAAGTCAAGGTATACACACCAACATAGGTAAAGGTTGCGGGTAGGTATACATTTTTCTCGACGATACTTCTCCGAGCGATGCTTGCACACAGTAACCGGTTTGAAACATTTTTTATTTATTTATTTATTTTTTTTTCTTGTTTTTTTTTCTCAAAAAAGTAATAAGAGCGATTTTTTTTTTTTTTTAATTATTATCCATTTTCGCTCACGATTTGAGAGAGACTGATTGAAATCGATGAAAAAAATTCAACAAAAACAAAACCCTATCAACGAAATAATTGTTATAGATTTATATACATATACAAAAAAAAAATATAAAACACGTTAGAGAGTAATAGCTGTTTGATATAATTATACACATATACCTACGCATTCTTTGCTAATCGATCGCTAGCCGTTGACGCGTCGCTCCGTTACGTATTAAATAATTTCCATTTATTACGGTAAATCTTATAAGCCAACAAAAATTTAGCGATTATTTATGTTCGGGGCAGTCTGCACGAATGTAGATAAGTTTAACGACGATCAGACAAATATGTGGAATTGGTTAACCGCGTGATGACAATTTTACCGCAGGTAAAAACATTCGATTAGATTTTTTTGTCCGATATCGAAATTTAAAAGATAATTGATCACTAATTACGGTAATGAATATATTTTTGCCTTGTACTATAATTACCTTGTACGGTATAATATTCTACACACTGTTTTATTGAACCATCTCAAACATCCTAATTGGGTTCACATCACAGCGGGTTAGAGAATTTTGGGGGGCGTACTGCAGAGCTATAAATTGAAACCATTGTGTTTCATGAAGTTGACTTGAAACCCGTATTCTGTCCTGAGGTATATAAATCAAACGACAGACTAACGCGTATGGTGTGCAAGAAGGATCAGTCGACAGCCATAGTAGGTACCTGTGTAACAGACATATATATGTGTGTATTTGGCTCGCTACGCCGTTCGTCCCCCTTGTGTATACCATAGGCTAAATCGATTTGCATAATAACATTATCGTTTTCCTGGAATTCATTCGGTGGGTAGGGTATATATTCGTGCGTTGTACTGCTGAAATATACCGGAGGCCATTCAAATAATAATTTAAACCTGCAAACACGTTTATTTCTATTTTTATTATTTAATGCACCCTATATAGCTACCCTGCTGTAGGTATAGGTAATATCGCCGTTTTATTCCACAATTGAATGAACCCTCGCAAAGTATATAGGTATATAAACCTGCCATGTACTTCTCGTGAAAAAAAATGACAAAGAAAAGTAGCAAATAGTCAAAAAATATCATCTTACTGCTACAGCGTTTTCTCGCATTCGTAATATCCATCTATATGTGCAACTTTATATATTTGAATGAAAATTTTGCGGTAAAAAAAAAAAAGAAAGAAGTGATCGCAAAAATGTGGTATTTTTCACGTCACGACATCTACCGCGAAACCTCCACTTATACAAACACTTAAGGGCATCCCTAATTGTGAAGGGTCCAACACAGAATGAGACTAAAGTATTACCGAACTTGGATCTGCGTGCCGCATGTGGTTCCAGTTGCCCAAGTTCGAGGAATCCGTGAAAAAGTATCGGCTAGACACAAACAGGGTCTTTGTCCGGTGTTCGAAATTGCCAAATCACCGTATCCCTTAGAAATTTTTGTTCGGTCGGACTGTTTAAATTTGAATATCACTGCGATGTATACCTGAAGCAGTGTATACCCGCTACAAAATATAGTGTAATACTTGTGTATATCCTACAACTCATACCCTCGGCAATAAAGCCGCTCGGTATAAGGCTTTATCTTTCTATCTTATAAAATCTTGTCACCCCTAGCTGTCCCCCAGCTTTTACCCTAAATCTTCATACCTTCTACGGGGTTGGTATAACCGAGGAGCAGAGGTTTCAACACGAAACTCTGGCTTCCACACCATATTCGGACTGTCAACCGTGACCCTTAAGGCCTTTTATTAGACAGAGATTATACGAGCACAAAAGGATCCAAGTGAACAAATGCCTTCCCAAGAATTTACAGTTTATATACGTATAATAAACGTGGTATAAGTATATATGTATGTATGCATATACCATGGAGACGAATGGACACACGTAACGGAGGACTGTGAGCATAACTATAGTTTCAAGTTCCGGTCTAGTTAGATCTTTGATTAACCAATTGCTCGAAACAAACGATTCAATTGTGCAGCGGCAATTTATTGTGATAGTCGAAATTTAGACCCGAGACATGTTATCATCAAATTTATTCTTTTGTCCGATTGTGAATTGGGGGAAATATCGCATCCGGTATCGACCAAATGGCTTGAATGGAACATAATAAGTTTGTTGAATGATAAAATCGTTCCAATCTATCCGTTCTTTTCACCTGAATTTCTACACCTTTGATTATTCAGCGATGTGTATATTAATGTGATATCGAATGTGTTATACGAAGGACGTGAATTAGTCGAACGAATGTGCGTTACGAACTTCACTGCCAAGTCCACACCGTCAACTCATTCATTGGTTCAGAAACCTCGGACACAAATGTTGGTGCCCATTTTATAAGACTTTTCTCTTCCCGAAGTGAGTTTCGTGGTCGGGGTCCACCTGTTATGGCGTAATATTGGAAATAAAAAAGCAGAGAGAGAGAGAGGGAGAGAGAGAGAGAGTGACGCATAGATATCGTACCACCTGCGGCAGGTACGATCGCGTGCCTGTGTCCCCCCGGGTATATACGGAACGCTCGTCGCCCCAACGGACAAAACATTACAAATCATTTTGTGCGTTATGTAGAAATGCGTATTAATCCTGGCTTTCGTATAGGTTGGTATGCCATACGCCAATTGTCCTCATTATCATACATCGAAACATCGAAAAGAAAAACAAAAATGTACGCCATTCGAACGAACTGCAGAGAGATTGTATTTTCAATTTATTATTGTAGGTATAGAAGACGATGTTAAGATTAAGTGGTTCGTTTCTCGGAACAACAAACCCGACAACAACGCATGTATGTACCGCAACCATACATCGTCGCGTTTACCGTCAACAGAATTAGTAATCCTGTGTTATTGTGTTCCTGAGAAACACATGTTTCACTACTATATTTGCACCTCGTATAATGAAAGTATTCCGGAAATATATACACACCGCGTGCAGCGCTCCCATGCCCAGAGGCGTACCTAATGTGGGATTACCTATTATATAGATATTTATATTAACCGAAACTCGCGGCACATTTCCGGATATAGGCTTGAAAAATGAGTTCCGTGTCGAAGGAAAACGAGTCGCGCTACGTTACCGGGCTGGGTTTCCTTTTTTTTGTTTTTTTTCTTTATTCATTGCGAACGGCATATGGAGGGTGGTAAACAGTTGCTGCCAATCGTGAGTGAACTGCGTAATTGGACGAGTCGTATCTTGTATAATTACAAAAAAAAAGAAAAACAGTTTTGCTTGAATCGCATTAGCTGTACAGTTACCGATTGCGGATCAAATAACATACGAAAATCTTCGAATTATATCCTGTAAATCTTTACTGTACATATATGGTGGAGTGTAAATTAAGCACCGTGTTTTCTATTAAAAATTCTGCAGTTCTATCGGATTGTTACAAGTTCGGACGTAACAGCAAAATTCTTGGGGAAGTGTCTTGCGGAGCGTGCATATAGTTCGATTTTCCAAAATTCCATTCTGATAATCGTCACGCACTGGATAATGTAAGGAGACACCGTACCTCGACGAGTCAAGGCAGTCAGTCTGCCGAGCCATATGCCATGTTTCGTGTACCTATATACTTCGCGTATAACATTATAGGTATGAGCGATCATTTGATTGTGTGGAATGCTGTTTCCACGGTTTTCATGCCATTGATGTCTGTATACATATAATATCGTCTACAGACTGGCGAAACTTTTAATTAAGAGAAAATATGCAAGTTTATTTTTGCATGAGAATCTTCCCGTGCTCAAAGTATGTACTAGTCTCTTGTTTTTCATGTTCCCAGAGACAATAAGAAAAACCGCGCAATGTTCGAGCATATAGCGCGTGATCCAAGGAACCTATTATACTATATTATTGTGTCACATTTACGGTTAACTTTTTTTTTTTTTTTTTTTAAGCACACTTAATTCAGACTGTGCAGAAATTAATCTTCGCCTAAATTAACTGTAGGTTTAATTATTACAGCTTTGTAATATATGTTTGGAGGTTTGAAACACAAAAAAAAAGATTATTCCCCTGTATACCTAAAATTTAGTTCACAAAGCTGTATCACAAATGGTACACTAATTGTTCATATTTCGTGATACAAGTTCGATGAAAACTAATACAAACTTGTTCCGCTTGGATGGTTCAGTATGTATTTAGAAATTGGAGTGTCAAATTTACTATCCATATTATACCGATCATTACTTTCACCTGCAGAGCCACATGCTCGGAATCGATTTTTCCTGCGTATCGAGGAATTACTGCTTGATCAATAACCTGAAATCCATTATACTTATGTCCTGTACTATAAATTCGTTCGTAATATCAACAGCTGAAATATGTTCACTTCAGTTTATTAATCCATCACTAGACACATGGATTATACAGTGGTTAGTTATACAGCTCTAGTCATCATCAATCAAATCACGTTACACGAAATTTTGAATACCAAATCGCATTGATCTGAACAATATAACTACGCAATTGCAGTATCGGTAAATGAAGAAGAAAAAAAAAATGGATAATAATTCATGCGTTTTGTCCGGAATACCGTACCACTATTTGACAATAAAAATTTATAGCGTTCTATTCAAGGGCTGCAGATGTACATATCTGTATTAGGTATGGGTATATATGTGAAAAGGTAATCTGGTAGAATGGTTTTCAATAGGTGACTATGCACGATCAATATAGGCTCAGTTACTGCAGCCTTTGCAACGGCGACCCAATAAATAAGCCATCAGCAGCAGCCCAAGTATAGTGCACACGTAGTACAGGCCATAATTGATAGGCGCAATTACAGTGGCACAATCAGGTGACGCGATCGCTGAGATGAAGTGCAGAGATCACAAGTTTTAGTGGGAAAATGTTTTTCGCTCGGTGTTTGATATTGCGGACCTGTAATGGAAGATTATTTTTGGACCGTTTAGTTTCGTATCACATCTTCTTCCCAAAATATTAAATACTTGATGTTTAGGAAAATTTATTGGAGGCAATTCTTCGGATTAAAGTAACGTCTGGATATAGAAGAACCGCGGTGCTGTAGAAATAAAAAAAAAAACGGATAAAATCTTATAATTGCATGTGTATCTGCGGGGTGTGTCAAAAATAATCCTTTTTTACAAATATTTTCGCTCGTGATACTCTAGATGATGGATTTTGGAGAAAGAAATGTAGGCCTGTAGCTCAATTTCAATCCGTAATAATCACACCTCCGTAGACTATCATAATAGTCACACCGGGTCAATTTGACCCGAGCCAACTTTGAGCGATTACTGAAGCATGACGACGCGTTATATTTCCGTATAAAAGTTCAGAGACATAATTTGAACATTGGAAAATATGCTCTCGTCAATGAAACTGCAAATCTTTGGTTTTTAGGTACTAAAAAAAAAATCCTGAAAAAAAAGTGTCCAGAAAAGCACGGTTTTCTGCTTAAAAATTTATAACTTTTTCAATTTTCAATATTTTTTCGCAAAAATTTAGCACGATACCCTTGAGTTATAGTACTTTCATAAAAAAAAAATAGTTTGGTACGGTGTCTTTCAAAAAATATATTTATTTTGAAGGTTGAACTTGATGATTCGGGGCTTGAAATGATAAAAGGATTCAATACAATGGAAGGTGTTTATTCGCACAGTAGTCTTTCTCGTCTTCTGAAGCCTCCCCGCCAATTGCATCATTATTTGTTTACTACTCCTAATATTAGATTGAAAAAACATCCGGGTCACCTGGACCCGCGGAGATTATTATGGGTTAAGTTCTCAAAATCTGTTGTTTCCAGTATCAGGAGCGTAAAAATGAACGAAAGATAAAAAAAAACGTTCGTTTTCGACACACGCTAGTGTTTTGCGGTAACATCATCTCCCCAGGGATGAAACTTTTGTATTGATGTGCCCTTTATCGATGGAAGCATCTATGTATAGTAAGATTTACTCAATGGTAAGAGCGCTCCTTCCGCTCATCGTCAAAATTATCTGAAAGTTTGACCAGATGTTTTCTTGAAACTGGGAATAAACATGCCGACAGTTGGTACTTCAGATTACTTACCGTCGGTACAAGGCATGCTGACGGTAACGGTTATCCGCGAGATGTCGTAGCGATGATCGATGTAGCGGGATGATTCAATTAATGACATGTTGATAACGTAGAGTCGTAGTAATTAGCAGCTTAATTAAATGCGAAAGATTTTGGTGCGATTTTTTTTTTCTTCTCGAATAAACTTTATATAGATTATAATTTCGATGATTCCAAAGCATGTAATAAATGCAATATGTTTTTAGGGGAAAATAGAGTACTCTTCTAACGTATCATAAGTATATTGGGTTGTGTCGACGCGCGATACACCTAAGTCATCATATCTTCGTAAAAAAAAAATATTTCATGCGTTTTATTTCAATATTACAATATTTCAATACAAGATAATCCTATATTTTACATTTTCGTCATTCTGATATCGTTGCACAAAAACCACTGACCATTTGATCAACGATTGAGATATTTTCAGGTAAATGCTTTAAACGGTGATGTTGTTCTCAATTTTTACAAGATTTCAAAAAAACGTATCTTGGAAAACAAAAGACAAAAAAAAATAACACCGAATTCATCACTTCAATTCATTTCCATACAGCACACGAATCTTCCGTATACCTCTCCTTATCATGTCCACTGAAAGTCGACAATATTTCAGACATATTTTCCAAATGCAACTTCATCTCTTGTACTATATTAGGGCAATTATTGATATATTATCATGATCCATTTAACGATCATATTATACTTAAGGCAATTCCCGAAGCGATATAAACGAGCTTTGGATTACCCACTTTGCTGGGGTGTCATTCAACGATACATAAAAATATAGAAGAAAATAATAATAATAATAATAATAATAATAATAATAATAATAATAATAATGTTAATAATAATAATAATAATAATAATAATAATAATAATATTAATAATAATAATGTGCAGACTCCAGCGAAACAATGATTAAACTAACAGTAACACAATGACTAAGAATATACAGTTTCGAGTCCAAATGTCCTATGCTTCAGGAATCACAGCGTATTCGATATAATAAAATGCACCTATGGATACAGAAGTTTCACTGCGCCATGACTAAACCAATTTTTAAGGTGATTTGGCACAGCTTGTAGCATTTAGTTCTGAAGTACAACAATCAGTGACAAATGCTCTTTGCTGAGGGGGTGATATAGTATGTATGTACAATAAAATCTTATCACATGGCTGAAATTTGAGGAAACAACTGGTCGCCTTAAGTTAATTTGAATCTGTCGATCGTGTCGGTATAAATTATGACTACATATTTAAATGAAGATGTTGCGCCGCGGCTACCAGTTGACTTTTCTTCAATTCCATTTCTTGTTCTTTTAGTTTAAAAATTTTTTTCTGTAGCTCCAATTCGCTTTGCCTTATGGCCATTTTCTCCCTGTGTCTTCTCTCCTTGTTCTGTTGTTCGACGATAAAATTTTTCTCAGTTCTTGCTATAAATTTTTCAAACAACGCGGCTAATTGACTCTTCGATTCTACCGTTTCATCTAATTTTCTCGCATTTTGAGTACCGACTGCTGTTCCAGCCAACGGATCCTCGGACGCCTGATTAGTCGTCACAGTATTGTTAACGTTGGCAGCATTTGGCTTTGGCAAAATCAAAGTATATTTATTAGAGGTGGTCGGTGGCGGGAAATCGTTCTCTTCTAAATACATGTGTCTTTTTTTTTCACTGAATATTTCATCCAGAGCTCGTTTGTGTTCCCAGTGACCGTAGTGTCTCATTCTTCCAGGTTTTTTCAGTCTTTCTCTGAACACTAAATTCTTGTATTTACGCTCCAATACTCTCCATTTGTTCTCACACTTTTGAGGACTGAAGTAGAATCCGAATTTCTGCATCTCCAACGATATCATCTCAAACATTTCTCTCAAACTTCTTATCTGAGTAGACTGACCCACCATAGATCTGTATTTCTTATACTGAGTGATCAGACACGACGTCGCTTTACTTGTCCATAAATTTAAGGCCCCAACGTCAGCTGTCGATGGAATAGTACCAGAGTTGTCGAACTCTGTAAAGCTGTTTTCGTCATCTACGTAACATAGTACAGTTGGTTCCACCTTTATTTCCAATTGCATATCCTCATTTTCACCTATAAAAAACGAATATAGTCTCACGTTAATGATCGGGATTATCTTTGTTTTCAATAAGTGCAGATGAAATTATTCAAGAATTTGAATGTGTTTTGAAGTTATTTCAACATTTTTTCAAATTAAGGATACAAAAGATAAGAATAACTGATAAATTATATTCGCATTGATACTATAACGTGGTTTATCGTTTTAATTAAACACAAAATGACAAGATCAACATGTTCAGGTCGTGTAGATAAAAGTTTTGAAATTATCTCATCGTGGTTTGACTATAGATAGCTGTATGTTATGTATGAATCTGTGTATTCGTTTGACATTTTCCGTTGGTCGCTGGGCGTCCGTGTGAAAACACATTGAAAATCGTGTCGTGTAATCGGAGTGCGTAACGTGAGATCTAAATCTTAGAATGAAAATGGATACCGATAGGACGGAACCCTGCAATCTGGGAAACACGACTTGACTTTGTTCTTACCATTTTGCATTTTATTTCCATCCATTCCGACACCGGACACTTCGCTCTTGGTACTAGCTGTTTTTCAGTAAACTCCGCATTTGCTTGATATCGTTGATAGAACTTGGCTAGGTTCGTCAAAAAACTGAAGAAAACTAGTTCCAAACCGGTTAGTTGCGGAACTGGTTCCGTACGCGTCGTAAACGAGCAGCCATCTTATATTTATCTGACGACGAGTTCTAACTCTCCATCGCGGGCCAATCAATCTATGCGCGGTAAAAATGATTCCTAACTTTTAAATCATTATTACCGTCCTGCGGAGCCCGAATTTATGACAACTTGACCTATGCTTTCATTACGGCTGAACGATATATGCGAATCTGTTCGGAGATGAATCTTTTTCTTGTTTGGTTTTTTTTCTTCTATTATTAAGTTTTTAATTATTTTCTTCTACAATTTAATGAAGATCATAGGCAATTCGATCAGGAAATACTTTTGTCATCGCGCCGATATAGCGCGATTTCAATGAATTTTCAATTATTCGAAAAATCAAATGTTGCATATTTATATGATGTTCAAACACGCTCATACCTCCGAACCCGCGAGTTATTCAATTGTTTGAATACACTAGGGAATGTATGTAATTACTTGCTTCTAATTTTAGCTATAACATAATTATAAGCTGCAGGATCACATGTTGGTATATCCGTTGACGAGGCGATGCGTGACAATTATTTTGTAAACCCTAATTCACGAGGGCGTTGATAGTATTTATTTTGCATGCACGCGGTATATAAGGTAATACATTACATAGGTATACCTACGATTATTTTACTATACCTTATACACGGTAATTACGATTTTTGTAAAACGTATTGAAAGAGAACGTTCGTTCTGGTCGGTTCTCAAGGGCTGAACTTAAATAAGACCAAAAGGGCTTAAGAACAACCGCAAAGGTGAAGCAGCATTCTTGACTGATTTATGTTGACAACCTTGTCAAACTGGTATTTTTTTTTTTTTTTTTTTTATTCTCGTTCTCGTATTTTTTATGTTTTCATTTTTATTTAGTTATTCGATTATCGAACCATATACCTACATATAATTCTGACGATATCCCCACAACAAAGGATACAAAACTGTGCGACATTGTGTATTCAATAATAAAATTTATTCGAAAGCAATAATCTGATCTATTTATTATACGTCACTACATCACGATTCTGTGTATAAAGCCTATCATCAGGATTTTCAGTATTACTCAAACTGTAATTTGACCTAGTATAATATTATTTCAGAAGTCAAACACGCGGTGTTCCTTTTTTAACGGTGTATACGTACACCAATTACCTGTAACAATATAACCTGAAGAACACGCAGTTTAAACTCTTAACCTTAACTAATTAGAGCGTATTTTGACGCGGTCTAATTACCGTCTAAGCAGGCTGTACTATTTATACCTATACGCGAATGCGTCTGAGAATTATAAAGTATTTTTTTTTTTTTTTTTTTTACAAAACGCATTGTCACGCGCTAAACACTGTGATATAATAGTGCGCGAAGTAGGTACACCTACGCACGGGTCACACGGCGAACTGATAAGAACGAGATCTCAGGTTCTCACAATAATCTCAAGTAGTTATAACGTTAGAATATATTTTCCCGGGACTGATCATCTCTTATCGAATTAAATCGCTTAAACGATAAGTTTACTATGAATTCGTTACGTAATTATAATGTTATTATATTACCGCTGTAACCTGATCAATCGCATTAACAACCTGATATTTCTACCTAGATATATACCGTTGGACGGTTTTTTCATTTACAAGAATCGTAACGATATACTAATGTCTAACAAAAGTGCTAGAATTCGTATGAATCATCAAACTTCCGCAACAGCTGATGGACTTTCGTATCTGAATTCCGTGTATAGGTATATAATACAGCGATATAAGTAATCTCGCATTGCCGTATAACATTTATCGCCAATTTATGATAATCATTTGCATTCACGCGATATTCAATGAAATCGTGATCAATGTGAGTAATTATTAGTAAATATATATACATATAAGTGTCGGAAGATTTACAATATCTTGAAAGCGTTCGGCGGAGTGGATGGGCGAATGCTACCACGCATCACGTATGTGTATGTAATGTAAATGAGTGTACGGTGCGACCGAAAGTAAAAAAACTTTCACTGTCCATCGCGTAATTTCTGACACTGCGGCAGCGGCGGCTGCGCGGCGGCGGCGTGTAGTTGGTAAAAATTTTCCTCGATTCCTCGACAAAGGTGGTATTCGAAGGTGGATGCAAGCGGAGTTCGATTCGGCAGATTCCAGGCGGCAGATTCGTATCATGCCTGCGCCGTAGCCTGGTGTGCGTACCTATACCCTGTAGCAGTGGGGGTTTCGATTTTCTAGCAGACATTCGATATACATTCGAGACTCGCTTGGGTTGGTGTGTGCCGACTGCTTGCGACTGCCGACTGCCGAGTGTGACGTCACATTGGGGGCGCGGGGCCCGAGAGTGCGACACACAGGGTTTATCGGTGTCGGTGTCGTCGGGCAGGTGTATCGGCCAAAGTATTTTCCAATAATTTATAATAAAGTACAAAATAATTTATAAACATAATTTAAGTACGCGTGTGATAAGGGTGGTAAAATAAACATCGAGCAAAGTGCGCGATATGGATAAAGTGTGATCGTTAAATAGTAAATATAGTAATCGAAGGAGCAGAAACATGGCTTCTACGAACAGCTCGTCAAACATCCAGTCGGAAAATATTCCACAGTGGAAAAAGGACCTGATACAACGAAGGCGACAGCAGACCAAGGTCTTGGCCAATAACGGAGCCAGCGTCAAACTCTGTACAGCGGTTATCGGCGGTTCGGGAGGGGCTGAGACATTTGATAACGGTTTGACAAGTGTTTCTAGCCAAGAATGTGTCGGTGCGAATAGTAACGGTGGTAGTAAGTCGCGTACGGCCACTACCAACGAGTTCAATTGTGTTGGTGTTTTCGCTCACCATTCGGGAGGGACGACAGCGTCAGCAGCTAGCGCCACCGACGGTGGTTCGGATCATTTTAAGCCTGAACAGCAACAGCATACAGTCGCGGGCAACATGCGCCTTGAGACGGACGTGTTGTGTTCCGATACGGATTATGATTTGAACGCGGTTAATAAAATGGTTGACGATAACAAGCCCGAGACTAGAAACTTGCCGGGTAATAAATTCAAGTCGAGTAAATCAGACATGGAGTTGTCGATAAAGTGTAACAACGATAAATCGCCGAGCGAAGACGGTGAGAGTGACAGTTCGGAGGAGCTCCAGTACGGACCGGGTATCGTTAACCGATTGAAAAGTAAATATCTGAACCTAACGTTAAGGGAGATGAACAAGACGAGGCCGAGCGTGCAGAGTTTTCGCCGGGCAACGAGTCTCGAGGATCTTTTGGACTGCGGGGACGAGTCCGCGGACAAATCAACGCGAAAATATACGAAAAGAAACACGACCGGCTTGGCCAAGAGCGAAAGATACAGAAAAGTTAGCGGGGGCAATGATTCTATGAAGAGAGCCAGGAGCGTGGAGACTTTGCTACGGTACAATTCAACCTCCGACGATGTCACGCCGCACATTGTACCGAGTAGATTCACCGCCAGCATTACGAACCACGAGCCACCAAACGATCACATAATACTCATAGATCGTAGCTCGGTTAAAATCGAGAGTAAACTCGCCGATCAAGAGAGACCGAAGGCGGTTAATAAACCGAGGAGAGTCAAGTTGGTTGTTGACGAAACCGAACGGCCTCCTCCCGATCTAGTCAAAACTACAATGCGAATATTCGAGGGGTCTACCAAGAAGTTAAAACCCAAGGGTGAGGTGGCTGCCAAGGTGGCCACTTTCAAGACCATCAACGATACATTCAAAGCTCAAAACCAGAAGAAAATCATTCCTAAACCACCGCTTCAACCGAAACCGTTTACAAACGGGGTTAAAATCCCGAGTTCGCCGAAAAAGACTAACCCATCTGCCGCAATGCCGACAGTAGAGAGATTGGAGCATCCGGAATGTCTCCATAACGACGGTGTTATCACCGAGCCCATTGTCCAGTCGGTTTCATCCGTTGTCAGCAAGTTTCAACAGATTGAAAAATCACAATCTCCTTCACAGTCGCCCGAACCGTTTTGCAAGTTGAAGTCATCGCCGATACCGAGCCCCGAACCACCGTTAAACAAATCTAAACTGCAGTCGCCTACGGAGTCGAAAATTAAATCACCCTCGTCTACGCCGGAACCAAGACCCTTGCCGGCGCCGAGAATTAATTCGCCAAAAAATTTGTCGCCTTTGTCGCCTAAGAAGGAATTTTTCCGACAAAATTCGTTAACAGTTCTGCCACCGACCCCGGACAGGGAGATATCTGGGTCAATGCCATTCCCGGAATCGCCACAGACTGTTAAAAGTGCTCAAGACTTTGTCGAGACGAATGTAGAAATCGGTAAACCCGGTTCTGACAATTTTAGACACCAAGTTACCGAGAGATTCGAGAGTGTTGATGATCAGAGAAAGGAAATGCCAAGGTCGTCGTCACCGATCGATCGGGACGTAGAAGAGGAGGGAGAAGAGGCTGTGGACGGAGCAAAAAGTATTTCAAAAATTGCTATGGATAATATCGCCAAGGCTGGCACGACGATGCAGTTTAATTTTAACAACAAAATTGATACCAATAAAAGTTATCTGCCCGGAGGTGTTAAATCCTCCGGTCAGAACGGCCAGAGGATTAATGAAAGTATTCCTAAACCGTTAAGTATGTCGTTAGACACTCAAGATGCAAACGCTGTTTCAATTCTGGGAATTAAAAGCCCGGGAGTTTTGATAACTAGTAAATCGTTGCCAAGTGGAAACGCTCAGATTTTACCGGAAACTCTCGTAGACTCGTTGGAGAGTTCGACGAATTCAGATGAGAGATTTGAGTCGATTGAAAACGGCGATACGAAGATTGATACAGCCGTAAATGAGGATGAATCAGATTTGGTAAGAGTTGATATAAAAAGTACGGTAGAAAGTAAACCGATCGGGGCTATATCTAGTCTTGGATTGATGAAGTCCATGACTACAACGACATCGACAACGACAACAACGTCGTACGCGCAGCAATGCAACGAAACAAAATTAATAAAACCACAAAAGACTGAAACGACGACGACGGTGTCGTCTTCGCCGCAGAAACAAATCGGTATAATAATAAGACCGTTGGTATCGACAAAGACCCAAATTCCACAGCAAAATCTTAGCAACAGGGAAATGGAGAAAAACCTCATAAACAGGGTCAAGAGCATTGAACAGCCTACCAAAGTTGTTGTTAGTTTAAAGACTGCCGAAGAAATTCAACCTGTGAAAAAAACAAACAATTCTGGTAGTGGTGGTGGTGGTGGTGGAGGTGGACTGTGGGATACTAAGCCGTGGAACGACCAGAACAATACGATGGTATTTAATTTCAGCAATCGTAAAGACGTGCCGGATTACATCGAGAACGACGGATTAAGAATTAGAAGAAAACGTGCCAAACCAAAGGTGAGAGGGAATCGTCTTTATCGATGAGATATTTAGATTCGTTTATTACTAAATGGAAAAAATAATTCACGATGATTACTGTTGTTTTAGTATATATATATTGTCTGGTATTTCACTTTCTTCGATATGTCATATACATCCCTCCCCGTTTAATTAAAACTCTCGAGATGCCCGCGGGAAGTAACCCGCGGCTGCTGCGGGTACGTTCGGAATTTAAAACACTTTTCAATATTCAAACCGTATACATCTCCGTCGATTTCACTATGGGTAGTGCGAGAGCGAATACCGCGGGTATATTCTTGAGTTTTCGATTTCATCAACCGCACACCCACTCCCAGCATATAGTAAGATAAAAAAAAAACGTTCATTGATACGTTTAATACCTTTTCACTTTCCGTTAATTGTTTTATTATCACTTTCAAATGATTGAAAAACTTCAGTTCTGCAGTTCGTTAAAATATCACGTTATACATATCGTTTCACTGGGTTTGATCCCGAACATTCTATACATACATATATCCGGTTTAACCGACGGACTATATTCCCACCTAAAATCTCCTCTGTCAGAGCGCATTTAGGGTCACACTAACCCATGAACATCTTTCACACATATGTATATCGTGACATGTTTAGGTACCGGTTTTTGCCTGACGTCACCCTTCCTCGAAGGGCTTCGTGCCGTAGGGGTTCTGTGTCGAATACTTACATTTTACACACCTCGTGAAAATAATAATAATAATAATAATGATGATAATAATATTATTAATAATAATCAGACAATTTAATGTTGCGGTGAAGAAAAAATCTTGTGATGCGAGTTGTTTTTCCGCTCGGAATTTTGAATGGATAAAAATTTATACCTATACCGATTTAGTTATGCTTCTTCCGAACTGTAATTCCGAGAGCTCTGCAGTATATGTAGAAATACTCTTGTTGATATTGAGTGTATAATACGCCACGGTGTTTGTCGATGCTTGATGATTATGGAAGAACACCTTTTGTTCCTCCTTTGCAAATCAAGCAGACTGCTGCCTGTTGCTTGCAAAGTAGGTAAGTTGTTTGAAAAAAAACGCGAATACGAGTGGCAACGAACAATTGAACTGTTCCTCATCATCACACTATATATTACATAACTGAATTATTATAATTACGACAAGAATGAGACAAACGCCTTTATACTAACTCACCTGCAGGTTTGAACTATAACGGGTATGGTATATAAAGGAAAAATGAAATTGTCCTATTTTCGTCATTTCCTTGTTCTAGTCCTAAAACAGAATCGTATTTTTTTTTTTTTTTTTATCAATTTTCTTTGTACAAAAACAAAATAAACAGATGAATATCCGAATGTTTTGGTATGTTCGTTTTTTTTTTTTTTGTTTTTTTTTTACAACGAATGATCAAAGGGGGCATGCATCTGTGAACGTCGACACCAAACGGCAACTAAAGACACGATCGTTAACGAACCGTAAACTAGAGCACGCATCGAGAACACACCTCTCTTATTTTCCACAAGGGAGGAGAATATTTAATATTATACATACATGGATATATATATATTATCAGCTGTTCGCATTCCTCGATTGGAATTTTGTAACCCGCATCCTCCATCTTGGAATTCGATATAGTCCGTGCCGCGGTCTCGATCTTCGTCGCTGTTTTCTTATCGCATTAAATCGCTTATGAGATGGTAGACCGCAACGCGGAAGGGGCGGGGTGGGGAGGGAAGAACTTAAAGCATAAAATCGGTACCATCGTAGACAATGGGTATATATAGGTATACATGTATAGGTTAGGTTGCTGGCATGCTTGTTCTTCTCAGCTTCGCATAATGCTATAACAAAAACAACAACAAAAAATGAACAATAGAGACAAAAAAGGACTCTAATACCCGCTGCTTGCTTACTTACTTACTTGCCTGCTTGCTGCATAACGTCTGGTCGTGGTAAAGTCTACGTCACGGCCGGCTGGACGGAAGATCGCGTGTCTGAATACCTCGTTAGTAGGTACATACTATAAATAGGAACGTCTCCGACCTCTTATCAATCTCATACTATACCTATGTATGTATGTACGAACGGTTATAATGTAATATCATATCTTTGAGTGTAAATATGGGTTTTAATTATTATCCGTATTAATCAAACTCTTACCACCCGCGAACTGACTTCCGGATATGACAGTGTATCGTCTGCACGGAACAATATTAGTCCTTTTTCTTTTGTGTGGTTTATGCGTCACATGTAAACTCTTGAAAACTACGCCACAGATTTATTGAAACTGCCAAACGCGCACGTTGTAAGGAAGTTGGAGCAAGCCTTGATCAGTGCAGGGGTAGGTACGGAATGCCTGATCAATGAATTAACATGGTTTTCCCGGTTACTATGGTAAATCGAATTTGATATGAATCCGATCGCGATCAATAACCTGGGATGGTTTCGTTATGAAACGAGTAGGAGAAAACCATACACTGCAGATTTTGGTTTCAGGGTATTTTCGATAATGATATAGGTACACGTCCGTAACTGTTGCCTCTCTTCTCTCGATCGTTTACATGTTAAATTTAATTAGATCCTATATAATAATGATGATGATGATGATGATGATGATGTTTCTTCTTCTTTTTCTTTCTCCTTATTCATTTTGTAGCCTATAAGCAACGATGTGTCCGTACAGCGTAACGCGCTGCTCTTTCCTCACCATTTGCAAACAGTTCTTAATTACCATCCTCTTCAATTAGTGACGTAATTAGCAAATCATTGTTTTAAATTTTTTTTAATTTTTTATTTTTTCCATTTTTTGGGTCTTTTTTCGAGTATCAACAGTTTCTTTTTACCAATTCGCGGAAAGAACGATGATAGGAGAGTAGGACGAAATTGTCAAAGTTTACTACTTGACCAAAATACATGTCATACGTATAATATGCGATCACAATTGTACATAACTGTACCTTATACTTTACATATATTATAGCTGTATAAAAAATTTTGCAATATATTCCGGGCGGCTGATCCCCGCACACATGTAATTGGTGGAAAGTGAACGCGTAGACGCGCAATTACATATTATTACAACCCTGTTTCGAACAACCTCGACAGATTTAACGATCATTATTAACAATTTCGACAACCGCGGTCATGGAAAATATACTATACATCTACCTCAAAATAATACATACCTACCGCAGACGTGTATAGCTACCGAAACGTTTATATATACAGAAACATTTTAGGATATGGAAGAACAAAAAATTTTGAGTATTTTTTATTTTTTTGTCTTTTTTTTCCCAAATTTTAGTATGTCTTTTTTTTTTCTTCTCTCTGTGATAAGGTACGATGTTACGAAGAATGTTATATACGTATAAATGTGTTATGAAAACGCGGTTTCCGGAGTATATTTATAATTGATTTCGTGCTGGTAGTAGGAGTCCGTTTGAAAGCAGATACTGTATACATATGTATAATATTATACATGCTCGTAGGCATGGTCAAAGTTCCTGCGCTAGCTCAGCATGGGGACGTCCCACCGCCACGAACGTCCTGTTTAACTTAACCTACTGATAACGCTGCATCCTCTCTGTATTTACTTCTGTCAAAGATAAAACGCCGCGCATACGTATGACACCGTAACTGCAGCCCATCACCGACCACTCATAAAAGCGAAACGTTCCCTTTATAATATGAGGAGCGCGGACAGTGACACGTATGTCAAATATTTACTCGTGTATCTTTTTAAGTCTAATCTAATTTCCGTATGGGAAAATAACTGTGCCGGGGGAAAAACCGCGATATAGTCGAGCTTTCGGACCAGCAACTGAACCAGAAAAATAAAACAAACATCGATTACTCATATTATATGTGTATTATATACGTCCGCATTATTCACTTTTGGAGATAGTGTGTTAAAATTGCGATACTGAAATATCATGATTTAAAAAAATAAATTAATTAAATAAATTAATAACAATTAATTTGTTTCTTCCAATCGATCACGGTTCACTGTAAATGGTCATGGTTCTTCAGATATAGGCTGTGTACAGAGCTTGGTAATAAATCAGGTTAGATAACAAAAAATAAATACAATAAAAAAAACCACCCAGGGTCATCTTAACAGCATTTCACAGGTCAAAGTACATAGATTATATTTCCATTAGAAGACACTTCTCATTCTTGTCATTAAATGATATCGAAATTCTTTAGACCATGGCGATATAATCTATCAACGTCATCCAATTGGTGCAAATGTATGTATGTATGTACGTGTGTGGATGTACGTTGTTATCTCGTTCGAGGCAGTGAGATAAACAAATATCTATGTATAAACCATATACCTATATGGAGATGAAATTATCGAATCTGTGGAAATGACCCGAGGCGAACCAACCAATCGCATATATCTGAAAGAAAAATTATACTCTCAGGTTAGTAATTTATCCATGTCCAAAACGAAAACATAGAACTTTTTTTTGGGGGGTGGGAATTTCGACAAATGAATTTTTGGAATTTGCACATGAAAACAATTTTTTTTTTAAGTTTTTTATTTATCTATTTATTTATTTTATACACATTTTTACGGTAAGAAAATGGTCTTCGATATATTTTTCATTTTAGTCCTACAATCGCGCAATGTTCTTGACTTCTTGAGAAAGGTATTCTACAAATTCACGGTCCAAATTTCAAGTAAAAATAACCGTCCCCGTTCGAGAGTTATGATGTCGGCCGTACGTGTTCGAAAATGTAGTTTTTGAGATAAACGGCTTCAAAGTTTAGACCATGTATGTACTTCTTTCTCTAATATATAAGTTAAAAAAAAAAAATCCAAACATCTTCTATGCGATTCCCGGTCCATACAGCAGGGCTTCATCAGCTGCGAGGTTCCGTTAGTTTTTTTTTTTTTTTGTTCTCTTCCCTTTTTCATTCTAGCCTCTTTCGTCCCCTAGTTTTGTTATGTTACTCGACTGTGCTGCACTCAGATATACGTTTAGCTCTACAAGTTCCGTACTATATGTTCCGTAATTTTTCGAATTTTTCTATCAACTTTTTGTCTTTACTTTTCATCACCTATGCGCTGATATAAGAAAAATATTGGTTTTGGTCGAAAAGTGACTTTTGCTAATTTCAACGAATCTTCACGTTTTCGACCCTCTAGAATCCGAAAAACATGCTTTTAGAAAAATGTCGGTCCGTCTGTCGGTCTTTTGGACAAACTCGCGCGGTGATCTCAGAGACGGCTCGATGGAAAAAATCTGAAATTCACAGGACTTCGCAATTAAACTATGGGCATGAAAAACTGCCATGTCTCGTCGTTTAATTTGAACTTACGGTTCTACCGGAAATGAATCGATTTTCAATGTTTTACCGACAAACCTATACTTTTTCTTCCGTATTTTCTTTTTAAATGAAAGATTATTTTCTTCCGAGTTGAGGTATTCATTTTATTGTACAATATATATAGGGCATTCCTTGCCAATGACAACAAAATTGTAAATATCCTCAGATCGAATTGGGATGAAACGCACTGTATAAAATTGTTGCTCGTCAATATATAGGGCGTTCCTTGCCAATGACAACGAAAAAATATAAATATACACAGATCGAATTGGGATGAAATGCACTGTATGAAATTGTTGCTTGTCAATGTATTATAGGGCGTTCCTTGCCAATGACGACGAAAAAATATAAATATACCCAGATCGAATTGGGATGAAATGTACTGTATAAAATTATTGCTTGTCAATATATAGGGCGTTCCTTGCCAATGACAATGAACAAAAAAGTAATGAACATACCCGGATCGAATCGGGATGGAATGAACTGTATGAAATTGTTGTTTGTCAATATATAAGGCGTCTTTTTTCTTAAAATTTATAATTCTAGTTTTTATTTCTTTGTCTTTCATTACTTTTTCATACTTCGTCTTTCCTTGACAAATCTATACCTTTTCATTTTTGATGAAAAAGTACCCCGAAAAACTGTTTTTCCGGCTTGTTTTTTTTTTTTTTCTCCAAATGTTCGTAAAGGATACGGTTTTTTCAAAATCGATACTTTTCAAAGCATTGCAATTCTTCTTCGAAGTTTCAATATTCCTGCGTACTCACTCAAAATCACCTATAACGTTCATTCGTGCAAAAATCAGCGCGTGCGGTATTATTGATATATACGTCATAAACTCGCGTATATATATAAAAGTAGTCATTTCCCTTGCGTTGTGGAAACACCAGCGTATACCTACATACTACGTCCCCGTATAGTTATAAAAGGTGTTTGTCCAGAGTGGAAGCAGAGACGGAATGTGGCCTAGGATAACTGGACCCAACAGTCGACCTGAAACTAAGCTATACAGAAGCACGTTATATGCTTGAAAGACATTCCGTCACCCGTGGTATTATAGTCGACTAGATTTAAACGAACTAGTAGGTTCCCAGTATAGGCTATCGATAATCTATTATATGCGTCCGTTTTTTTTTTTTTTTTTTTTTTTCTATTTTCTCTCTTTTTTCAGTTTACCGCATTTTTAAGGCTTTTTAATGCCCTCGATGACACCAAACAACATAAGAAGACTACTTCGTATATCCGCACGTCAACGATTTATTAAGTTAAATTCTTCTTCTTTTTTTTTTCGCGTATTATTTTAGACTTTATTTCTATATTTTCACAGTACATAATGTACATCCCGAATATGCGATAAACGAGAAAATATATTATATATGTACAGATATCAAACAAGATCGTAAATTATAGCGATATTGAATAATAATTAATCGTTCAAAACGATGATAGATAAAAGATTATACTCGTCCGGTTAACGCAAATTCTGAGCTAGTCAAATTTTTGAGTAAATTTCTTTTTCTTCGTTCATAGAATTACATCGATTTTAAACGATTTCTTATATACATTTATTGACTGGTTAAACATGTCGACGGGTAGGTATATATAGTAGAGAATGCATGCTGAAGGTGCGGCCCTGCAGGTGTGTTGCGTGTATTCCAAGAATATGACGAAGTGTAAACTTACGAATCAATCCAACTTCGTAGGTACATACGTATAGGTACGCGGTTGTTGAATACAAACGGTTTATCTGCTTGTATAGATAATTTAAAGGTGACACATGTCCATGTTTCATTTGGGTCAGCGGTATATTGATAAATGATTTATATGTATGTATGATATCTCGGGAAGTTCATTTTTTGGGAATTTTTTTTCGTTTTTTTTTCACAGTTTGCCGATTATCGCGGTGGTGACTAATCGCGTAATGACTCGCTCGTGGCAGTCCGCATGAGTATATATGTGGCATTCCGTACCAACTCGACGTGGCCGTGACCCTCGACCTCTCAGATCTGATCCGCGATTTTTTGTATCATTCTTCTTACTCTAAATAGCAACTAGAATTTTTTTCAGATTTTTCAAAACAAATTTGAGCGCGTCACGAATTTTTCAAGTTTTTTTTTTCAACACCTCGATGAAGGTGATCGAAAAATCTGAAAAAATTCTCAAAAATTCTGTGTCAGAAATGAAAATTTTGGACCCAGTATTCAAAATGTCTGGGCTTTTGCTTCAACCTGTTTTCCGGCTTTTTGGACGAAAATATGTGAAAAAAATTAGAAGCAGAGGTCAATTTTAAATATATATACATACTCCAGAAAAATCTGAGTAAAATTCTCAAAAATCCAGTAGTATGTATAAATAAAATTCAAGCAAGTAAATTGACCTCTGCTTCCATTTTTTTTTTTTTTTTTTCACTTTTTTTCGTTCAAAAAGCTGAAAAACGGGTTGAAGCAAAAGCCCGAATATTTTGAATATTGGGTCAAAAATTATCATTTCTTACACAGAATTTTGGAGAATTTTTTCAGATTTTTCGATCACCTTCATCGAGGTATTGAAAAAAAAACCTGAACAATTCACGAGGCGGTCAAATTTATTATTAAAAATCTGAAAAAAATTCTACTTGCTATTTCGAGTCAGAAGAATGACACAAAAAATCGCGGACCGGATCTGAGAGGTCGAGGGTCACGGCCAGGCCGAGTTGGTATGGAATGCCCCATATATATAAAAAAAAAAAACAAAAAATAAAAATTAGACAAAAATAATAAGTGGCAGGAGTACATTCGTTCGAAAATTATAAAAAAAAAAATAAATAAATAGAAAAATCGAAAACTGAATTACGATCGGTGCAGACAATAACGAAAATCGAGAAGATCGATATTCTCATACATTTTTCTTTTTTTTTTTCTTTTTTTCTAATTTATTTTCCAGGTCTATAGTCGAAATAGAAATACCTGTATATGCTGGACTTTTTTCTTGTTAAATATTACTACGATATCAGTGTCCGGTGTCTGAGACGTGTGATCTTTGAGCTTAAGGAAATAGAATGAATCGCGATAATTATATACAACTCGACGAGATGAAGTATAGGAAACTTCAAAGCACGCGATTATATTTATGGAATTATTAGATTTAAAAGTGAACGTGATCATTATAATCTTGGTCACGCGGTGTCAATAAACTTTACTTATCCTACGGTGTACAATTAATATATATACCTGATCATTGTGCGTCTATTTAATCCCGGCTGCACCGTTATATGAAATACACCTCGTGGAGTTTTTTTTGCACCAATTACATAATCCTCAAAGACCTCTTGAAATATCATACGTTGCATCTGCTCGTTAATCGTTTTTTTTTTTTTTTTTTTTTTTTTTTTTTTTACATTTATTTATTTATATGTTTTTTTACTTTTTTGATTTCTCTCACTAGAGTAGATATACATGCACCTAATACCGAGACTAGAAAGTTACATTTACTTTTATGTAGTGCTAACTATATAACTTGACGTTGTTACGTCATTCGATTTTTATTATTTTTTTTCTTTATAATACATATTATAATCTTATCGATCGACGTGTATAAAGAGTCATGCTGTCAACGTAACGAATAAATACTTTAGTCCTATGTAGCCTGTTCTACGTTCTATTCATCGTCGTCTGTTGCAGTATAAAAAATACATATTGTATCTATCGTAAATTTGACTGAAAATTGAAAAACATCGTAGATGAAATTCGAAGAAAGAAAGAAGGTCGATATTTGTGTAAAAGTCACGGCGAAGAAACCCTATATATATATATATATAAGGTTTTCTAATTCGAATTATTCACAGTTTTTTAGGAATCATATAAATTCCATTTTTTTTTTTTTTTTTTTTTATTTTTTTTTGTGATAAAAAACGTCTTTTTTTTATCAGAATTTAATTTAATTCATTTATTTATACTCTTGTTACATGTAATTTATGACTTCAAACTGCTGCAGTGACGCTAATCCGAGGACAAATCGAAGTCCATTTTGCCTTGATTAATTCGAGGACCAACGCAATTAAACGAGTATAGGTGTAGATATACATATAGTATACTGCTTCGAAAACTGCAAACCAAAAAAAAAATAATAATTTACTATGAGAACAATCCTATTTTTAGAATCCCGTAATACCACCACGGATATGTGCAGAATTTTTTTTTCGAAATTTTAGCAAAGAAACTGATGAAAAAAAAAAAAAAAAAAAAATTAAAAATAAAAATTGAATAATTTTGAAAGAATTTTATTATTGAAAAATAAAAATAGACAAAAAATAATTTTTTTTGATAGATGGTTGAATGTGCGCAGGTGAAGATATTTCATATACTTCAAAAGTATACATATACTGTATACATATATATACTTGAATTTTCAGAACTCTTTTATATTATATAGGTATAAATATATATACATAGGTACACATGCCGTTTCTTCGTATATACCTATCCTTTCATAAAAGATCGGTTTGTCACGATTAATCTCGAAGTCCATTGTCGTCGCTTAAGACCCGTTCTGATTGGTTTTCGAGATCGTCGCGGGGCGAACTTTGTGGTTTAAAATCAGTCTGAAGGGAGCAGTTCATAGTTCAGATCAGATTTTCAGAATTGATCGGAATGAGGAGAATGATCACAGCTATTGAGTCAGAGTATTATTTGAATGGTCGTGTCAGGAGATTTTCCGAGGATTGTTGGTCGTCTTTTATTAGTTAATTTTCGAGAATGTACTGGAAACCTTATTCGGAAAAAGGGTCATTCAGTGATTCGCTACAAATATTTGGCAGTTGAATGAGAAAAATTACTCTCGCATAAGAAGAAGGCTGGTTGAAGAAGCGCGCGAAGCGCGCTATTCTGAGCTAGTGTATATATATAAGAGATTGGAATGCTGTAAATGACTAGCATTTACCACTTTGAAGTTGACTTTTTTTCTTTTCTTTTCTATTTATTCGTTTATTTTTTATTTTTTTCTTCTTTTTGAACTGACGTCACTGAAGCAGTTGACGGGATACACGCGGTTTCCGTTCGTTAGCAGTTTCAATTCCTTCGAGATAAACGCGTGTGGTGGATGGCATGGTGGTGAACGCGACGAACGGACTTACGGACTATAGTACCCGGACGGTGGATTGCGGTATAAAAGTTAGATCGTTAACGCTGTTATATTATACATGTATATGTACGTTATTCTGTAACGCACGATCCAACTCAAGATCAAATTTATATTCACTATGCATTACCGTTAAATACTCGGAAGCATTCCAATTCACAACTTCAATTATCATCATCAGCTATTATCTGTCCTGCATTCTCGTTTCATTCCATATTATTTTGCGATAGTATAATTTCACCCCGGAACATCTTCCATCAGGATAAAATGTCAATTTTTTTTTTCAGTATATATAAACTCGAAGATTTAAAGCCTGCAGAAAACATGAAAATTTTTTGAAAAACGTCCTACAATCGATTTTATTCAATAATCTGTCTCTCTCTCTCTCTCTCTCTCTCTCTCTCTCTCTCTCTCTCTCTCTCTCTCTCTCTCTCTCTCTCCTCTCTCTCTCTCTCCTCTCTCTCTCTCTCTCTCTCTCTCTCTCTCTCTCTCTCTCTCTCTCTTCTCTCTCTCTCTCTCTCTCTCTCTCTCTCTCTCTCTCTCTCTCTCTCTCTCTCTCTCTCTCTCTCTCTCTCTCTCTCTCTCTCTCTCTCTCTCTCTCTCTCTCTCTCCCTCTCTCCCTCTCTCCCTCTCTCCCTCTCTCCCTCTCTCCCTCTCTCCCTCTCTCCCTCTCTCCCTCTCTCCCTCTCTCCCTCTCTCCCTCTCTCCCTCTCTCCCCCTCTCTCCCCCCCTCTCTCTCTCTCCCCCTCTCTCCCCCCCCCTCTCTCTCCCCCTCTCTCCCCCTCTCTCCCCCTCTCTCTCCCCCTCTCTCTCCTCCTCTCTGTTCTGTTTATTGTACCGAAAAACAAAAAGGAAAAATTACCGTTTCTTTTCTCGGCCGGTAATTTGAATGGGGAAGAAAAAGAAAAAAATAATTTTCACTGTGGTGTAACAGGAGTATTGTCAGAGACCGTTATAATCGTTCCGTTTATAGTATTTACCCACGTTCATTAATTACGCGATGATAAATAATCATCTTCGCGCACTACATTATCGGTACAGCTATTATAGACTTAGAAATAAATATTTGAACGTTAACTCGCGCGCTGGATATGTTTTCGTGTATATGATCGGGTGAATCGGATTCGAATGAAAATCTCATATATGTATATATGTAATATGTATATATACATAAACCGAATGAATGAATAAATAAAATATAGGTAAAGAAACAAATTCAGAACGTATACGTGTATAGTGTAAAGTGTAATTTATTACTTTTAGAGAATTTGAAACCCGATCCGGCGTCTATATAGAAACCCAAAGACCCTGACTCACAAATTCGAGAACACTGACCTGGTCGAACTGGAGTCAGCAATATACCAACAAAACGGCAAATCATTCTCCGGCTTTTCATGACTGGTAGAAATTTATCCGAGAAACTGTATATAGAATCGCCACCTCATTTTTATATACCTACCTTGTTTTGTTTTTTTTTTTCTTGTTTTAATTATTTTTTTTTTTTTTTATTATACTCAAGTATACTTTCACACGTATAATTTTTACATTTAAATTCAAACTTTCAATGTCAAAAATTAATTACAACATTATATGCTATATATGTATATGGGAATATATGATGTATAAAAACCTTTCACGGAGACTTAAGAACGCATCTATAATCGAGTAATTAAACGAAAAAAAAAAAAAACGAAAAAAAAAAAAAAAAATTTAATGGTAGATACTTAAAAACAGCTGTATGTACTTATATTTTATTTATTTATTTATCCTCACCACGACCACAATATCCCTGATCGATTATAATATCTACCAAAGAGCGATAATTTTTTTTTTTTTCTTTCTACTTGTTTCTTTTTTTTCCCCTTCATCTGTGTAGAAAATTCTTTCTCATTTCTCTTATCTATATAATGTGGGGAATAACTAAAATGAAAGTTTCTCGCTTATACTGTATATACGATTTATATCCGGTCGTCGAAGAGACTCTGGGAGGAGGAGGAGAACAACAGAAAGGAAACACCTGGAGATATATATTACACATATATATACTATATATATATATATACACTAAGATACATAGATATATTATAGGTACACAACGACAATGAACTTGGCGTGCCTCCGGGGTATCGCGGCGCCATGAGAAATTCCCATACAATTTTTCCATTCAACTGTCCACCGCGTTGGTCTCTTCGTATCACTGACTTTAGACCTTGAACCCGGGGTGTTAGTCGGGCGGTATCCTGCTGCTGCTTATACTGCTGCATCAAGGCAGGCGGTGCAAGGCAGGGACTGCAGGCAGAAGGCAGACCTTTCTGATGGCGACCGTTTGTCGCGATAGCTGCAGCAGCAGCAGCAGCAGCAGCAGCAGCAGCGCACTGCAGGCATTATACAGGCATATTAAACGTGTTTCGAATATTAATCAATCGTAATGACAAAGTGAAAAAAATTTAATTCAATGTCTATAATCAGAGAATATCTTTTCGTTTTAACGCAGATAAGATTTTATATTTGAAATTTTTTTTACTATTATATATATGTCAACTCGACAAACGACTTATGTATGTACTGATATTTTTTTGTTTTCATTAAGGATTTTTTTCCCCGAGGAAAAAAAAAACAAAAAAATTGTGAGTTTCGAAATACGACCTAATTTATTATTTTCCGTTAATTTTTTTTAATTTTTTTCCTCCTTTGTTTTTTTCTTCCTTCGTCGTTGTTATATCATTACGATTTTTTTTTTCCTTTTTCCTTCTATTTATGTTTCCATCGAGATAAATAAAATCGCCTTATCGGTAGCTGATTTCTCGTTATATATCTATATATGCCTATATATAGGAATGAAAGAGCCAGCTGAACAGGAATTTGAGTAAATCTAATTCATTCTTGACCTTAATTCGTTGGGCATAAGTCATAACATGGTTTGAGTTTAACCTAAATTCTTCAAAAAAGAGATTCTCACTTCAAGCATCTTGGCCCGAGGAAAGAGACGGTTTCGTTTCATTCGGTTTAGTTTAGTTTGGTTCGGTTCGGTTCTCTTCTCTTCTCGTCGTACTGCGGACACGGTCCATCGCTCCTCTTGATTCGCCTTTACTTGCTCATTGACCGAGAGAAATATACTTTCCCGATGTAAACTCTACGTTTGTCGGCGTTGAAAATCTACAATCACTCCAATGATCATCTCGCGCGCACTTTATAATGGACCTGTTTTCAAGACGGAAATGGACCGGAAATTCTTAACGTGGCGGCTCTGAAAAAAAAAAAAAAAAAAAAAAAATACTGATAAATATATTGTATCATCATTCGTTATCGTACAACTGCAGGCTTATAAACTGTAATATCGTCGTATTAAATCGAAAAACCATAATAATAATAATAATAATTAAATAAAACAAACAATCAAAAAGCGATATATTTTCGAAAATCGTTTTTTGCTCTGAAATTTTTTTCCACGGAAAACAAAGAAACGAACAAACAAATAAACCTTTTGTATTATACAGAGATTATAAATCTTTTTCTTTCTTTTGTTTTTCGTTTTTTTTTTTCTTTTACATTAAAAGAAAGCAAACTGGGTATATAGGTGTATGATATAGTTACACAGTTTATACATATAAAGTATACCGGAAATTTAGAAAAGAATTATAATGTTATAATAATTATATTATAAAAAATTGGAGACGGAAAAAACATATATGATATTCTGACGGGTGGTGTCCGTGGCACGGGTAACCTTAGCACCACAAAGTGCTCTACTTTTAATTGAATAATGAAAATGTGTGACGAAATATAGTTTCGCGGTAACTGTATTTCCGGTCTTAGTCAATGCGCGCGCAATAGTTTTGCGGGCTACCGCGCACGCGCAACTCACCCGTATTACGTACCAACCTGATGAAAAAAAAAAAAAAAATCGTTTTTAGAAGCAAATATTATTCGTGTTTATGAGTATAATGCGGAATGCGTTCTATATGCGATCGAAGATTACTTCGATAGTTATATTTACCTACTTAGGTATATGTAAAATAAAATTTACACGTTATCATCACCAGCAGTTGCAGCGGTGCGGAAAAGAAATCACGTTACAATAGCGTGTTCATATTTTTCTTTGAAAATCTAAAAAAAAAAAAGGGAAAAACAGAAAGAAAAAATTCAAATCAGTTATCAGATGAAATTTAAAACGTGGGATCTACAAGTAATAGCAGATAGTAGAAGCGTCTGTCGTCAAGAAAAATAATAATAGTAATAATAAAAAAAAATAAAAGTAAACTTCGATATAATTCTTTTCGTATTCTTCTCTGATAGCAATAAGCTGGATGATATCTTCGAGACATTTTAATGACTGAATCGACGACACGGCGGTACTCCAGTATAAGGGATCCGCATATATCTATTTGCAGTATAATGTGCGCAATACGACTATGAATTCATCCCTTCAGTTGATATCATACGTCCTTTCGCGTGACTGGCAAGACAGGATGTCCTATTGACAGAGGAATTGAATAGAAATCGTGGGTAATAATAAGGCTCACGGCACTTATATCCGCCCTCTGCAGCAGAAGTGTATACCATATACTAAAGAGAAGAAGAAGAACTCATTCCATTACATTGCATTGCCTGCGGTGAAATAATGCCGTCTCCGCAGCAGTACAGCAGCACATGAAGACCGCCTACTCTCTATATATATTCGAGATATCAAGAAAATATATGGAGCATATGAGTGTTTGCCTATAATCTACATCGGTTATTCTTAAACGCCGTTTATATTGTTCTTTGATCTGACGATATGGAGCTTTACGTTAAGCTATATAATATATATTATGTACAAGAAAATTACTAATTTCAAGTTCTTTTAAAGAGCTGCGATTACCACCGCGCTGTAATAGAACTTCGTTTAGTATATATGTAACTTGTGCAAGTATAGCTATAATCTGCACGATACATACCGCAAATGGTTGTTTGTTCACCGGTGCATCATTATGGTACCTCCTTATTCATTCGTACTCTTATAAGAAAATAGTACATTACGAAACAAGTGCGGAAAAGTGCGAGATCACCTATACGTGCACTTGCTTCGTATATTATTTGTCCGAAGACGGTGTGAAAAACTCGATTTTGCACACGGCAGGAAGTGGGCCCCATGCGCACGCAAACCCGTGCGCAAAATCGGAATTTGCGCACGCTGTTTGGAAAATTGCTATACCCTACATCATAGCACTGAAATTTTTCTGTTTCTATTTCTTCTTTTTTTTTCATTATATCCAATCGGTATACAACAGCCTAATGACGCTACTATTTTGTTTGTTTTCTTTCAGGCCAGCGAAGGTGGGATTATAGTCCTAGACGCGACTTTGGACGCGTCTACAACCGACGATGCCGAATGGGAAATGACCGGAGGACCACCGTCGCCCTGTAACGTCAGTTTTCTAAACGACAATATCCTCATAAATGGAAGGAGTAATTTATCGAAACATCCCCGTAACCACAAGGTCAGTAACATTCGGATATTACATACGTATGATATTTTCTCGGCGTTGTTTTGTTGCTTTGCTGCAGACTAGTCGCACAATGAGTCGCGACAATTGACGACGGTTTATTTAATCAATCGATAATTTTCACAACGACGGGATACGGGATGGGGTGCGGCTTTGGGCATCTCGCCCTCTGGCTATGGTCCAGAATAATTTCATTTTATGCTTACGACGGATTCGTACGGCGGTGCGTCATATCCCTCGTTCTTATACAACCCCAATACTGCGCGTGACGCATATAACGAACGGCAGCGGGGGGGGGGGGGGGGGGGAGGATTTCCGGACAATTATTTTCCATTTTGAAAGTTACTCATTGTCGATTTATACGTTGTTTTGTTATCGGCTGAAGACGACAGACATCATTGTCCAAGTGATAAGCGTTCAGGGAGTGGTTCGGACGATAATTGTTTCGAATATTGAATCTTCTTTAACTTGCAAAAGCTGCAGTATAAAATATTAGAAAAAATTCAAGGATACTTTCGAAGGCTCGAAGAACCTGTTTCTACCATTATATTAGTCTGATTCTTGTTTTGATTCTTTATACGAGTCGGAATTAGAGTAAAACTGAAATTCCGACTGTGCCTTGAAAGATCCAGATTGCTGACGGAGGGTTAAAATGATTCCAATTTGGAAATAAAAAAAATGTATGTTCAGGCGACTGGCACGAGAATATACTACAATATGCAATAATTTTTTAAATATGACGATTCTAACCTATAAATTCTAATCTGCAGCTACTACAGCGCTGCCACGTTGAACTAACCTCGACTAAATGTTGCATACTAAGCCGGCATTGCTTGAAAAAATGTTTAAACTGAACAATATTATAAAAAATTATCAGAGTAAAATTGAAAGTTCTAAATTTTGACCTAATCAACGTTAAATTCACAATCAAATTTGCGATTTCTTGTAATCATGTATTTTTGCATAGATTTACAGAATATTATCGAAAATTTTTATATTTACTGACGCATTATTCTTATGCAAGAAAAACCTACAAAAATTACAATTACGTATAAATTTCACGAGAACAATATGTATATATCATTATCTTTATATTAGAAAGGAAGTTTTCTTTATTACCTAAATTCACTTCCGAGACCGATATAATTCAATTATTTTGTTTGTTTTACTGAAAAATCGATTGGCCGGTATTACCCCGTATTCTCCAGCGTAGCGTCGAGTTTTTTTTTTTTTGTATAGAAGAGAGCAATTGAAAGCCTATCAATGAGAGTCTTAATTATTATATACAGACGGTTGAGATTTTTTTTGTACATTACGATAAAATTGATTAGATTCGCTGTACTTTTTCGCTAACCTTCGAATCGATCGTCAAAGTGTAATATCAATTATTATTTTTTGTTTATTTTTTCCAATTTTTTTTTCTCGCCTTAATCTACAGATAATAGAATTAATTCGTTTCCGTAAGATTAGATTGATCATAGATCTGCTGTTTGGACCGGAATTTTTCTTGTGACGTAATTTTTAATTTTTTTCAAAGATTTTATTGATTGATCGATTAGTTTAGTCATTATCTTACACGTTATATATTGTATCTTGTAGTGTATACGGGGTGTATGGTTTTGATCCCCCAGGCCGATATTTCCCAAACCAACAGAGATATGAGAAAATATTTCGGACAAAAGTTGCAGGGTTCAGAGGAGGAAGGAAGTTGGCGGTATAGGATTTTTCATTGGAGCCACTGCTGAGATCAAGGGAAGGTCAACTTGGTTTTTTCAAATGGAAACCCATACTTTTTATCACGTAATTTTGTTCTACTTGAAAAAACAAACAACTTTTGTATGAAACATTTTTTTGTGAGACATCAATTTGCCATGATATTCAGCCGAACCACTAGAGATTTTTGAACTTTTGAGAACATTTCACCTCTGAACTATCAAGTTTGGAGAAAAATTGCAAGAGATAAAAAGTGCGTAATTTCATACAAAGATTCTTGGAGAATGATTGAAGATTTTTTTTTTTACAATTTTTAATGTTTTTCACGCGATTGAAGAAACTGCAATAGAAAGTTATCGGAAAAAATTCTGCAATTATTTTTCAAGATTCTTTGCATCAAATTATACACTTTTTGTCTCTTGCAATTTTTCTCCAAACTTAATAGTTTGGGAGAAAAATGTTCTCAAAAGTTCAGAAATCTCTAGTTGTTCAGCTGAATATCATGAAAAACTGATGTCTCACAAAAAAATGTTCCATACAAAAGTCGTTTGATTTTTCAAGTAGAACAATATTACGTATTGAAAAATATGGGTTTCCATTTAAAAAACGAAGTTGACCTTCCCCTGACCTCAGCGGCGCCTTTACTGGAAAATTCAATAACGCCAACTTCTTTCCCCCTCTGAACTCTGCAACTTTTGTCCGAAATATTGTTTCATATCTCTTTTGGTTCGGAAAATATCGGCCTGGGGAGATTAAAACCGAACACCCTGAACTTCTATAATATGTAGCTTAATTATTTTCGTGTATAAATTAATAAAAATCGATCACTATTTACGAGAATATTCGATAGTAAAATTTCGATACGAGATTAAATCTTTACTTCCTGCAGACTAAAAAAAACCCACAAATTATCTCACGCCGAGATGCTGTTTTTGTTGTGACTCATGTGTCAGCCCCACACGGTTCTGGCAAGAAGTCGCGCCTCGACGTCGCCCGACGTATGTATCGTTATTTCTCGTCGACCGACTGCGCGACGCTTTCATCCAGACGCATTGTCAGAGCTTTTATTAACGTCGTCGTTGTCGTCGTCGTAGGTTTTTCAGACAGTATACGTACATCGGTACAATAATATTAACAACAGTTTATTTTCAGGCTATCGATATCTCGTCAATTTATCTTCAGTACAAAAGTACGATAAGAGAAAGATAAAATTTATCTTATTGATAATAAAAACGATTAACTTAGCGTTTAAACAAACTGGATGTGAAACTTCTCCACCTGAAAACGATTAATAATACGAAAATATTCGTTTCGTATTATGCTGCTGCTGGTATATCATCTTTGTAGTAAATATGTTTCGAGAATTTTTCCAAACATCCTTATGTAGTTCCGGAGCGACAAAAAAAAAAAAAAAAAAGGAGAATAATCCCTAAAATTTTGTCCCAAAAATCCTTCGGCGTAGAATCTGATTGATTTTATTATTTTCATTTTTTTATTCATCTTTAAAAATTCTTCTAATCTTTTGGATCTTGGAACGATAGATCTTGATAATATTTATGCTTTGCTGGCTACTGCAGGTATATAAGATGTACAGATGCCAATAGGAATCGGATAATTTAGTTTTACGATCCACTTTGTCTGCATGGGATCGTCGAACAAATTTCTCTTTGCGCTCTAGGGGAATAATATAATTTCTATAAACTTGATCCGCTGCACTTTCACGCGCTGCAGCGTGAAAAAAAAATATCAAATATATGTAATACGTATATGTATATAACAATATATCGCGGAAGTTCGATCAAGGGATAATCTTTAAACAACTTCGTCGAATACGGAATACCGCAAGTTTCCGGAAATCGTAGTTTATGCTACTCCTGCAGCACTGCATTAGTCATGTCCGACGGATTACTATATAATTCGCAGTATTGTTTCAACTCACCTCGCAGGCGTCGACGTTCAGCTATATTGGCTCGGCTAATCGACGGGGCATTATAGTTATACTTATGCAGTAAAAAAAAAAAAAAAAAAAAAAAGGAAAAACTAAACGTAACTGTAACAAGAATGCTTCTATTACCATTTTATTACTCTAAATAAATCCCATTCCATGTAATTTCCGGGTTCCAATATATATATATAAGGATTCCTTGCACACCTATACCGTGAACTATAATATACAGTCTCTTCTCTATTTATAATGATATTATCGCATTGAACAGCACCTACGGTTCAACGAAGCGTTAGAAAATCAACGGTAAATTTAGCATTTATATTTATAAAAATAAATTGAATAAAAGAAGAAAAAAAAAAGATTGCCCCGATTTATACTTAACAATTAATTGTTCATAATCGTTAGTCATAAAATAAGTTGCACCGTGGGTGGCCATATAACCGTTTGGTTGTTCATTGAAAAGATCCTCCAGGAGGTTTTTATGAAATTTAAAAAAAATTATACTTCAAGAACATCGATTTTTGGTCGGGTTGGATCACTCAAAGCAAATAATCATCGGAAGAGTACTTTTTACTGTTTATTGTGCAGGTTCTTATACAAGTATTTAAAAAAAAGAGAGAAAAGACTATAATCATTAATAATAATAATAAAAAAAATTGGCCGTGCGTTTTTCGACAAATATTTTTATGTGAAAGAAAAATTGCAAAGTGGATCTGAGACATCAGCGTTATAGTCAGATTCTTGATCGTGCAGGAATCATAAAAAGCCGGCCCGCATGTTATAGGTATGTATATTAGATTCAGTGAGAAACACTTGAAAATACCTCGCGAAGTCTGCACCGCGCATTCTGCTACATACCTACCCGGAACCGTGTCACAATCTTTGAGGTCCATTTATTGTTGGTTAGATACGACGAGGTCAGTGAGCGAGGTCGAGAAAGTAAGCGGGTATGGTATATATGGTATGAAGTTTGTATATAAATATATACACACCTATACAACTATAATGCGAACAATATAAAAAATGCGGAGTTAACTTTTTATAAAACCGCATAATTTTATGCGCCATGATGTTTTCATTCAACTATATTATATTATACCTACATGGTCACCGCGTCGTTGGTGAATCGATATTTTTGCTCTACATAAATCATAATCACGAGTTTAAGTTTTATAGGGTTCAGGTTCACGCCCTCTGCACCATAAAGTGAAATCAGCTCTGCAATCAGCTGTCAAATATCTCTACCGTGATACATTTTTTATTTATATAAAAATAGTATATTTCCGCACGTGTATCGAACCTTCTTTTTCGACACAACGTGCGGAAAGTTGAATTTTGTGCACGGCGAAGCGGGCGCAAAATCGAACTTTGCGCCCGGCGTGTCGGGAAAAATACTTTTTCGTAAACTTTCAAACGTCTCATTTGCTTTCGGCGAAGAAGCTGATCAAATTTTTCAACTTTTCGGTTAGGATAATTAGTTCGTTGAAATAGTAACAAATATTTTCGTATGAATATATGTATTTCTCTTTTCTGTTATTAGTCAACAGTGAAATGTTAGTTGAAATGGTTAAAAATTTATCTCGAAAGGTGATACTATCTCTCACCCATATAACCACAGTTAGAAGGTAATATCGCAATGAAGCTTCTATGTATTTATATGGACGTATGTATCCTAACTTACTATACATTCGCCTCAAGGCTCCGATCAGAACTTAATCTCTAACCAGGTATTACACAAAACTATTTCACGGTTTTATCTATACTTATATGTATATTGTAACAATTTATATACATGTTTTATTTTTGATTTTAAACTACAGCCCTCGTCGTCGTGGCGTAGTGTCATATTAGTTTACACCAACGTGATATTTGATCACAAGTATAAGACAGGATCACCTGTAGTATAAGGTATATAAAAGAAAAAAACTGTATGACATAAAAGTACCTCAAATGATAATTATCTAGAACACGATCTACTCTGGACTTGAAAAAAAAAAAAAAAAATGAGAACAATTTTTTAAGTAGTCCAGGTCAGTGATGCGATGACGTTAAAAAAGAAACATCATAAATCTGGTATTGTACATAAAATATATATACATAGAAAATCATAGGAACAATTCAACCAGTTATCATTTATCTATTTATTTATATAATCATTTATTTATTTCTTTTATATGGATTATATGGAGAAATATACACAGATCATGATATACGAAGGATAGTAGGCAAGTATTAGGTACGTACCTACAGGTTGGCTAAGCAAGAGGGAAAGGGATAGAGGCTAGTGCAGTTATAGCTGTGCACGAAGCATTAAAGCCTCGGGCTAGGTCGTTTGCGTATGTAAATGATAGACAAATGGATACCTGAGACGCAATGAACTCTAACACAACTGTCTGATTTCCGTAACGGTATTTATAGTAGCATGAATTCCTCGATGCAGATGGCGATGGCGCGGAGAAACTTGAACGATAAAACAAAAAAAAAAAAAATAAAAAAACAACATTAACGTTAACATTCAATACGGATGTGAATAATTGTGGTAGTCACGCGTGATCCTCGTCTCAGAGAATTACAGGTATATGATATCAAGAGGTAATTAGAATTTGTTAGAATATCGTTTTCGCTTTGAAGATTTACTTGGCGCGAGACTCTACCGAGTCTCTTGATCGTTCTTTATAGCCGAAGGTATTTCACTTACATATATACGTACAGAATATAGGATAAGAGATGGGAAATAAGAGCACGGCAGTATATACCTAGTAGCAGTATAATCCATGAGCAATTTACTTGAGAAATGAAACAATTTCGTAATTACGAGTTGAATGAGAACCCGAGTTTGCGTTGTAATTTGTATAATGCATATATATAGTTCTACAGCTGCTGTTCTTCGCGCTTATATTATTTAAAAAATTCTTCATTACGTCTCTATATACAGTAATGATAAATCAAAACATTTAATTGATAAATACCATTCCTCTCGTATGTACATACATTAAACGTGTTTAAATTTTTGATAAGAAAAAAAACAACAATTTTCAACGATCATTTTCACCGTAACGTGTTATACATGCCTTACAATCGGTCAGTACATGAACATTCCTAGAATGTATAACACGCTTACGGATTTAAAACACGCTAACATGATACATATACGTATAAATACGCCGTGATGTATATAATATTCAATCTTGGTATATCCTCTGGCTAATGCTGACATTTCTTGGTCAGTTACGTGTTTTGATTTTCTCAAATGGCTTGTGTATGTACATACATACCTACGTCTATATATGTATGTACGTATGTATCCACATACATGCCAAAGTCTATTTATCAAGTATATGAAGTGTGTATAGGTATATGCATATATTTATCGGTCCTTTGCCTATAGCGTGTCCATAAATTAACATTACATTTGAAAGTCGCGCTATGGTTCAATAACTTCTGAACTGCCAAAATATACGACCTTAAAATTAAACGTCGAATTTTATTCGAAAGTATAATCAGTCTCTGCGCGGTTTATTTTATTTAAAATGTAAAATATGAAGAAAAAAAACGAATATGTTGAAAAAAAAATAAAAAATTTGAACATTTTGAACAAGAATTAATACAGCGGTGTGACATTTTGCGATCATGTCGTTCTAAAGTTGAATTTAATCTATTCGCACTTCGTACGTTTGGTCGAACTTTATATTGAAAACCGTTATAATACCGCGGAGCCTATAGTTTGTTAAAAAAAAAATTTCAGAAGTTATGTAACACGTCCTTACGTCAGGATCGATTGTTACATTAAGTCATTGACTGATTCGAAATCTAATCCTATACGCTCGTGTGAACAGTATAATTTGTCATACTAATTATTATATACTGAACAATACTTATGACCTTGAGTATATCTCAACGAGGATAAAATCAATTAATTAGTCATTTACCACATTCTGTGCGCGGTCTTTGGTTTTAAATTATCCCACTATATGTACACTATGTACACCCAACAAATTAGAAACTATCGCACCTGAAATAAGCAGCCGACGTTACACCACGTTTAAGGTTGGCAATGTCTATCTTGAGGACGGCCGCGCTGGAAGGCGACGAGTGAGTTAGCATGGCATTGCCAACTTAAAACGTGGTGTAACTTCGGTTGCCTGTTTTAGGCGCGACAGTATCGAATTAATTGAGCGTACACACAAGGAAAGCCGCGAGTCGAGAAAGAAAGGACGTGTACTTTCTATATCGATATTAACAAACTGCCAAGTGCTAGTCTATATCGTCTGGACGAATTTAAACTGTACAACTACGAAGATGTATAGAAAGTCATTACGGTGTAAAAAGTTTCGTGAGAAATTTGCCTCGTATGTATAATAATCATATCGTTTATTTCACGAATATCGCTAATGCGGCTATATATACGCTAGTAAAATTAAATTAGCTGTAGAGAGGAGCTGCACTCGTTATTGTATCATATATATATTTGTGATAAAATCTGCGGTATCCACTTCTGACAACCGGTGTTTATTATTTACATTACTCGCATAATATAATATTTAAGATTAGAACAGCATATTTTTAATTTCGCTATAGTACATATCTACTTAAGATGCGATTATTATATCATCGATAATAACGTATACAGTTTTTACATAGCGCTTGTGATAAGCGCTTCTTCCGTCGTAAGCAAATATTTATTTTAAACTATAATATAGTATAATAATATTTGACTCGTCATTGCGACTATAAATAACCGTTGAAATTTCTTCGCAACCAGAGTATGTACAGGTATATATGTGTACGGTAATTCTGTAGTATATATGTATACATATACAGGTACTCGGCAATTATTGATAATTCGTATATTTACATTGCGCAACAATTAAAGAAAAAAAAAAAAAAAAATGGTTTTACGAGTGTTAAGTCAACGAAGAATTATATACTTTAGGCATTTGCTGTAGCTGCAGTGTTATGAAATCTAATGAGTTAGCAAACGCGATTTACTCAACTTTCTCGACCTTTTTTTTTCTTTTTTCGATTTACAATATCAAATTTTAGTCATGTTTTTTCTTTTCTTTTACATATGTGGTATATTGTTTTTTTTTCAAATCATATCGTTTACATAGAATTTTATATGTGTACTGTTAACGGATTTCATAACATTACTATAAAACTTTTGTTAAACGAAGAAAATAAACAATATTAAAAAATTAATAACTGAAAAACTAAAAAACTACTCGGCTCGTTTTTTTCTTTTTTGTTATTTTTTTTTTTTTTGCAACGTAAACTGCGCGTGCAAAGTCAGCGGTTAAAAAATGATATCATTATAGTCACAGCAGCGTAAAGCAACGGTGGATTCATTTAATTAACCGCTTTAAGCGCAGTCATCTCCTACTTGAAATAATCGCCGGTACGGTTACAAGGTATTCTGAATTATTGCCGTTATTATAACGTCGAAAAAGAAAAATGATATCGAAATACCCAAGCTGAATCCATGATATGCTCTTTGTTAATCGTCTTCACGAATTATTATATAGTCTTGTTAAAATTATCCTATAAGAACGATCGAAAATTCGGTTACTTCAATTTTCAAATTTTACAGCCCATTTTACCCTAATTACCTGTTGACTTTGACATTATACATCACAGTGTATGTATATCATTTACACAACGTAATTACATAGCTGTGTATGGAAATAGTGTCGTTTAAATCACATACATCTTATATAAGTATATAATATTTACGTATACGTATTTGCATTTGTATGTATGGTACACTCGGTATGTAATACTTTTACTAGGAAGTGAAAATGACGATCTCAAAGGCGAGGATTATAGGCGAGGTGCGATGACGTCATACGGCCAAAAAGTCAGCGGGTGTGACTAGTTACTGTTATAAATGAAACGCGTTGATTTTCTTTAGCTATACGTATACCATATCGCAAATATGATGTGTTCGTTAATTTTACAATCATTTATTGTATTTACGTGACTAGTTTTTAGTTCATAGGTTTGTTTTTTTTAATATACATCAATTAGAAAACCAATTATATGTCATACAGCTATATAAACAACCTGCTATAAAATGAACGTTGAAATTTCCCGCTCAAACAAATGAAAAACAAAAAATTAATCTTCTTTAATTTGAATATATGAAGATGAAACTTGTTACATTATTTTTCAACTTTTTTTGTTTCTGTTCACAGCATCGCATTCAGTTCGACGATGGAGCAACTCGAACTTTTGAATACCCGAGCGAGGCGTCCATGCTAGTTGGTGAGAGTAGTCATATCGCGGTAGAATCTTCGATTGATCGAGCTGATCCTGTAAGAGATCCTGTCGAAAACCGACCACCGTCAGTCAGCCCAACGCCCGGAATTCCATCCCTTTTAGGTACGCAAGAAATTCGATACTGTTTGTTACGTTGATTAAGTAAAATCTTGAATCACCTTCGTCAGTTTACGTCGATGTATTAATTTTTGGAATTCGATACACGCGCGGGGTATTGTTTTACAAAGTTTTACAAACACGTATACATACGTTATATACATCCGCAATATCCAAACTTGCGAAATCTTATATACTAAATATATATATACAATAAAGAAAATATTTTATACGTAACAAACAATACTGCCTCATTATTCAATAAAATATTGAAAATTATTTCAGTTGCGGGTATTTGACAAAATTATAATTAATTTTTTTTTTTTTTCTTTTATGAAAGATTAGTAAACGCGTATAGAGGTTTGTTTATTTTTGAGAGTGTTTCAAACACAGACGATACATTAGCTCATAAATAAATAAAAAAAAAATTTATTACCAAATACTTACGCGACTGCACCGTTATACCTTCATATTTGTATAATCAAACTTTCATCAGCTCAATTATATTCTAAAATATGTCTAACTCTCCTTGGTTACTTTCGGGTCTGTTACAGACGAAGCTTTCGATCCTTGCTTTGACTTAGTAGAACCTAATTCCTCGCGATATTCGTTTGATTTTGATCCAGCATTGGAGTCCTTTGTTTAATTTAACCGAAGGATTATAGTAGACGAGAATAAATGAACGAACACAGAATATCTATTAATTGAGATCTGAGTATCGTATTTTTTTTTTTTTAATATGGATATTTATTAAAGGTCATGAAATGTAAAAAAAATAAAAAACAAAAACAAAATAGATGTTATTATAGCATTTTGAATAATAACGAACATTCGAAGATATAGTTTAAACATCAGCAATTGACAAATCGAAAATCAATGCCAGATCGCAGTTTACGATATCGACGATAAAATTCTCACTCAAAAAGCGACAAATCGTTCAAAGAATTGATAAAAAATGTCCTGAACGTATACACGTTGGATACATTCTATCATTAACAGTTATCTCATTTCTCAGAATAAATATTTAAACGATACCAATTCTCATCTACGTTCTATAAGATAAGAAGTATCCACGGTTCCAATCGCCAAAAAAGGAAATCTTTTGTTATCATTAAACACTCTTAGATTAATGATAAACGATATCTTTGTATCCGATATCATTTCCATTAATTATTTTCTATTTATGGACATTGATTGAAATCATTCTATTATTTCATTTTAAAAAGTTTTTCATAAATTTGTTCTCGTCAAATATTTTATTGAATTTTCATAAAACTTTATCCTATCGTTATTAAATACGACAATTTTATTGATACCTTCACCTTGCTTATTGGTTCCTTGAAGTATTATTTTTTTTAATTACATTTTGAATCCTACGTTCAAAGACCTTATTACACGCAGCTTGCTTATCGCTAGTGCTTGTCCCCCGCAGGTGGAGGCGGTCTAGCCAGCTTCACACCGAGCAAAGTAGACCTGGCCTCCGAAGGTTTTGAGCTTGGGGTAACAAGATCAACGCCATCAACTACCGTCGTACGTGTAGAACAACCGGAAAGTCTGGGTGAAATTGACTACTTGAAACCAGCGCAGGATGCGGGTGCATGGGGATCGGAAACGACAGCCGACTTGCTGTTTTAGGATTATATAACAAATAGTTCGATAAAATAATAAGAATTTTGAAAGGTCATTAATCATTGAAGCAATGAAGAAACTTATTTATATTGTATGCTTAATTAAGCAGGATACTGGTTCGACGAATGCTCACCGTATAAAATCATGATTAAAATAATGTAGGGTAATCTTACAGACGAAAAGTATACTCTGGTAGTTAATTAGAATTGAATGGATAATAATAATAATAATAAGAAAGTCAAAATAATGATAATGCTGTGCCAGCAAATTAAGTGCGAACAGCATCATTCCAAGTATATGCATTTAGTTTGTAATATCTGTTGTAAGTCAAGCTTGTCTAAATATGTATTTAATTGAAATACTGCCAAATGAAACACCTTTTGAATAATATTTTTTAAAGGTCCAAGATGATATTGTCTTCCGTTAGGGACGGAAGGCAACCGCGGTGCATATCAGTTTTAAGAAAATAAGAAATCACTTTTGAGATTGTTTGAAAATATGATGGTGAAATTTTAGCCAAATATTGAAAATTTTATGTAAAATTTATATATATAAAAAAAAAAATAGAGAAGAAAAAGATGAAGAAAGACATAAAAATAAATACAAAATAAATAAAAACGAAAAAAAAAATAAAAAGAAAAAAGAAATGAGGCAAAAGTCATAGATGAAAAATTTTAAAACACTGAAAAAATTTAGACTTGTAAATCTTTTGCCAAAGTAGAGTTTTAAGTCTACTTAGAAATAAATTTATGTACACATGTTGTTTTTAAAACAAATGTCAAATTGTAAATTCCAAAATTCTCTCATTCCATACTGTGTTTACAAATTAAAAGTGGGATTTTCATTCATTCCTAGTTTTTGTAACAAATTTCTAATTTTGTAACGAATTGATAAGCTAGAAAAGTAATCCACGCTTTCTATTTTAAACGAGCATCACTTTGATGAACTTCAGTCTGAGCATGATAAAGAAAAAACAAAAACTAAAAAATAATTTTTTCGATTAGATAAATGTCGCTAATTTTCGGAGGCGCGTTTGGATGTGGACCAAGGGCATGGTATTCATGAAGAAAAAACAATCGATGTTATCCTTAAGTAGAGTTCGGAAATTTCAATTGTTAATTATGATTATTAAATTTAAGTCACTTGAATTGTGTAAATATTAAATTATTGTTGGTCTTAAGAGTCCTATTGGAGTACAGTCTTTGTTATATTAGATTTCTGATAAAAGAAATTTTCGGTTACGATATTTTCTTATTAATTATATTAAAAACAAAATAATAATTGATAATTATTTGTCTTTTTGTGTACTATCCGTTTAATTGATTTTCATTGGTGTTTCGGAGCTGAAATCAACTGAACCCCCCCGTAATGTTCAAAATATCCTCTTTAAAAATGTTAAGTGTAGTATTTAAAGTGTGATTGAATTAAGATATGCTAAATGTAATAGGTGTAACTTAAGTCGAAGCTATGGAACTATTCAGTCGTTTACAAACGATGCTCAATCAATAGTTTCCATCCCTGTGACAGAATGCCAATGCATAATAAGTTGACAAGACACCAAAATTTCCAGTTCTCGAAGTTTAGAGGTGCCCCACAAAACTGGCGTCAGTTTAGTAGAAGTTTTTGATAAATATATGTCATATCGAGATGTCAAGTACGAGGAATTTTGTTGAAACATTGAGCTTTCTTTGCAGACAACGGATGGGCGAAATAAGTTTTTCCCAAAACGAGTCTGTATTTCTATAGGACATGTGCTTTCTATCTTGAGTGTTCAGATACATTCTCATATTGGAGAATCGGCACCCTACAATTCAATTTAATCATTGAAACAAAAAAAAAAAAAAATCCCTGTGAAATTCCTGTCCCTGTTAAGACTCAATTTTTCAACAAAATTTCCTCGCTTCAGACATGATCGAATATATGAAATATCTAGAAAACCCTCAATTCTGTGGCATCTTTAAGCTACTGCAGAAAATCAGATAGAAAATTTCATCGATGCAGAAGATAAGATAAAAATTTGAAATTTAAAAAGCTGTATGAAAATAGTGAATTGTTCCATAGAAATTCATCTTTTGTGATGTAATGTTTTATTATCAATAATTTTTCTTTCTCTTTTTCTATGTCAATTTTTTTGTTCTTCTGTTTGTACAGCAGTATAGCTGGTAGGTCAATGTCACGGCATTTGCCTGTCATTGTGATATATATATACATACATATATACATATACATATATATATTTTTTTTTTAGTTCACTCACAAAACGTTTGAAATTCTTTCTTTAAGCCCGCGCAAGCTAAACGAATTTATTTCACTTCTGTCTGTCTAGTGAAATTAGTGAATTTAGTCTGTTTTTGACTTGGTATTACATTAAAACTGAGAAGTGACTATAATGTATCTCGTATCAGACATTCCAAAAGTCATTGAATCTCCGAGTCTTAATTAATGATTTCAATTAAAACGTATCATTTCCCTTTATTATTTGAAAAATATTTGTGCGGGCTCTTTAACGTTATGTAAATTATTATTGTACAGTATCATAATAATATACCAATCGGCGTAGTATGCAAGATATTAATCATACCATCATCTGAATAAACAACTAGTATTATTCTAATTATAAGATTATAATTCCCCATGAAACATTGATTTACATTACAAACATACTTATTAATGAGAAAAAAAAACATTAAAATTAAAAAATAAAATAAAATAAAAATAAATAAATAAAACTTGTGTGATGTATCTACTGTAATGGAACTACGTGTTACGAAATATTGAAGTAATAATAAAATAAATAAAAACAAAACACCATTCTCAATATTCTTTTAGAAACTTCAACAGTTTGAAAAATTCTTATAATTTTTTTTTCTTCCTTCACTTCCAAACCCTTGAACTTATTTTGTCTCATCTGAAATTGAACATCATCAGTTAATACGTTTTTCATGAAACTTCAATAAAAAAAAAAAAAAACTCTTGAAACAGGAAGTCTGTCAAGTTTCCTGATGCTCTCTTTCTAATCTCGACGACATTTTGCTGCAATGTAATAAAGATTGAAGAATAACTTAGACAGTTCGGTTGAAGCTCAGTCCTGGAGAGGTTCAATTTCTGAGTACAAACAACGAATTTTAACAACGTGAGGTAAGAAAAAAGTTATACTAATCTTTTCCAGACATTAATGTTAATGTACGTATGTACAAACTATATTCGCAAATCGAATTTATATCAAATTCTTTCATCACACTCAAAATGTACCATGAATCAGTATCATTTTGAACAAGAGTAAAACGTAATAGATAAGAGAGGGATGATTTATTTTGATCGAGAACTTTAAATCATATAAACTCGGAAGAAAATTGAGTAAGAAAAATATTGATGGCACTTTTGTAAAACGATTAATTTATTGAATTATACAAAATATTTCTGTTCAATAATTTTAAACCATCTCGTCGCAATTTTGATGTAATATGGTTTTCTTCTATCCGTAGAACCAAAACCTATATTCGTGACGAAATTTGTCAATTTTTAATCAAATTTGATCATTAATTACTTATAAATTGAAGTGTAATATTCTTCTTCCAAGTCGTAAAGATCTGCGGCCATATCATCTCTCAGAGAAGCCAATTTTTGATCGCATTCAGCTTGTTTAGTTCTGAACAATTTACTGTTTTGTGTTATCGCTTCGTTAACAGATGGAAAATCATTCAGAATTAAATACTGTTTTATGTCTGACACAAGTTTCATCAAAGATTCACCGGCACGAACAATGTTCGCTGCTCTAACGTGCATTTCGTATGTATCCTGCTCACACTGAGTCATCCGCGATAATTGCGTGTCATTTTCACCTTTTGCCAGTTTAACTATTTCTGAAAAATTAACAAAACATTTGTTACTTAGGTAAGTGTTGAATAATTGATACCAATAATTTACTTCTTGTTACAAATTAGTGTACATATAATTAATGAAATTTTCCGTGAAAGAGTAAGGCAAGTCTTAGGATTTACTGAGCATATTTTTTTTCAGGATTTCAACTATAAAGAATATTCAATTATATGTGAGATACACTATTTGAGGTTATGTCATACCTTCGAAATTTTCTAGCATTGATTTGACATCGTCTTTCAGTCTGCTTGTGTAGGATTTTAACAACGCCTCCTTGCTTTGAGGTAAAGCTCGCTGGGCTGACATTATGTGACAAATAATTGATGCCTGTATTTAATAACATTAAGAGACTAGAGGATGACAGTTTACAACGGTAATGTATACAACACAGCAGTTTATACCGGTTTCATGAAACCAGCATAAAACCGTATTTTCACGGCGCTGTTCATTCGGTGTGTGGACATTGAAACTACATTGATTCGTGATGTATAAAAGTGCGGAACGGGTGGTGTCGATAAAGAAGTTGCCAGTACTGGTAGCGTCACAAACGCGTTTGTGTGTTTCCCTTGAATTCCACAGAGGCGTTGACTGGAGATGTTCTGAATTTACCGACCGAAATAGCATTGCTGCATATCTGTATATTCGCACACTATTACAGAACCAAGAGAAATAACCAATAACATAGCTTTTGCGTCGCACTCTGTCTACAAATTTTGGTAATGGGAAAGCGCTCGTAATGTGCTGCGGAATGCCGAGACGTCATTATATCCGTCTGCTTGATGACGTAGACGTGTTGTTATCAGGATATCAGCGGTTGCTTTAATAGCGAATCAAAACCTGTCTACAAAAGACTGTGACCAATTGCATGCGCCAGGTGGCATCTACCGGCCCGCCACTTATTTCAGTGCGGCCTGCGACCGCTCATGATTAAAAATCACCTGTGGTTAACGCTTGTAAGGTTTCAAGGCCTGTATAATAACACGACCGTGGCATTAGAAATTTAGAATAGGCATGCCGTCTCCATATTTATAAGCTCTACGGTCCGTATCAGTGAAAGAGAGATCTGTCGTGAGCCCCCGGAGTCGGCTGTGTATAGTACCAAACAAAATGGAATCGGCTAAAGTCAGAGTAACACTACGATGACAAATTTAACTGAAGTACAGTTTTATATTTTTCGGGATTACTACGCGCATCGCTAATTAAATTCGGGGATAAAATAACTGCTCGATTAACGATCAACGGATATCAAAAATGAGTAAGACGTACTCCACGGCTAACCTTTCGGATAAGGAGTTGAAAGAGCAGGGTAATCGCCTGTTCAATTTGCACAAATACGAGGATGCAGCTAGTTGTTACACAAAAGCCATTGTGAGTATTATTTCATGTATTTAGACGTGTGTGTAGAATAAAAACAAGATATATATACAGGTATGATTATGTTTTCCCGATTGTCATTCGGAGCAACAATCGTTCACTTGAATTGTAATAAAAATCGCCGAATAAAGAACAATCATTTTCATTTTGACAGATCAAGAATCCGACCCAAGCCACATACTTCACAAACCGTGCTCTGTGTCATCTCAAACTTAAACGATGGGATTCATCCTGCCAGGATTGTCGCAGAGCTCTTGACATGGATCCGTGTCTAGTGAAGGGTCACTTCTTTTTAGGACAAGCACTTCTTGAATTGGAACTGTTTGACGAGGCTGTCAAGCATCTACAAAGAGGTAATTCAAAGTTCAATAATTACTAATGTATCTACATATCCATATTAAACCTTTCAAAAAACTAAGTAGCTCTCAAAATAACAGTTCGCATACATCCTAATCATGTAACCGAACTGATAGCAAGCTATAAACCGACTTCATCGTCGTTGACGTATTGCGAAGCATCAAATGTACTCATGAGTTTCAAATGCATTAATGTGTTGCGGAAAAACAGAGAGTGAAAATCAAGCAACTGATTCCCGTTCTCGATTGTCAATTTTTACCAGTATTAGGGGGGCCTTTCTACAGTCACAGATGTGAAAAATCGATTTTTTGGGTTTCCTATAATCCTGAAGCTGTAAATCGTGAGAACATTTTGACCACTGCGCGATGAGAAAATTCCCAAAACTGACGATGCTATACATGTTTGAGTGGAGCAGCGTGCCAGATCAGATAGCAATTCTTCAAACTTCAAAGCCATTTATTTCAAAACGACATTTTTCATATCGGTGACCGTGGTATCTAAATAACCAATGATCCGATTGACTCGAATCAAGTATGCACAAGTACAGGAGATGTCCCTTTATTGGTCGGCCTATACCGGAATTGTCATTCAACAAATTGCGATTTTTAAATCCATTTTCAGAACAAAAAAGAAGTTTAAAAATCGGCTCTCTCTTTTGAGATGCCGCCATTTACCCAATTTTTTTTATTTTTTTCATTCCAGGTCCAACGTTAGGCGCATTTTTACTGATTGAAAATCTCTATGACTTTTTTGTTTTGGGTCACCAGGACGAGCTCCATCATGCGCAACATTCACATAAATTTTCATAACACTTCGTGCCCGGTACACTATACCAGCGAATGATTTAGAGATTTTGACTCGAAAAAATATCATGAATACTCACAAAACATGTATAAGTATACCCACTAAATTTGGAAACGAAATGTCTCATAGTTTTAGCTAAAAAAATTCGAAAAAATCATCCATTTTTCAAAGCGTCACGCTGGAAAGGCCCCGTAATGCAATTATTTATTTACCCTCTTGCTGTAATGTTATTTAAGCTTAAACCGCAACGTAAACATAATCAAGCTACTGTTTTGCTAATGCAATATGCTCAAAGTCACCTCTAGCTTCCTGCATATCTGCAATTTTTGTATCAGGCTTCAAATGGTTACGTACGAACTTCATAAGCATAATCAAATTATAAACAAACTTTGTGCGACCCTATATGGTTTAGGTAACTGAAAGTCAAGCGGAGCCGATAACTTTGACTTTACATTATGTACTTTCTTCCTGACTGTTTAAATATAATCCAATAAACCCAGATTTTTTACTTATGATGTAGAGGGAAATTTAGTCTACTGTGTGATTGGGGTCAATTTTAATAAGTTTAAGGTTGAAGAAACTTTGCTGGCGTAAAAAATTATGTGAGAGGAAAAAAAAAATTAAAGATTGCTTTCTTTTTTCTTTCTTTACCTCTAATTTAGGTGAATGAAACAAGACATAAAAGATGCAAAAACAGTATTTTTTCGCGATATGTTTTATCACACTACGAATCCATGTAATTATTACTGAAAATACTATCAAGTGTGTGAAGAAAATAGACTGTCTGTTAAAATTTGTAAACTGAATTTTCTTCTCGTACAAGCGAACGTTTTTACACGAAATTAAACGAGATATAGCAATTTTTTCATTCCCATTATTTGAATGTACATCCAGTCCTGTAAACTTCAGATTTTATTCAACCGTACCGTTTCAAACGGAACACCCTGTACACATACATAAATTCCGTGAGTCCTGGTCAAAATATGTGTATTAAAAAAAACTCATAAACGATATGAAATTATAGCGGTAGACCTGGCTAAGGAGCAGAAGTTGAATTATGGCGATGATGTGACTAGCGTCCTGCGGCAGGCACGGAAACGACGTTTCCAACTAAGGGAAGAGCAGAGAGTCGCGCAGGATATTGAACTGCAATCTTATCTCAATCAATTGATCATCGGAGATGCAGATCGTAATGCGGCTAACATTAAGGACAAAGAGGGTGAAGTTTCGGAAAATGAAACAGATAGCAACAGGACTGGAAGGACGAGAGAACAGATCGAAGAGTATCGAGACAACTGCATCGCTCGTCTTAACGATTTGTTTGCCAAGGTGGACGAACGGCGAAGGGTTAGTGTACCAGTTACTTATTGAATATTTTCCATTGATCATAACGTTCATTGAAAGATAGCACCTGTTTCATTGCTTCACAATGTCTTGAACCAGTTATAACATAAAGGTAGCTTCAAGAGGTCGTCATCAAAAATCCACGTATCCAACACCTTACAGATCTTCAATGTGAAAATGAGCTGAAAATCATTTAAAGGGGTATATATCCACCTTCCAAATATATAGATATTTTTTCAAATCACTGCGCTGTGAAGAAATATTCTATCAATTCACCCTTTTTTACTGCTGATTGCCAGTATTTCGAAACTCAATTCAAAGATTATTTGAGAATTCATGAATTTCGTCTTACATAGATTAGGTACAGGCCGCATCGTTCATTCAAACTTATTGAAATATGGAGGGAATATTTCACAACGATGTAATTTCGAAGCAAACCAAATCCACAAATATTCGATACATTAAATTTATACATACGAAAATATTTATTTGAAAGCGATTTTTTTGTAAAAGTTAAGAAAAAAAAAATCTGTTACATGCTCACCACATTGTGAAACCGACCTTATTTCTGTATATGGGGCGTTTTGTGTTAAACTAATCACCTTAATTTTGGACGGTATTTTCATTAAAAAAATAAATTAGCAACATTTTATTTTTCAAACTTGTATAGGGTATAGTGTATTATGTCTCTTTGTATTTGGTTACTAACACACTTTGTGCCATGCTCATGAGGGTGGTCCGTATTTTAGGTATTTTCAAATTTTCATACTCCCAGAGGCTAAATGGTTCGAAATAAACTAGAAAAATATTCCCCACATTTCAGGTTTCTGTCTCAATTTTAACCCATGTGACCCTGTGATGTAAATTTACCTTTTAAATAACACGGGATTTTTGGTATTGAATAATCAATTTTTTGTTTTGGCTAATGTAATAGTTCAAAAAGTTTGAAACTCTGTAGACTTTATCGTTATGGTAGTAGCTATCCCCCAGAATTTTTATAGATTTTTAGTTATTCTAATTTTGGAGTTGCAGCTTAATGAAAAATAATTTTTTGTTTTTTTTTTGTTTTTACTTATTATTTTTCTAAATATATATAAAAATTCTAGGGGATCGCTACTTTTATATTATTGTTTTTATTATTTTATTTATTTTTTTTCTAATTTTTCCAACTGTCTATTTTTCCGTTTCTCTTTGTTTTCTTCTTTCTGTTCACTTTTTCTTAAGCATTGTTACTGTTCTTCCCCTTGCGTTACTTTTGTATATTCTTTTTCTTTTCGCTTTCATCCTAGTAGCTTGTTAAGTTACTGCCGAATGTAATTTTTTTCTGTACATATTTTTGTTTCAGTTTTTGTTTGCATTCTGTTATTTTTGTATTCTTTTTTGGCCATGCTTACAGGGCTGGGTCCTAGGAATTACTAAACGTCTCTCTCTCTTTCTGTGTATTTATTATCTTCTATTCTATATTACTGGTTTGCTCCGAAACTACATCATTTCGAAATATTCCCTCCTGATTTTAATAAGTTTTGATTAACGATGTCGATTATACCCTGCAACCAACGATTTTTCTCTAGTGCAATCAATCTATTCAAGTCAAATTTTATAAAATCACAAACCATTTCGAATTATATCTCGAATGTACAAGTAATAAGTTTCAGGGTAATTTATTTATTTCTTGCAATCTCACCTAAAAGTTCTACAGAATGAAGCTCAAAAAAGTCCTTGAGAAAGGAAAACTATCAAAACGTACTCTATAAGTTATCTCAACAAATTAAAAGAGTTCCCATTTCAATATCATTGGAAAGACATGATTTTTGTTAAAATTGGTATAGCTTGGCCCGATTTCATGATAAAAAATTTCGCAGAGTGCTGTTTTATAGAGAACTGAATTCTGCACGAAAAAAAGCTGTGATTATTGCAAAAATATGCTCATAAAAAAGCTTTTCAAGAATATTACCTTACTTTTAACTTCGAAGAGACAACCTGCATTCGATTTCATGAGTTCAATAATTACTGAAAAACAGGTGAGGGAAGTACCAGACTACCTATGTGGCAAGATCAGTTTTGAGATTCTTCAGGAGCCTGTGATAACTCCTAGCGGAATTACATACGAACGTAAAGATATCGAGGAGCATCTGCAGAGGGTGGGCCACTTTGATCCCGTAACGCGAGTTCGTCTGACCCAAGATCAGCTCATACCCAACCTATCCATGAAGGAAGTGGTCGACTCATTTCTCCAAGAAAATGAATGGGCGCTAGACTACTGAGTGCCATCCAGTCTAACGAATACCATCGAATCCCTAATATCATTACTCTATACTTTAATCTACTGTTGTAATTATAAAATGTATTCTTAGTGAGAGTACAGAAAAGTCTCTAATCCAACTTGTCTCTTAGCATTTCAACAGACAGCAACGATTTGACTCGCGCATCCTCGTTATGCTGCAAGCAGATTGGACGAAATAATTTACGAGCCCCGCTGTAATTCAGAGAGTTTGGACGACGTAAATGGGAATGCTTAAACTAGGATTTAAAATGCTATAATTGAGTAACAAATGAATATTTTCTTGGCTTAGGGAAATATACATATCCCAGGGTAGTGACTGACCTTGGAAAAATTAATGAAAATACAATATTGTGTATAAAAAAAAGTCAGGAATAAATTAGAAAATAAAATGATGATATTTTAAGTTGTGAAACAAAAATCACTTTATATTTACTTCGTATCACTGTTCACGAAACAAACAAAAAAGCAAAAGGAAAGAAGAATATATTTAAACCTGATTTAAACACAATCAATTCTTAGATATAAATTCATAATTTAACCCGGAAGTGTTGGGTATGGTGATTTAAAAATATATTTTTATGTATCACTTGTAACTCAAGACGAAAAGGTTGTACGAAAATAAGAGATAAGCAAAAATATATACATACCTATATATATTTATCTTCTTCTCTGTTATAATAAAGAGAATAAAATTTTGCAGATATTTTGTATTTGAAAAGTAGTGTCTATATTTTTGCATGAATATCATTAGGGGAAAAAAAAACGTCAGGAAAATTCTGTATTTCTTTTGACTAGCAAACCTGGAAAAATGGAAGATATTTGTTTTGCAGATTTCAGTCAATGCTCCATGTCTTCTTGTTCTCACAAAGAAACAGAATGAAACATTTACATTACTACTAGTCAGTTTAAAATTGAGCTACTATTAATAAAAAAAAAAAAATGAAATAAAATAAAAAAAAACGAATAGGGACGAAAGACGAAGATTTTTCTAGAAATAGTAGACACAAACGTCTTGAAGGGCGATAAAAGCACGCGCCTTTTATTCCGTTCAAACGGCCTGATAAATGGTGAAAAATTATTGCGCGAGTTATCTTACTTTATATATAAAAACTAATATTATACTGGGAGTATGAATGTTGACTTCTCTGCCAACACTATTTCTGTAGATAACGTTTCGTTTTGTAAATTCTTATAAATTATATTTTTGTTATCATTAGGGTTCAAAGATTTTTGAAATGAATTATTGAGGTCTGTGTCATCGGACCTTCACTGTAAATCATAATGTCATGAAAATGTATTAAAGATTGCTCTAATATAGATGGATATTTTTCACATTCGTGTATGTTTCTGAATTCACTGATCATCGCTTCGAAATTTCAACAGCAAACTAATACTGCTGGTCATGGAATAAGGTCTGGAAAAACAAAAAAAAAGAAGACACATCGAGCTTCTAATTCAATGAATTTTGGATTTAGCACAAACGGATTTTAATGCATCGCCAAAAAAATTCTCATATTTTTTTGCGATTTTGCTAATGGACAAGTGGTATTGTAGGCAGTTGATTTTTTTTTTTTTTTTTTTCAAGACTTCAATTGCCATAAATGACAAACTAGGTAATTATTAGAAAAAAAATCGAATCTTGTTGAGGAATAGAAAAAATCAAGCTATACAGAATTGTGGCGCCTTGCGCCTCCGCCTTGACTTTCATTATAAATCACGTATACGATCCTGTGTTGAGAATCACGATAATTTGATCGTCTCCCTGAGAACAAAAAGAGTGAAAAAATTATTCTGTTCGAGCCTTCTTTGACATATTTGAATTCAACGTATATATTGGTGGAGAAAATATCGTGAAAATAATCGATTATCTTTATTTTTTTTCCTTAATAGTTATTTTCTTTGTACTAACGTTATATCAATTGAAAAATAATCTAACTGGATTTCAGCCAACAATCTGATTTATACACTCAACCGAACAATTAAGGGATCACTTTCCGAACCTCAAAAAATGGAGGAATTTCAAAGTCTCGTAACTTCGTCGAAAATAAACGTACAGTTATGATTTAGGTAGCGATGGAAAGGTCGAGGTCTCTAATTTTCAAATCTTTTTGCAGATTGAAATTTACTTGCGATTTCGCTAAGATACGAGGTTTTGAAGCGAGGTGTGTGTGATCACAAAATTTTTGTCAAGTTTGTCACGCTGTACCTCAAGAAAAAAAATTCGCAGAAGAAATCGGTTTACGCTATTGGAAAGTCTAAAGCTTCTTCTTCAAAATGCCGTTCTTGAAATTACTGTACGATTTTTTTTCGTCGAATTGTGCTCCTTTGAAGTCAAAGCTGCACTTTTGACTTTGAAGACGCATAACAATTGAAAAAATTATCGTATCATATTCGTTCGAAAAGCATTCTCAAGCTTGAAATCCCCCTTTTTCGACGCTTTTTGCAAATTTGAGTTTCATCCATTTTTTGCAAAACTGCACATTTTTGAAGTGAACGCGGCACAAGCCGAATTCCCATTGACTCACCCGGCCTGCGAAACGTGAAAAAAAAATTCATCGACTAATCGCAATATTGTTTCTCGTTATTTTTCATCGAGTTTTTCAGATTTCAAGACCGAAAAAAAATTTTTTCTCAAAATCAAACTCTTTACTCGGTAATTCCATGAAAAGCAAACGATTCATCGTAGGTACCACCGGCATTAGCGTTATCGGAAGCGTACCACGAGGAGGTTGCACGGTCGGATTTACACCTCAGTGTACGTGTGTGTCGCGTGAATGTGTGTGTGAGGTAAGGACCCCCTACAGTGTGTTAGTATTGTGTTGTCGATCTGACCGACAGCATTTCCGTACAGCTCAAACTCGATACTTGTACATGCGGAACATTCAGAAAAAGTACCCTATATTTGACTGCGAAAAAAAATAATAATAATCAAATGTGCCACTGGAAGGTCCAGAGGACTTAAAATTCGCTAAACAAGCTTTTTTCCCACAACAATGCTTAGACAACAGCGAGGACAACAGGTCCCACAATTTTTCGCGGCACGAATTTCCACTCTATTGCAAGAAAATGATTCTCAACAGCATGCTGCAAATCAAATCTGAATGAATCAATATGAACAGGCTTGAACGTAGAATCGGTCTTGGAAGACTGTGAAAATGAATGGACAAAGAAGTCAGGATTTTCATCATGTTATCACAGCAAAAAGCGACGTGAAGTTAATTCGCAACGCTGAAAAAACTTGAAGAATCATTGCAAGATATTGGGGGCCAATATTCAAATGAACTAAGTTAGTCCTTGAAAAAATCTTCGCCTTGATAACGCTAATGCCGGTGGTACGATGAATCGTTTGCTTTTCATGGAATAATCGAGTAAAGAGTTTGATTTTGAGGAAAATTTTTTTTCGGCCTTGAAATCTGAAAAACTCGATGAAAAATAACGAGAAACAATATTGCGATTAGTCAATGATTTTTTTTTTCACGTTTCGTAGGCCGGTTGAGTCAATGGGAATTCGGCTTGTGCCGCGTTCACTTCAAAAATGTGCAGTTTTGCAAAAAATGGATGGAACTCAAATTTGCAAAAAGCGTCGAAAAAGGGGGATTTCAAGCTTGAGAATGCTTTTTGAACGAATATGATACGATAATTTTTTCAATTGTTATGCGTCTTCAAAGTCAAAAGTGCAGCTTTGACTTCAAAGGAGCACAATTCGACGAAAAAAAATCGTACAGTAATTTCAAGAACGGCATTTTGAAGAAGAAGCTTTAGACTTTTCAATAGCGTAAACCGATTTCTTCTGCGAATTTTTTTTCTTGAGGTACAGCGTGACAAACTTGACAAAAATTTTGTGATCACACACACCTCGCTTCAAAACCTCGTATCTTAGCGAAATCGCAAGTAAATTTCAATCTGCAAAAAGATTTGAAAATTAGAGACCTCGACCTTTCCATCGCTACCTAAATCATAACTGTACGTTTATTTTCGACGAAGTTACGAGACTTTGAAATTCCTCGATTTTTTGAGGTTCGGAAAGTGATCCCTTAATTGTTCGGTTGAGTGTATGTCGACTCATATTTGGTCGTTTGAAGCAAATTTCGAATTTTCCCGCTTCTTTCTATAAATTATTAGATAGAAAGAGATGAATTAGATGAATAAAGATAGATTAGATAAATTCCCCAGAAACAACATACTTTTTTAGTCTATAGCATCTAGCAGCACAGGTCACTGCTCAGACACTCTGCTGCAGACTTGCCTCGAGTACGCATGTGTGCGCTTAGCGAGGCTTTATTCTCTTGTATATCATAATCTCGTGCAGTCGTCTTTTCTGTTTAAGAGAGTACTCCTCCTCTGAGGCGAAGGGAGGAGCGATCTTATTAACTGCTAATTCAACGGCAGGATCACAGGCTGAAAAAGAAGAAGTGGAATTTAGCATGTTAAATCGCCGCCTAAACGCTTTGATCTAGGACCCCAAATCTTGCCTAGTGCTGTATTCGAATTCAAACTGCAACAAAAATCCCGGAATCCTCTCTTTTTCACTTTACCAAGAAATTTGGATGTTTCGACACTATTCCGGCTTCAATATAGCCACATATAGTTGGGATCTATATAATACTTGAGATCCTGTGATCAATAAAATAATTCGCATCCAGACAGTTGTCAAATAACTAGATAGCGATTCAGCCCAGGCGGGGAAATTTTTGTTATTCCCTTTGAGAACCCCTTTAGCTTCCTACGAAAACTCATGATTTGATAGTTACCTAATTTTAAAACACGTTTATCAAAAACCTGAACTATAAATGGACCCCTATCAGTCTCCAGAAATCTATTGAGTAACAGTCTCTCCGGAGGGGGATCTGCACGTATTGCACGTATCTCTCCTGTAGAACCTAGATGCCCTATACCTAGATGTTCTGAACAGCATGCTGAAGAATTTTGTAAGATCGAAGACACAAATCTCTTAAGTATTGTACCTAACTGTGGAGGTAGCTACTACGTCCTTTCAAAACTATTCCCTATTTATATTCATAAGAAAAACTTGATTCGGGAAGAGATTCGTTCGGAGAATCTACAAGCTGAAGGCATTCGTGAGAATAAATTAAATCATAATTCCCTTGGGGATCATATCACTAACTTTCCATTGTTAGATAAAAGAAATGGGGTGGGTGAGAGATCAGCTTCCTTGGATACAAAAAATCAGTCAAATAATTTTAGACTGAAGAAAACTAGAACTGTACCAGACCCAAGAAACAACCCGTCTAGTTCGAAGAACGCGCCGTCAAACTCCGAGCTTCAGGTCCCGATAACTCGCGATTTCGTCGTTCTTTATACGTTGATCCAGTAATTTTCTTTCGGTCATTTAAAATTGAATTGAAAATCTGAAAAATTTCACGTATCGTCTGAGAACTTAACAGAATACTTTCCATTGGCCAACCGATTTTTAAGACTTTTTTTTGTTCATTTTGCGACTGTATAAGCATATAATTTTTATTTTTCAGTTTAGTCTGAGTTTTTTGAAGGCTAAACGATTTACTTGTCGATAAATATTTTGCGAATCATTATTGTACATAATTTCATGCTCCACAAAAAAGGTATGTACAGTTTGTAATTCTAACTTGCTCAGTTTTTGAGTTATTCGAAAAAAAATTAAAGAAAAGTTACCCTTTTTGTTTACTAATTTGTTCATAACTGTTTTTTCGCGGTAATTTTGCGAAGCAAAATGAGATGCTCTTATTGTGCCTCGGTGTAAAGCGTCGTATTTTCATCCTGAGAAGACTAATATTGAAGTGTCATATGGGGCATCTCCGTCAAAACGTACGGGAATAATAATTCGAATTTTTGATTTCATCAAAATTTTTACGGGTGATTACACGTAATGAGAGGAGGTTTCACGATTTTTTCCGGTTTTTTCCGTTTATCTGTTCTTGAGATATGAATGTTTAAATTTTTTTTTCTCGAATATTCATAACTTCTTGAAAAATTGACCAGTGAGGTTTTTTTTTAAGATTTTCGTTTTAAACTATACTTTAAGGAAAAAAATACAAAAAACGTGATTATCATCAATTGCGGTATGATTTTTTCTTCTAAAGCTCAAACTTCACGATTTCGAAAGGTTGGACGTTTGATTTTTTTTTTTTAAATTCTCATATAAAGAACATTGTGTTTTCTTCAAATTATGCCGTCGTATTTATCGTGGGGTCACATCCCATTCTATTTTTCTTTCTGATTCAAAATCTTTTTGCGTAAGTTTAATCGTACTGAATTTCTAGAAGGATTCAAAATGACAGTTCCGTTGATTCTGCAAGCCTATGGCTCTACTTTGAATATAACAATATGAAATTATTGGCCCCGATATCGTAATTGATGACTACATAAATTCCAATAATGTCATATTTTTATATTAAAAATAAAGCCATAGGCTTCCAGAATCAACGGAATTGTTATTTTGAATCTTTCTAGAAATTTACGGCGATTACATTTACGCAAAAAGATTTTGAATCAGAAAAAAAAAATAAAAATAGAATGAGATGTGACCCCACGATAAATCCGACGGCATAATTTGTAAAAAAAAAACAATGCTTTTTATGCGAAATTGTAAAAAAAAAAAAAAGGTTCAACCTCTCGAAATCGTGAAGTTTGAGCTTCAAATGAAAAAATCATACCGCAATTGATAATAATCACGTTTTTCGTATTTTTTTATTTTCTTGAAGTGTAATTAGAAACAAAAATTGAAAAAAAAAAAACCTTATTTGGTCAATTTTTCAAGAAGTTATGAATTTTCAAAAAAAAAAAAAACTTCAAAAATTTATATCTCAAGAACAGATAAACGAAAAAAATCGCGATATCTCCTCTCATTAGGTGCAATCATCCATAAAAATTTTGATGGAATCAAAAATTCGAATTATTATTCCCGTACGTTTTGCGGAAAATGCCCCATATGTCTAATGTGACTGGCCGAATCGCTTCCAAGATAATTTCGGAATCTCTTCATAGTCGTAGATATATTTATTACTTTGCCAATTATGCCAAATGTCGTTCGCATCTTCGCCACGTTACTCTCGAATCTCAATTATTAAATATGTTCAGCACTGATAGCAAATTACAATAACTATATTTAGTAGGAAAGAGTTTCATATAGCTATGTATACGAAATTTGGTAAAGGCACATACTCGAATATACGGTAAAAGTATCAAAAAGCCTCAAGAGACTTCGTTTATTTTGCAAAACACAAAAAAAACATACCTATAGCAAATATCTAGATGATTACACAAAATTCATGATACACAAATCATAGATCGAATGGCTTACAATATTAATTGAGCAGCAGTGAGCGATATGCAAAACATTGCCTATAATAGGAGCTACCCAAGAACGTAGGCTTACATTATGCAAATGAAATGAGGATGTTCCAAGTAAAAATTACACAGTTTCATTGTCAATCATCTGGGAAATAGTACGGTGAACTGCTCAAGAAGTCTTTATACATTTTCCCTGTTCCATTATCTTATAAGTTACAGAGAATTTTGAGACTTCATGTTATACATATGTTTGTTATGTTATACGATAAATTTTCACTTTTCATTGCCTGTGGTAATATAAGAACAGTATTGGTTTCGGTCGGAAATAACATTTCCTCATTTCAAACTCGCCGAATTGTTCTCAGAAGGAGCTCGATGAAAATATCTGAAAGCAACAGGACTTTACATTCAAATGATGAGCATGAAAAATTGCTATATCCCATTCGATTTAAACGTTCAGTTCTACGCGCACCAAAAATTTTCGAATTTTTTATTTTCCAATGTCAACCTATATTCTGATCATACTTGACAGTGATTTCGGTAATTACATGAGCTTGTGAGATGATGTAAGGTACTATACAAAAACCGTATTTTCCGCCTTGCTTCGATCATCACAATTAGCTGCTTAAATTTTTATTTTCATAATTATCAACAGCCTAGTACGTTTAACCATATATGGCCTTATTTTTGTCAAGCGGCCATGAGTTCTGATGAAAGCATGATTATCTGTAAACCAACATATCTTCACAGATTCACAAAATAAAACATTAATAAAAGGATGCCATGGATAATTCAGCATACAACCTTTTCAGAGTCAACACTGGTGTAAAATTAGCAATAAGTTAATGGTAAACTAAGACTAAAAATGAATGGTAACTCAACCCATCAATAAATTCGTCAGAAGAGGATTACCATGAAGGAAAAAATTTCTACATATTTCTACGAAACACTATTATTTTCGGTTAAGTAATTTGCCCCTTTTCGTATACACAGTATAATCTAATTATTAATAAATTGCTGTTGTATTTTTACCCTGGTTTTTTAAAATTATCATAAAATATCAAGGCTTTATACTAATACGAATATGTACGGATTTCGGTTACGATTATCAATTAATTCCAAGCAACGACTTTCAATAATTTTAGTTGTAGATTGAGAATTACAAATTTTTTAACGGTTACAGTTTAAAGTTTTGTAGAAAAGCATAGTCTATCGTATATTGGCATAATTCTTTATAGAATCACATAGCTTTGCCATTGCTTTTCATACCCTGTCGTAGAAATCTTAATTTTTTACGGCGGCAAATTGTCTCATCCATTACAAGAGAATCTTAATATGTAGATTATAGTTACAAAAATGTAGATAGTTATAAATGCTAGTAAAAATTCTATGAAGCGAAAAAATGTGAATAATATTATACAAATACTACTTTACACTGATATTGAACATTATAAAACCGCAGTAAACTGTTATTTTAAGGAAAACCTTGTATGTAGCACCTATGATAAAAAAATGAGAAACTAGATTACTTCGAACACCTGCTCTACTCAATTTGACTCATTCTTCAATCTCGTAGTGTGTCATAGAAATTTTTTCCCCCAAGGATACAGGCCTCGTGAGGGGCCGAGTGATTATATACATGATTGCCACAAAGGTTGTCTCACTCGTCACACAACATGATATTAATTTGTATTGTTACTACTTTCATCTATAAATATAAATTTGTGATATGTTTTGTATAAACTGCTACTATAGAATCAACTATGGAGGTGATTTCACCGCATGGTGTCTCACGATATAAAATCATTGCCGTAATGTGGTGGGAATTCCAATGATTGGACGTATCGCAAGAAGACCAATAGCCACTGCTATTAGAGAAGGCATTAAGTATTGGTACTGCGATGGGTAACCGACTCCGGTGATCGTCAAAGCAGTCCATCCTAAAAACCGGAGAACAATAGCGATCTCTCGAGAATAATAGCCGGAGCTATTAGGTGGAATCCATGTGATACCCGCTGAACCAAAACCCACTAAGATCATCCAGCAGATCATTAGGTAAGGGTCTTCTGTTGTCAGAGTTGTATTATATCTGTAACCAGTTTGATAAATACTATGTTCAGTCCAATGGATCGTCTACTTTGGTCGTCAGTAATAAAATTGGGGGTACAATATTTAAAGCATGTTTAGAACTTTACTGCAAGCTTGACTGTGTTTCTTTAATCAGAAGAATTGTCTATTATGCCTGCAGGACGCAAATAAAGACATTTTGAATCTGTAAGAATAAAATAACGTAACAAGTTCTGGAAAATTGTTATGTATTTGTTCAAAAACTAAATTACTTGAAATCATATTTTCTTTGGCACTGCTGCGAACCGTGCAAAGTTGGAAGTAAATTCACGAGCCTATCAATCCGTGTTTACCTGCACAATTATATCGTAAATAGGTACTCACTTACCCTTTACAATAATGAATTTTATAGATTGGTAAATCCATACCTGTAGTTCTTGGCCCATACAAGGACTGAGGGAATAGCAGGAATAGCAGCAGTGCACCAAACAAGGAACAGTATCAATTGAAACCCAATCTGTCTTTCATCTGAGTCACTCTCGCGTTCCTTCTGATCTTCACGATCTTGCTTCTCCTTACTTTCTCGGAATTTTTTAATAAATCTAAACCGCATTGATGCAAGTAACAATTGCTCTAAATAATCCTCATACAACTTTATCAACTTGAGGAATTGTAAAGCTATGAAAAGCAACATAGCCAAAGCCCCACAGGAGATTGGCACGATGGATAATAATACAGTTGCAGTTAAGAGGGGCAATTGATTAAGGCCTCCCAAGACCCAATCTGACCATGTAACGGAAAACTTCAGAGCACGGGCTAGAAACCTGTTGAATAAAGAATCGTCTGTTAAGTATTTTGTAACTTGATTATGTGATCAAGGTGACGGCGAGTAATGTGTAACAATGTTAGGATACAAATGTGAAATCATGTTTTCAAACCTGTTCGTCATGTTGTAAACTGTTGACCCAAAAAATACAGCTGTGCAGCATACCAGGACTGCAAATAGATGAAGGATCCCCAAGGCTACGAAACCTTCTAGTCCAATGCCAATACTGAAGTTCAAAGCAAGGGTGACCATGGTGGTGATGGTAGAATTGATGAATCCTGCATCATGATCTACTTGTTTCGCTAGAGCAAGTAGTAACAGACCAACAATGACACCGTACAGATTCGACCATCGATCTCTTACTGCTGAAGCTAATGTTTCCATAAATCCACCGTGCCATACTTCGATGATATAGGTACACTCTGGATCCAACATAAATTTCAACTTGAGAGCCACGTTTTGATTCCCCTTAATTCCATTCACCTCATTTTTAGTCTGCACTTTGAGGACGTTGGGCGTCATATTTCTAAAATAAAGGCATACAGTGTCAAATTTAGATGTAAATTTTATTTATTATCAATATGATTTTTCCATATACCGAGCATTTATTAAAATTTTATTACAGTGATAGCAATCTTGTAGTTCGAGATTGAACAATTGGAATAAAAAGTGAAGATACATATTTTTCGAGTACAAGAAGAGATTGAAAATCTGTATGGAGGGTGTCTTTGTTTAAAACCCGAGTACTTACTGATATGTGAAAGTTTTAACTTGGCTGATCTCATTGCGCCATTCCTCGATCAATTCAACGGTAGCACTATGACGATAATTATGTTGATTGCACTGAACATCGCGGAGTTTTAACCATACGGAGTCTGTATTATTATCAAGATTCACTTCATATCGAATAGTTCCGTTGCTTGACTCTACTGTGCCAAGCTTCCAAAAGTCAGAATAAACTGAATGAAATTTATTTTCCAATTCTGTAACCCGGTCACTTTTTAGATGGAGGTCTACTTCAATGGAAAGTCCTTTATTGAAATGGCTAGATGGTACTCTAATCACCACATGCGTTAAGTGGCGTGCTTTCAACTCCTCCAGATCTAAGTCCACTACCTTTTTTCTTTGATTACCATCCGGAGATATTCGACTTTTGTTTGTCAGATTCCAGCCCCATTCGCTATCAACAATACAAAAAAAAAAATGTGTCAAAATTCGTCGAACTCTAAACAAGGACCACCCTGATGAACGTGTATGAGAGAATCAGTCACATCAAGAGCGTGCAAAAGTTTGGCGAAGCAGTAATGCAATTCACAATATAAGAATAAGTGCATACGGCCCTGCACATGAGCTTTTATCTGTGACAATTCGCGTACACGAACAAATTGATAAAAAATAGTACGTGGGAAATGTTCGGTAAAAGGTAGGCATCCCATCAGTTCAAGTCACACGTCTTATCTAATAGAAGTAATTCGGTAACTCACCATATTCTGGAATGGCCCTGTATCGCAGATGCAGAACAGGCAAATAGCCAGTCTCGGACATCTAAGTTCATTGTCTGAATGGTAAGGCGATCTTGCCGGCCAATCAACCTGATCATTAAATAAACCTGCGATTTATTATTAGCGCCAATTCGATCTTGTGATCTCCATGTGTATTGTCTACGAATATCCTCAATCCATTCACCACCAGGCTCAAATTGTACCTTTGTCTGATACCGCACCATTCTTTTACCGGCACTGCGCTGATGATCAAAAGCAAATCAAACGTTATCTTGATTTTACAGCAATTTTTTTATTTGTCTATCATACTATTACATGTGCCTTTGATTCTTCAAAAAAGCCAGTTGTATTATAAGCTTACCTGCAAAAAATGATAGTCGAAGACTTTCAACCTGTATTCCCTATTTGAGCTGATCCTAGAATATCTCCCGGTGACATCGACGGAGTCAAAAAGTGCACGTATCACGGTCAAAACGAATTCCTTACACCATAGTATGCTCAGATGATCGGTAGTTTTCCAAACACCAGGAATTTGCGTTGTAAGGATGTTCAGGTCTGCGGTTCGATCGATAACTTGATTGCTATTAACTATTACATCACCAGGACCACTTCCAACAGAAATGGTGATCATCTCTGAGTCTTTGAACAGTTTTTCAGAATCTTGTAGTTTTTGATAAATAGCCGCAACAGATGTGTCCAGCACTAACGCCGGTACGTGGGGTGTAGCAAGCATAATTATCGTATTCACCTGACTGATGTTCATGGTAGGTTCTAGTAAGACTCCCTTGGCCACAATGCCGCCCTCAAAAATATAAATTCAAATAATACGCATCCAGATAACAAGCTCCTGTTATTCTACATTGGGAATGAGTATAAAGATTGTGAACTTCAAATGTATGTACCTACCATCGAATGTCCAATCACTATAACACTGTCTATCTTGCCGACATAAAATTTCAATACCCTTTGTATGCAATGCGACACAAATACCATTTGTTCCGCTAATACACCTAGATGAGAAGAGAAAATTAATTGGAAAATTGTTTTTAAGACACTCCTCATTAACCGATGAGAAATTAGATTTTTTAGATTCAAAATACCATAGGTATGTCAGCGGTAGTAGCCTCCTTACCTCCATACAACGCGGAATACTCTCCATGTAGATCAACTGTGAAAAAGTCGAAATGAAAGGGAACTTCATTCTCCAGACTTTTCCTCAAGCTGACTGATGCCAGGGATCTTACTGCAAACAAGGATAATTAAGATCTATCACCACAAACTATAAGCTGATATCCAGTAAGTATAGGTATATGCCTGAGGATAAAGGATTCATGATAGATTTCTTGAGAATTCACTGTGGTTGATGTGTGATTGATGAGTGGTTGATAAATGGTTTAGAAGTGTAGTTGTTGTCGGACTGAAGATTGAGTTTGAAGTTTACAGTATTGGATTTAGGATTGAATTATTAGGTAAGCGATGAACGAAGATAAGGAAGAGGAAAATGTGTAGAGAATACAGTTCCGATAAACACGAAAAAAAAATTTCTAAGAACTAGCATTTGGACTAGCATTTTCAACGGTTGATTAAAATAACTTGGTTGAACTTCTTTACATGTTAAATTGTAGCAATCGCATGCAACATTATGAAGGCTTTAACACTCTTAAAACCTTTCACCGCACAATCAAATTCTTTTATTCAGATATGTTGCATCATACGATTTGTTGCATTGTTATTGATTTATCTTTTTTGTGAATGTGTGTCCGATTGGTTTTCATTACCATCACAATTAAAAATCAAATAAATTTATCATACTTCATACTTACAATTAGGTAAGATAGCTCAATTCACTGGTAAACCTGACTATTTGGGTGCATTTAGTTTGACCTTATTGATATCTTCAATTCTTGTTTTTTTCGATAACAGAGCTCGTTAATCAAAGTCAAAATTATGTTTTCTTCCATTAAATAGCTGAATCTTCGGATAAACTGAAAAACGTATAATTTCTTGGTCCATCATAATATCAACGATCAATTGCCATCACCAATGTTAGAAAGGAACATGAACCTGATCCACAAACTGAACAATTTTTGGGCTGGAAATGGCAAAGCCTTTCCCCAAAAGTAATAAAAGTCATTCTTTTTACTCAAAATAATTAATTCTTATGGAAGAGAGTTGTTATTTGTTATCAGGCCATCTATAAGTGTACTGTTATCGGTTTATGAATTTAGATATTTGATTGACGTACGTTTTACAAAACGCAGTCTTGCCAATTTGTTAACAAGTGGATGCTTGATACACACTAGGTAATACTGATTTCCACGAAACTTATTTCTTTTTTTGCTCTTCAAGAAAGTAAGTTGGTAGTCTTCTGGGAGTGAGATTTTTGCGCCAAAGCACGGACATTATACTGTAAGCCGTTAATCTTAAACCGTAAACCATTCACGACTTTTATTCACAGGAGGATAGTTACTTGGCTATCCCTTCATCTGAAATGACCACCACACACATAGAGTGGTCAAAATACAACATCAATTAGCCTAAGCCTCTGATGAGGGCAGAATACCACTGCCGAAACGTCAGGCGACAGAAACTTCAATTTGACTCGACTGGATTGATTGAAGACCTTCCCAATAAACGATTAGTTCGAATGCTAACTTCATTATGTATAAAAGACCGTATTATTAGACCAGTTTATTGTCGTAAAAATGCTGACGAATTTTACACTATACGGTCTGTGCTTTGGTACAAACATCTCATTCCCTGAGAACAAACAATATGCAACATTAAAAAAATAGTCGTAACGAAAGTGGACAGCTTCAGTACTCCAAAATCAAAACATGAATTTTGTCGTACTTGAGTACAACTTTGAAATGCAACAAAATAATGCAAATATTATTAAAAAATTCATCGCTTAAGATATAGTTGGATAAAAAGTGCCAAAACCTGTAGTATATCTGATACGGTCTATCAGCCATTCCTATGTGGCTTTTGGCATAATGTTAAGTTTTTTTATGCGTGTCTAGTCGACTGTTTAGACAGGTAAGTTGATAAAGAAAGAGAAAATAACAAGGAGTGAGTTGAATCGTAAAAAGTGACAATAAGTTAGAAAGCGGATCACTACCAGCCTTGCAATTGACTGTTAGTAGCATAATGTAAGAAGAAATAGTTATACATTATAAATGAACTTTCGCACTGTATGAGTTTTTGGATTAGAAGTTAGTGACTATTTAATTTTTATTGCTATTAATGTAAATCATCTTTTTAGTTAGTTATCACAGGCCGGGGATGCAGACAAGTACCTAAAGTACTTATGCGGTGAATTGAATTGTATAATAAAACAATGTAAGAATCAGGAACAAAATCTCCCTCTGTATCAAAAAATAAATAAATAAATAAATAAAATGAACCTTCGACTAAGGTTTAAATGGGTTGATGAGTTTTCATACGCTTCATTGAAAGTATTAGCGTTGTACAGTTTACCGCGTCATTCCGGGTTTCTAGTGAATATAAATAACTTTCACAACTTATCCGAAGAGGGCCCTTGTCAATTAATCAAAACGTTATGTTATAATTTTGACTTTGAGTTTCAACCTCTGATACCAAATGAATAAGAAAATTCATCTCTCGTCCTATAATATTTCTTTGCTTGGACCGTTAACTAATTAAACTTTTCAATCAACCCATCGGTTGACAGATATTTTATAATTTAATCAACGGGATTCCTTTGGAAAGAAACATGACAACATACAGAGTTAGTAATCAAACTGCTCTAGACAACATCCAATCCAAGTATTAGATAAACTTTGCTGAAATTAACTCAACCATGCTTCACTCATCGGCCTCTTTCAGTGGAAAAAAAAGATAAGATACGTTTCAGTTATCTCGAGTGGACTGTATCAACACTGGCCAGGTATTGAGCAACATACACCTTCCACAACTCACCCTGATGATGAGATCCAGCATTTCCAGGAATAAATACTACAGGGATGCCAGAAAAGCGCATAGCTTTAATTCTCGATACAGTGAAGCCTTCACCATAAGCGTATAATCCATACCTCGGAAATTGATCTTGGATTTGCTGTTCCAGTTGTATTCGCTAGTTTGAAAAAAGATGTACTTATGTAGCTTGTAACATAACATGAAATTGTGAACAGTCAAATGCCAGTACCCACTCATCGAAAGTGAAGCGAAACTTTATGTCATATGCAGGCTTCGTAGCGGTTCGGTTCAGAATGATAAATGCAACTACATGAAATAGCGTGTGATATAATAATTTGCTCGGGTTCGCTTCGCTTCTGAGTAGTACATATTTACGTTACATATTGATGTAAGGAAACTTCACTTACCACATATTGGGGTTTCTCAAACATGTAAGTCATCCCGCACGTATTTCCATCTTGGTTAAATAAATGCTTTGTTGCAGCCAGTAAATAAATCAAAAGCACCGGTAATGAAAACAGAACACATCCAAAGTAGGGTGACATTGTTCGCCAGTGCGTTGGATATGAGTCACTATCTTAATACAACATGATAAGGGAACGACGCACAGATTCATCGGGTAAGAGCAATTCGAAGTAATTTTAAATAATGCGGGTTAACGTTAGGTTGGGGCACCACTGGCGAGGTTGGATCCATTTGTGCACTTAAGTGCGACTAGAGCGGGTATAGCGTTAGTAGAGTAATTGAACGATAAGTTATAGATCTGCCTTACCCGCCGGTAACATGCGGTAAACGGTGACATGCATAGGCTCACGTTTGGAGTGCGATTAAACAGGCATATTCTAATTATCGACGTCTTCGATCTATAATGATTGCATGTATGTATATCAAAGATATTTTCAAATTGATGCGATTTAGCAGAAATTCTACATTATAAAGTACGCTACAGTAACATTTGATTGATGCAGCCCAATGCAGCCAAAGGGGTGTAGCCTCGTGTTAAATGTACGCAGCGCCCTGCTCGTGGGCAGACGCTGAAACTCTGAAAGATGCTCGAAGTGTTATTCAAACGAATTGAAATGGATGAGCAATGAAATTATTCAATACCTCAATAATTTGAATGCTTTGCACTCAAAATATTTTCCCCGTGAAGATACGACCGCGAATCATTTCTTACATATCCTAACTACGTCTTACGGCTTCTGTCAGAAACTTTATTACCAAAAGATCGCAGTGTATGATGATGATGATGACCCTACTAGGGCATATATCCTTTCGCGAAGTTGATAAGGGGCGTTGACTGAATAATATATTATTCAGTCAACGCAAGGGGTGCAGCTGGTCTAAGGTAGCAGCTAGCACTAAAGTGTAGATCGAGTGTAGTTTCAGATATCAGAAAGTCATGATGTTAATCAGTTAATGAGTATGCTCGGCTACACTTTGCATTTCGGAGAGCTGAGATCATATTCCTGCATTTTATGGTTTTAACTAAAGATTTTATCATGTATTAACTTTTGCAAGCTTTTTTTACTAGCCTCGTGTTTCTAAAATCGTAGAAATCAGTGAAATCATTCGGTAAAAAATCGATAGCAATGCACAACGATCATTGGTTGGCCTTCTTTGTGTTAAAGTGGGCTTCCCAAAAAACCTTTAAAATAGGCGCGCTCAAAATGCGTAAGAATTCGGCTATACGCACATTGTAAAATCGCCTCACTTTAAAGATCGGGTTAAAGGGTGCGACTGGACCAGGCATTTCTCAAAACGATATCAGTGGTCAGATCCAACGGAAGTGGCGAATAACATCCGTCCGTGTAGAGTTAGTCAATTGTGGATGGAACTTAGCGACATTCTAGCTCAAATCAGGCCAGGCAACTGCCACGCAAACGTCATAGCGTCACAGCGCAGCGTGCTCCGCATTAACACCCAACCTAAAAACATCAACCCTTGATGTTGGCGGTCGGCCATCTGCAGCTACAGCCACGTCATATTTGTGTGTTGTCCTGTCGGATCCGCGAGGATTTCACTCGCTTTTCCCGTGATATTAAGTTGCAAAAAAAAGCAAGGATATGAATATATTTCGGCTTTTGGGTGATCTCTCGCACCTTCTCGCAATAATCGTACTCCTCCTCAAGATATGGAAAACGAGGAGTTGTGCCGGTAAGTAACATTACTATTTACAGAAAATTTTTACGAATTCTGTAAAATATAGATCCAAATAATTCGCGTGAAAAAAAATTAGTATTTCACGGCTCCTTCCATATAAATTCTTTTCATCTTCTTCTCTCAACCACCGATCGAATTTTCACCAAGGTATCATACCTCACTCACATATTTAAAACGTCTGTGAAAATCGCACATTTGACAATACTGCAACGTCCATTCAGTCGGTATATCGACAATTGTTTAGCACTACCTGGCCGAATGGTGAATCATTGTCAATGCAATACTTTGTGCTAACTAATTTTTCATCTTTTCCAGGTATCAGCGGCAAGTCACAGATCTTATTTACGATCGTCTACACGACACGCTACCTAGACTTGGTGACCACTTACATCTCTGCCTATAACACGCTTATGAAACTCATCTTTGTCGTTGCTGCTTACGCGACTGTTTATCTCATATATATGAAGTTCAAGGCTACCTATGACCACAACCATGACACGTTCAGGTACTCAGACAACATATCTGATTGAAATCATAACGATAACTCACGATATCATATTTATTTATAGAGATTTATCAAAAAATCAAGAATTTATTAGTTTGTTGAACCTTTCTGTTTGCAGAATGGAGTTCCTGGTGATCCCTGCCCTTGCACTTGCATTGTTAATAAACCATGAACTAACTGTGTTGGAGGTGCTCTGGACATTTAGCATTTATTTGGAATCTGTGGCAATTCTACCGCAACTCTTTCTGGTCTCCAAGACCGGTGAGGCTGAGAGTATCACCAGCCATTATCTCTTCGCTCTTGGGTCATACAGGGGTCTTTACCTTTTGAACTGGGTCTACCGCTACTGGGCCGAGGATCACTATGACCTAATTGCCATAGTCGCGGGTCTTGTTCAGACAGTTCTATATTGCGATTTCTTCTATCTTTATATCACCAAAGTGCTCAAGGGCAAGAAACTTCAACTACCCGCCTAACGAGTATTACTTAAGTACCTATGCTGTGTGAGCTAACTGCCAACTCAACTACCATCAATCCGCCCCCCCTAAAGGCTATTAAGCGCAGCAGTTGTCAATTTATTATGCCAAGAAATGAGCTAATCAATTTGAGCTTAGATCTAGGCTTCATTCTCAATTGATCTATTCTTTTCTTCATCCCGCACCATAAAATGGTTGTAATTTTTTTTTTTTTTTTTCTGCATTGTAAATATTGAAGATACGCGTTGAATATCAGAGTATCGAGTTTTCACGGCAGTCAATCTGGCACCCAGCACACGTATTTTTTACGAAGTTGCCTGCACACGCGTTTCATTTTTCAATGAGTGAAGTAAATTTTTAACCGGATGATTGAAACGAGTAGAATGAGTAGAAAAATCGCCGTTTGTAACGTTTAAGTTGTTATATTATAATTTTAATTAATTAAATATGACTATGATAATTATTATACATATAAATTGTACAAGTTCAATAAAACCAAAAGACCGATAAAGCTAAACCAAGTAATGATTTATTCACTACCATTTTCAGACAATATTCGCTACCAACTATTTACAACAAGCTCCAATATGTTCAACTAAATTAGATATGTGTACTTTTTCACCGATAGTCGTCAGACGGCTGACAACTTGAACAATACCATTTTTCAAACTCTCATTATCCACTACAATGACATAAGGTACTCTAAGAATTCGCCAATCGTTGCTGTTCGGAGATACGATTGTATTCAGGCTATGCGCTCTTAATTGATTATTCAGATACACGGCCAGCTGCAGTAATTCTTCACCGTCAGTACTGTCTGCTGTTATCAATGCTTTATACGGAGAAAGTTTTGGATGAATGTGCAAAGATTCACCATCCTCAGCGTATCCGTCGCATAATAATGCAAGAAATGCAAGCTCCAAGGATGTAGTGTGCTCCACGACATACGAATTAGCGATACTTCTGTCGTTACATTCCTACGGATAACAGATAAATTCGTGAGTTAGTAGTTGCTTAAAATATGTTTCTAGTATGCGCGATTTCAGTGAATATATGAACAATCCTGTTCCTCATGTTCATGTTATGTTTTCTGTTAAGCAATCAGTCTGCAAAGTTGAATGTGTTAGAAAAAAAGAAAAATAAATCCAGAATCGCTGCTTCTTTCTTGAGACATAGAGATTTTTGTGAAATAATTGTTCATATTTTGTGTATATTGCACAAATTGCATTTATTTGAAATAAGTAAAACTCCAAATTTTTAAGAATTTTATTAACAATGATGATAATTATTCTACTGTAACATAGAAACACTCGCTCGTTAGAGAATTGATGCATTAACAATGTACACCGACCTGTAAATAAAATTGTGCTTTGCCAAAAGATATGATTTCGACGGTTAAATCCTCAGAAGGAAATTGGGCTTTGATATCCATAACATCTTGTTTTTCATTTTTTTCAGAATTCATTACTACAAATCTAGACGGATTGCTGCTAAATTTGCGCCACCAAGCTTTTCGCTCTCTTTGTTTTTTGTAGAACAAATCTTTGGCCAAAGACTTCTCGCCGAAGGTAGTTACTTTCATCGTTTGACATAACACAGGTAGAGGCAATCCGAGTACCTTTCTATGCTTAGGATCGCATTCGACAGTTTCTATTGAAGCCAAACCAAATGGTAGGCTGTCACTGTTTGTATCTCTGAGGTATTGCAGGGTTTTATTAGTCTCTGAAATCTTTGTCGGATAAACATTGTACTTTGAAGATACAACGCAATCTTTCCACCAATTGTCTTCTATATTTCGCAAGAGAAGTCGCCCAGAGGGACCACACGCAAATTCGGTTTCGGAGCCGCTTAAAAAGCCCTTGCCTAATGCAGACAATATTTTGTCTACTTTCACCATGCTATCAAGACGCTAATATTCGTCGTTAGTGAGATTGACGGGAACGTTGCCCGGCGGTGCTACGAAGTAGTTGTCCTCTGTTAATACAGCGTTTTTTAATACTTTTTTAACGTAACCGCCGTCGGAAACTTGGTCGTCTCGAAGATAAAGTTTTTCGTTTTCCAGTACGGTGTACATTGGCTGAATATCCTCGTCGAGTTTTATCGAGTGCAGCTGGTTAGCAAAGTTTATTGCAGCTTGGAGCCTCGCGACACTTTTCTCGCTGCCGAAATCTACCAAGGATAACCTCTCCAACTGTTCTATGGATTTTCTGTCTACAGTTAGAGCTAACCTTTCGGCATCGTGTGATAATTTAGTAGCAAAATTTCGCGGCCAATAATTCTTCCCTAACTTCCAAACCATACGTTCGAATTTAACCATTTGTTTGCTGATGGTTCGAGAAAAATAAAGAATGTGGGATCTCGCGAACAACTGTTTAAACTTGTTTTATTTTTCAATTACGTGATTGGCTGTCTAGATAGACATCGTCTGCTAAAGCACTGGAAGGGTAGGGTGGTGATTCAAATTTCAGAGGAATTTTAAAGTAGAGTCAATCGTTTGAACATTATTTTGTTTAAGTAAAGAGATTTCTGCCTAGACGTATAAGTATACATTGGCGAGAATTGATATTCGATTAAGATTTTCGAAATACCCCAGAGAGCTAAATGATGGTGAAAATACATAATAATGCTCTAAGATTGATTACAAGTAATGCGGCAACTTTGCCTTCGTTAACGTCCGCATAAAGCGATGTTATCACAAGCGACCTAGTATATATGGTGATTATGATTGATTAGGATTATGATTGCCGTAAAATGTCATCAATATGCTGACAACTGGATGAGCATCAATTGCAGCAATGAATAACACGACGCGTACTGGGAGGAAAAAAACAAAAACAGGCAACCAGTTGCCCGTTCTTTAATTGTCAACTTTTACCGGCATTAACAGAGGCTTTTATCCATACTTTTGGTGCAAATTTAATACTGTTATTCAATAATGGTAGCTAATTTTACCAGGACACTAAGACTGCAAGATTATATTCGGCTACTATAATATCTGTAGGAAGAGATACATAAAAAGTTATTCTCTAATCATAAATGATCTTTCCTTTTGAAATCCTGCAAAAACTGATTGCAATCGGACACAACTGTATGACACATACATATAATTAAAGTAAGCAAATGTTGCAAAAGCAAATAAAAATTGGCTCTCTTCGGTCTTTTCCTAAGTCTTTTCACTGTTGCTATACGGCTTATCTACATACTACATAACGATGTGGCTCATTGTTAGAACTACGGCAACCTTTCGAACTATCCTGGAATATGAGCCTATAAAATCCATTCAGCAAACATCGTTGTGGCGCTGTTGAAATTCAGCAGCCAAATGCAAAGCTAAAGGTGGCTGGAGGCATCTAGATACAGTAGTATCTAGATTCATTTTATATTAAGTAAAGTATCTAGATACGTTAAATTTCTTTCATTTTCATCTGAATCTATACATCGTATTTTATTGTGTTCGTTAACCTGCATTCAAATTGTTTATAAGAGTACATACATGTATTTATCACAATGTCAACGAAGCGAAGTAAATCTGATTCTTCAAATTCGACGAAGAAAAGAAAAACTTTGACTTTGGAATTAAAACACAACATTGTTAGGAATTTTGAAGGAGGAATGAAAACTCGTGAAATAGCACAGAAGTTCAACCTTTCTTACACTACTGTCCATTCAATCATAAAGGATAAAAATAAAATTCTCGATGCTGTTAAAAACGCTCAGTCATTAAATTCAAGCTTAATTCGAAAACGACACGGGATTATTGCTGACACTGAGATTTTGCTTATAGCATGGTGTCAAAGTCAGGTAAATGTGAAGGATTGTCCAATAGACCAGAATACTATATGCAACAAAGCAAAACAGATTTTCGACAAACTAAAACAAGAAGCTGGAGATGATGGAAAAAATGAGAATTTTGTAGCCAGCAATGGTTGGTTCTGTCGTTTTAAAAAACGTTGCAATTGGCACAAGATTGCAGAGAGTGGAGAGGCGGCAAATGCCGATAAAGAAGCTGCATTTTCGTTTTCCGATAAATTTAAGGGCTTAATAGAGGAAGGTGGCTATTCGGCACGGACCGTATTTAACGTGAATGAGACAGGCCTCTTTTGGAAAAAGATGCCCAAAAGCACATTAATCGCGCGCGAAAAAAAGACATTCCTTGGATTCGAGGCTACGAAAGATCGATTAACCGTTATGCTTGGGGGAAATGCTGCTGGCGATCGCAAACTAAAACCTCTTTTGGTGTATTATTCTGAAAATCCCAGAGCTTTGAAAAATAAATCGAAATCAGGCCTGCCAGTGATTTGGAAGTATAACTGTAAAGCTCGTGTAACTGCTTCTTTATTTGAAGAATGGTTTGGTAATCATTTTATCCCGGAAACTGAGCGCTACTGCGAGTCTCAAAATCTCCCATTTAAAGTGATACTGGTTCTGGACGATGCACCAGGGCATCCGCCAGCTACCCTTATCGACTTCGACCCTCGTGTTAAAGTAGTTTTTTTGCCATCAAATACCACCAGTGTACTCCAACCTATGGATAGTGTTATGAAAACTTTCAAAGCTTACTACACTCGACGATCATTTGCACGTTTATGTGAAGCTATGACCCAAGATGACAACTTGTCTCTTAAAGATTTTTGGAAAAATTTTAATGTTCTCGACGCTGTTAGGATCATCGTAGAATCGTGGGCCGAAGTTTCCAGCAAAACATTGGAGGGTGTTTGGAAGAAGCTTTGCCCAATCTTCTTTACTCAGACACCTAACACAGCTCCAGAAAGTGATCAGGTCAACCAAGCAATAGAAGACGTCGTCACTTTAGCAAGGCAAATCAATTTAGAGGTCGATAGAAAAGACGTCAACGAACTCTTGGAATCGCATGAAGAGGAGCTTACGCTTGACGACCTTATTGAAATGCAACGACAAAATGCTGTTGAAGACGAAGATTCTGAGCCGGCACCACCGGAGAAACTTATGACCGTTGCAAAGTTAACAGAGGGTCTTGACTTTATTAAAAATGGAATTCGAATTTTAGAAGAAATAGATTCTAATGAGGAGCGCGTAATGGCTGCAAAACAAAACATACAACGGTCGATTGCTTCTTATGTGGAAATCTTACGCGAGAATGAAAAGTCTTTGATTCACCAAACGAATTACCTTGATTTTATGAAACCATCTACTTCGAATAAATAACTTGTATCACGTTTTATCATTTTATTTGTTTGTAAATTACAAAGTATTATATTTGTTAATTTGTTGAATAAGATCTAATTAAAGCTAGTACATACCCTGATAGGGTAAGGTGGTGCAAGAGCGCGCAGTGTACAAGAGTACGCAAAGCCATTATCTAATCACGAAACAATGTTTTTCGGCTAATTTCAGTTGCTAACTGTCCACTGACATCCCAAGTATACTTTCGAAAAAATCTGCGTGTCCTCATATAATTTCCGAAGATTCAAGTGAGAAAAAGTGATTTTGACCCCTGTGATCTAATATCTATGAATTTTCTAAACAGGATTGTGAGAAAGATTGGAAAGGTAAACTACTTTTTTTTGTTCATTTGAGTGAGGTTATGATTGGACTAGTCACCCGCCACGTGATTTGGATATTCCTCCGAAGAGATGACAGTAGTGACGTTACAGAGTTGTTTAGTCCGGATAGTGCAAGAGTGCGCAATGCCAAAATGCCCATATTCACCCAACATTTTTACTTGACGTGGATAATTTTTTGTCAGATATGTTGTCCAGGCTGCTCAGAAATGTATAAAGAACCGATCGTAGCAGATTGGATCGAGTGCATTTCTTGCAGAGACATGGTGGCACGAGAAGTGCACAGCCTATAACTGCGCACTCTTGTCCTCATTGCTTGTGCAAGAGTGCGCATTACGGCGGCTGATCTTTTTTTAATTATTTCCTAAAGCATTACTTATAAGTTTATTATTAATTTTTTTTTCATCACCTAAATAACCAAAGATAATAAATAAAATATAACACCGTCCCTGAAATCTTTTTATTTATTCTTATGAAATGGAATAGCGAAAGTGCGCACTCCTGCACCACCTTACCCTACTCCTATGATTTGTTGTTTTCTTGTTAAATTCATATGGAAATCTGTAGGTACCCCGACTTACATAAATTTCGACTCACGTTATGCTTCCCGGTCCCATCATATTACGCAACTCCGGGGATTGCTGTATTCTGTAAAATATATTTATATCTCGCTCAAAATACTCCCGAAGATTTTTCCGAAAATATTAACACACAAGCGAATTGCTTTGATTTTTGCGAACTTATTGGCGGCAGCAAAATTAACGGTGAAACTCGGTACTCCGCGAATAAATGCACATCTTCAAAATGCTGTAACTCGATGAAAAAAAGTCAAAAAAAATCATTTTGAAAAGCATTTTGAAGGTTGAATTTTCACCTTCAAGATGGTTTTTTGACATTTTTTCTACGCTTATTTCTGACTTTGTCGCGTAGGTTTGAGCGCAGAGTTTCGAAATGGTGAGTAAACCAAGTTTTTCAAAGTTCTTTGTGGAGCGTTAAAAAAATCACGGAGAATTTTAGAGATAGCCATTGTGCAGCCTGAAATCTCCTCGCGAAAAAAAGTTAAAAAGAAACATTCTGAAGAGGAGATTTCAGGCTGCAAGATGGCTATCTCGAAAATTCTCTGTGATTTTTTTAACTCGCCACAGAGAACTTTGAAAACCTTGGTTTTCTCTACGTTTCGTAACTCTGCGCTCGAACCTACGTCACGAGGTCAGAAATGACAGTAGAAAGAATTCCAACCAAGCATCTCGATGATGAAATTTAAACCTTCAGAATGCCTTTTGAACTGATTTTTTTTCGACTTTTTTTTTCATTGAGCTATACAGCATTTTGAAGATGGGCATTTTTTGCGCGGAGTGCTGAGTACGCGCGTGATTTTAATTCATTCAACCGGGTTATTGGCGGTTGATTTGAGCGAATGAAAATCCGTCTATAAAAGGCTGTGGGCCAATCGCATGCGCTCCTACCGCGCACAGGTCATATGACTAGAAATGTCAAAATATAGAAATGTCAAGCCAGTGAGGTTAGGGTTTCCAGAATTATAATCAGTCGTAGGCAGTGGGCGGATGATCACAAGATATATTCCAATCATCATAAAACATGCACGACACGTCAGAGCGTAGATTTGAGATCGAATGTAAGCTAGAAGCCGAGGTGGGAGGCTTAACTGCGTTAAAAGCCGAGATTGATCGTAGCAAACGAGTAACTGACGGTATTGTTGGTATTCTGTCATCCCTGGAGCAACGTCTAGCAAGGCTGCAGCGTACCATCTTACCAGTCTACACCGAGACAGGAAATCTCCAACGACAACAGCATGGTAAGCCCGTTCATCAGTTTTTTGAACATATCTTGCACACCAGTCTCGAGTTTTAACATTTACATCAAACTCTTATTCAAGGATTACTATAATTGATATCAAGTAACACAGATACAACACGCAGAATCAGCATTACTGTATGGAGATGCGTTGTATCTATATACTGTTACTGCTTCAGTTTTTTAAAGTATAAAATAGGCTCGAGAAGTAAAAGTGCAACCTAATTAAACCAATTGAAAATTATGAGATCTCAAGATAGTAATGGATTGTCTAGCGTTCACTTTGGTATCTGTATTTTTTTCTCTAGACATAGAAAAAACACTGTCAATACTCGACCATGCGATTGGTTACTATGGAGTTTGCCAAGAAGTCGAGTCAGCAGTCCGGAGTGGACCCACAGGTGCCGGTGGGCTGAGTGCTTTTCTGGATGCCATGAACCGGCTCCATAATGCACAGCGATATTTCCAGAAGAACAATCCTAGTTCAGTTGAATTGGAAAATGTCTCTACGATGTTCACCCTTGGTTCTGAATCCTTGTACGCTGAGTTCAAGGACATTCTGGCAAGACAGAGCAAGCCGGTCTTACCAATTATTTTACTAGACTTGATATCGCCAGACGAAGATCCCAGTGGAAGTGAAGATGCTTACCAATCTTTATGCCAATTGCCGGAAAGTGTTCTTGACGATTTAGTCAAAATAGCTGGCTGGCTGGAGGAAAGGGGCTACCGTGAGCATGGACAAATCTACTCGTCTGTTAGATCCGCGATCGTTCTCAAATCTCTACAACTTCTGAAGGAGCATCAGAGAAGTGCCAGCGGTGGAAGCATTCATGCTACCAGTCCCATGCCTGTAATATCAATCTATTTTCATTGTACTGAGTAGCTGCCCTATTGTAAATAACAACACCTCTTGTAGCTTAAATTTGCAGCTAATCTTATCCATATTATTCAGGCTGATGAATCTGTCTGCTATTTTTACTTGACTGTAACATAAAGCATTTACAGAAGTAATTTTCACAAGTCAACTGTACACTCTTACACGCAGTTTGAAAAGTTACATGGCAAGAGCATAAGCCACTTTAGAGATTTTGTGATTGTCTTAAGTTTTTGGAGTTCCAGGCAGAACTCACTCCCGAAAATTCAACAAATATTAATAATTGAAACAAACTGTTGACATCCAACTGGATCGTATTTGAGAATCACCAACTAGGTTTTTAGTAATTCAAACAAAAGTACAATGATAGAATGCTACTTATATAAAACAACGGGCTTTTTCTGTAGTGAATTGAAAAATCTCCGAATCAAATTCAAATCCATTTCTCCAGTATTTGAAGCTTATCTGTGTAACCTCTTATCATGCCATATTCAAGAATTCAAAAGAATCTTGTCTAAGTAATTAATTAATATTATAGAGATCCAAATTCCCGAGCAGACACTCTTCAGTGGCACAAGAAAATGCAGGGCGCAGAGCATCACGAAGACTGCAACATGTATTGGAAAAAAAGGCTAGTAAGATGTTATTCAGAGCTTCACAAACAACAGGATTAGGGCTATCTTTACCCTCATCTCGAAGGTCTCAGCCCCAGCTCTCTGGTTACGTAGCCGAAGATGCTGCACCAGATGAACAGGAAATGGATAATTATATGTTGCTGGCTGCCGGACTCCATAAACTCATGCAGTCTGAGCGAGCTCTTTTAGCTCGTATACTGCCTCCAACATTGCGACCTCAAGTGCTAGAGGCAACCGTGCGTGATGCCATGGACTTGGTAGCGCATGAGGGCGAGAGCATTGCTGCACGTGCTAAGCGATGCATAGCAAAACGAGATTTCACAGCTGTTCTATTTGTCTTTCCTATTCTTAAACATCTTGGCGAATTGAGGCCAGACTTGGAAAGGACCGTGGAAGGCTGTGACTATGCACTGCGGTCCAAATTCGCCTCAGTACTTAACACCTTGAATTCTACGGTACGTGTGTTATCGATTATTGTTCAGAGTCCATATAAGAGATTCTTTTGAAAACTTTGGAATCTCGAAACAATAAACCGTTATAAATGGTAGTATCCCATTGGCATATGTAATCTACCACTTCGAACATAGTTTATTTTTTAATTCTATGTTACTCAATGGTTCCATTGTTCTCATTCTCTTAATATTTATTAATTTAAATATAATTCACTGATTTGCCACAAAGGGTGCCAAAGCATTGGAGGATTTTGCGGAAAGTGTTCGAAATGATTCAGGAGCTGCTCTGCCTAAAGATGGAACAGTTGCAGAAAGTACAAGTAATGTTCTAGGATTTTTGGAACATCTCTCCGAATACGCAGATACAGCCGCTGCTGTATTGGTACGTAGTACAGGTACAGACAATTCTTATGGCAATGCATTGGCTTCGTTACCTCAGCAAGGGGAAGATAATCACAGGATACTACTTGGAGTCTACATCAGTCAGTATTATTCTATTATTTACGCTTGTATTCCAATAAAGTGAACAAAACGAATTTTGCTGCATTCAAAATATTGAGCAGTTGAAATTAGGCATTGAATTTGTAAGTTCCCTTGGCTAGACAGAAATATAAGTGATTTTATATGTCTTGTTTTGCACAGAAAAGGTATTGGCACAGCTTAATTTGGCCCTTGTGAATAGAAGCGACACGTCATATTCAGATGGAGCATTGCGAATGCTATTCCGCTTGAACAATCACAACTACGTGATAAACGCATTGCGTCGTAGCTCACTTATGGAGTTGCTACTGCTGGCTGAACCATCGGCCGAGAGAACCTACCAGGACCTGTTAGTTCGGGATAAAGTTAATTATGTTACCGCTACATTTGCTAAAGCAATGATTCATCTTGAGTTATCCGACGAACTAGGTAAGATTGATCAAAAGTTTACTTTACGAAGTAGGAATTTAACGTGAAATAACATTGATGGTAACATCGTAAGCAGTCCAAACAGGAAGCCAATAGTTGATGGTGTTCGAAAATCAAGTGAAACACTTACTCGTGTAGCTCAAAAGTCATAGGTTTATATTTGGTGTGGATCATTGGACTGATATTATCATTAATACTGTTAGATTCAACAAGATTCTTGTTACATTTTTTTTTGTTACAATGTAAGATACAGAGTTCAATTAGTATCCGTGCTGGTTTAAGGGGCTAAATACACTGTGGAAATAATTTGGTTCAAATCACAGAAACGTTCTGGAGAAATATTCTATTACCTCGCTCTTTGACAGCTGACTACTTGTGCTTTCATTTTATGGACTTTGCCTCATATAGATTGATTGCGCCAAAGAAAAAGTGGTTCTTACATAATACATGACATATCGTGCGTTGAAACTTTTTGAAATTTCGAGGGAATATTGTAAAATGTCATTCCGGGGCAAACCAATAATATACATCGAGATTAGGTCAATTTTCTATGGGTGTAAGCACGTTAACACACTTCTGTTTCTCAAATTTAACAAAAAAAAGTACAACAATGAATGATTTTCGTGTCTGAAAATTAAATTCATCGGATATCATTGGTTTGCACCAGAATTGCACCAATGTCAAATGTTCTCTTCAAATTTGAAGAAGGTCAATGTAAAAATCCAACTGTAAGGACAATAAAATATTTTCAAAGTGTATATGCCCACATAAGTAACTTTTTTTTTCATATCGACTTGTCATATACTTCTGGTGTGATCAGTGTACTATTCAAAAAATAAAGCGATCTGACCTAGATGGCCCGCAATTCATTTTGCTGCGTGTAACAATTCAAATAATAAATCGTTCGTCGCGCCAATGATTTCCAATTTTCTATTTCAGAATTAGGACCAAAAGTCATAAAAGAGCGATTCACAGGATTTACACGCGAGTTTGATGAAGCTGCCAAGAATCAGCGCTCGTATACAGTCCCAGACCCTCGACTTCGGGAAGAGTTACGTCATGCTTTGCGAAATTCTCTGCTACCACACTATACCGCCTTTCATGTTAAATACCGTAGTACACAATTCTCGAAAAACCCTGCGAAACACGCGAAATACTCGCCTGATCAAGTTTCCTCTCTGATTGGAACATTTTTTGATGCTGCTGCATAATCACATTATATACACAGTCCAATGGGATGAGTCTGAGATCAGTGGGGCAAATATGCAGGATCTAGAAGATAAATTATATTTTCTCACTGTTCGATATTCACCTAGTTAAATCCAGGTTCAATAATTTGTATAAAAATGTAATATTAAAGTTAATTTTCAGAAAATTTGATTTTCGATTCATTAAGGCAAGATGTTCAGCATATTTCACCTTGTTTTTTCCACTGGATTCCACTGTACTATGAGTGAAACTCTGGCCGGATAGAATTTTTGATAGTAGTCAGTGGAATTCTAAAAGGATGGCAGGGAATTCAACTAATATGATGGATATCGAAACTATGCTACATACTATACGTAACGGAAATTTGATTTAATAGAAACAAGAAGCTTATCATCGTAGTGCAGTCGGAATGTACTTGACTTCTAACGTGGAATATGGTATGGATGGTGATTTCTTTATAGGTCGATAAGACGTTCAGGAATGTGCTCTAGAAAGTGGTAGATAAGTTAGGTCCGGGTTTCGCCGTATAAAATGATCAAAAATTAAAAAAGTGGTTTTTTGATGTCATACTTTTTTCTATTAGCCTTAGAGAAAGCCTTTTCAGACAAAAGTTGTCTGTCGTTTCAGTCTCCATAAAAAAGTCCTATGAACAAATCACGTAAAATAGTTGGTTCGTTCATAAATTGTAAAAAATAATCACGAGAGTAATTCTTGTTGATTATTGTAATTAATATGGTTTATTTTGCCAGCCATAACATATCCCACATTCGAAGTCTGCAAATATTTTGTATATTCCGACTGGACTGTCAACAGTCAAAAAAAATGTAATAAAACAACCAAAGAATGCAAAATATATTGTTTTACCTGAAAACAGTCTAATCAATTATACCTTTCAACTATGTACTTGTTCTTTCATAATGTACATATCTCTCACAATCAAACTCATTGCGATTTTGTCTAACTAGCAAAATAGTCTCGAAAGTTTATCAGGTTTCTTTCAATGACACATAGTGCAATAACATTGATTAACAATGATAATTGAGTCAAGGCGCACTTGAGACAAGCTCGTTATTGTCCACGAATTGTTTACGATACACGAAGGGTGAAGAACTTCAGTGGAATCCCTTAATTATATTCATTATTTCGGATTTAAGGAGGAAAAGTTTCGAACAAAAATTTTAAATTTTGAGGGAATATTCGAGACATTTTATCTAATTGTAAGAAGTCAGCTTGGGTTTTTTTTTTTTTCAATTGAACATATTTCTTCTACCAGCATTGTAGCTTAGATAAAAACAAATCTAATTGGACAGAATGAGCAGTCCCAAGGGAATCTACTCAACAGGCACTCACGGTTCACCAGTATTGCAGGTATAGAGTCAATAGAGGGTGAAAATTATTGATAGTTATATCAATCTCGTCTGATAATTTTTTTTATTTTCAGCTATACCTGTTCAGAATGTTTCATCCTGAAAAAATCATCCGATATAAAGAAACTTGAAAAATGATGAATTGTTGTAGGTAAACTGTGAGAATAGATAGAATATTGTTTTTTTTTTTTATACGGGTATAATTTTCAATCAAAATGAGAGTTACGATCCAAAAGATGAGAGTTTTAGGTCGGCTCAGTAGTCTTAAGCAGTCCGAACGGACACAAAAATACTCCAAGTTAAATATAAGCTATATTTTTGGTTGAATCAAAGTGAAACCTTTTTGAAAAATCATTTCAAAGACTCTTGTATCATATATCAAAATTTGAAAAGAAAGAAAATTTCAGGAAGCGAAATTTATGAGGCGAGACATACTTCCTATATAAGGTGAGTGCCTAAAAATTGATTGGAAAGCTCTCGTATGTTAAATACTTTGTATCACGGTCTTACAGGTAATCCGAATATCGCAATCGGTGAATTAGTGATAAAATAATATTGGAAAGAGTAGGTACTATTGGTTTGTAACCAAGTGAATTCTTGGATAAATACTAAATGAATATCACTAGAGAGCGTGATGTGCGTATTATCTTAAAAGGCTCAATCAATCAAAACCAAATGAATATGGAAAGAACAATAATGTATAATAAACACCCATTTAATAAAGCCAATTTAGTTACAATAACGGTTTCTTTAAATTTCAATTACAATTGATTCCTTATCCTGCCGTTATCTTGCATATAATTTACAACTGCTACACGATCATCCATTACAGTTTAGCCAAGATGTAATAGAGATGTGTGCATTTGATTTTTTTACTATAAAAACAAGCAACGTGTATTTTAGATTCGTTTAGTAGGTAATGTGTTACGATAATAGCAGGAATAAGCTTTAACCTCGGCAATTATATACAATTAGAATATGTTTTTGCTCACATTCAATTTTTCACTCTCTCTTTCTCTCTCTCTCTCTCTCTCTCTCTTTTTTCCCCTCACACCACTCAACACTTGCAATAACATTTATTCATTGCCTGGACCTGATTTGTTATTATTATTGCAAGTTTTAGTTACAGTTATTGAGTTATGTAGTGAGTTTACAATAAAAGATAGAGTTCATTAGAAAAAAATCTCTATAAGGTCCAACAACAGTCAATTTTATAATAATAGACAGAGACAACACAGTTTGCCTTGCACCTGAGAGATACACAGTTTTTCGTAACGATAAATAGAAAGCACACTTTCGGCTCATTGTCAGAGCATTTCGCATCCACAATTGCATCTAACATTATATCCCAATCCATACTCTAGCTGAGAGATTGTAATCTTTCTAATGTTCGCTAAGCCGAAAGTAGCCGAAAGTATTCGTTGTTCCTCTTTCGAAATGCAGCGGCAAAAACGCCCATCTTTCTGACATTAGCAGTCCACTCTTATGGAGTTTGTCAATGTTTTTATATGACTGATTAGAGGGTCTGAAGAATCATTCATTGCCAATGTCAGCCCCAAATTTCACTATACTGACATTGAATATATTTTGGTAATGCCGTAAAAACAAATCACAGGCGTAATTCATCTGATTTCATATGATGATTCGATCGTATGCATAAAGACTGGCGATGGGCGGAGATGAGGGTAGGGATGGGGCAGGGGTGGGACATAGTAACGTCATTGCTTCATCGTTATGTAATATTATTAAAATCGCGTATACCTAAAATCTATATATCTATACTTTATGTGTGGTATGTATAATATAATCATAATAGGTTTAATTTTTTTTTTTTTCATCATTTATATATAATTATTAATAATCATTATTATTATTATACTCTAATATACTGTACACAATCAGTTTGGTTCCTTCTACATCCCTCCGGTCTCATTAGCCGAGTCACCAATTTTGAATTTAAGCTGTTTCAACGTTCTTAACTTAGTTCAATGCGCATAGCTATAGCACTACATTCATTTGATTTATTTAACGGACGTTGTGGTATTATTAATATTATTTTATAACACAATATGGAACCTAAATGATCAAGAAGAGATATGACATAAAAAAGTAACAAAGCTTGTCTGTAAATGCAATCTATTGACTTTTATCCTGTGAAAATTGAGAAATTTAGCAGTTCTTTTGTAATTCATCCAACAAGATGGTATGCATGTGTATATAGTTACATTGTGCCGCTACATGCCGCTTTGTGCATTATGAACTTGTGCTAGCTACGGTGGTGACCGATATTTCCAATATTTCTCTTTAGCATTAGCTGTTGGAAGATGGTGGGTTCCTGTGCGAATGAAACAGATGAAGAAAGGAATGGGGAAAATGGAGGGGGCATATAGGTAGGTATACTGGCATTAGTTGAAACAATTAATATTATAGGAGAAAACACCTGCGCTTCGGCTTGTGATGGATTGGGGGAATGAGGACGGCGCGTATCGCTTCGTCGAATACCGTCTTCAGGCCTTTCTGCGTCAATGCCGAGCATTCCAGGTACTTGACGGCTCCAATTTCTTTCGCCATTGCCAAACCCTGTTCAAATCATAAATAACATATATATAACATTAGATATCTGGACTTTATGCATTAATTAAGAAGCTGAAATGAAAAGGGAACTAAATCTTATTGCGGGAACTAGATTTTTCAACTTATTGCCAAAAAGTCTTAAACAATATTTAAAGTATCATTGATCCTGTGATCTAGTATTGACTTCACATTTTTGAGCCTTCAAAATATTGATTGCACTGAAGAAAAAGTGGTTGTCGTGGAATAGGGATCACATCGTCTATTGAAACTGTTTCAAATTTGTAGGGATTATTATAAAATCATGTCAATTCGGAGGAAAAACTGGGTAATAATACATAGAAGTGGGGTCAGTCTTCTATTGCTGTAAGCACGCTACATACTTTTTTTTATGAATATTTACAAGAAAAAAAAAAAATGGCATCAAATCAACAATTTCCGCTAGGCTGTCGGCAGTGGCCCGGGAGCCACCTCTTATCTGCACTTGTATTCGTTAACTTTAGAGGGCTCCTACTTAAAAACGGTTGTTTTCTTCACATTTGATCATTGATAACTTTTGTCTTGGATTTTATCTAGGAATCCAATTGCTACCAGGAAAGTCCCTTATTCTGATACATCCTGTATAGATAACATCGATAAGTGACAGTGACAAATATTAGGAGTTGGAAGTGACGATCGGTGGAGTATTCAGCGTATGGTGTGACCACGAGTTTGCTAGTTTTTGAAGGGCGTTAATGTCCAGCAGTGTACACAATCAATTTAATTCCATCTAGATCCCTCTTGTCTCATTAGCCGAGTTACCAATTTTAAATTCAGCCTATTTCAACATTCTCAACTTAATTTAATACGCATAGAGCTTATACACATGTCGGAACCTTAGCCGCCACTGATATCTATACTAACTGGATAGCGGATGTAGTACTTCGATAGTTTCCTATGCGCTTGCGTAAACACACACAAACACAAACTACAAAAGAGTTTAGTCTGTGTACAAGATGTAACGCATGCGTGCATACATTTTGTCTAGTTCCTAGGCACTTGTAGAGGGTCTGATGGCGCTTTGAAGAAATTTCTAATTGTGGCAATGGCGGTCACAGTGATATGTTATCCAGTTAGTATAGAGATCAGTGATAGCCCATGAGAGAAACGGAAGCTAGCACAGGATGTGGTTTGCTTTGTATAGCAGTGGTGTATCTAGGGTGAATGAGTGCCCTAAACACTCACACAAAAGGGCTTATCAGATTAGTAAATGGAAAGATTGCCATGAATGTTTTGAAAATTTTTCAGTCTATCTAAAGTATTCAGCAGGAATCTGAATGTAAATGAAGCATCTAAATGTAAAGTGAATTTTTTAATACGGGTAAAAAAAATAACACTACATTATAATAAATGACTCTTCATTTATTTATATGCCGTATACTATTGAGATAAAGATTAACGGCTCACCTGAATCTCTCCAAAGCAAAACAGAAAAACAAACATGGCCTACGTACCAGGGCCCTGTGCTACGAGTGTGCTGCTCAGGGTCTTCAATATGAATTGACCAATCAAAGCTTCTGAGAAAAAGAAGGCATATTCGGTACCTCAGTCTGTCTCACGCTTGTCTACCATTTGCACTACGGAGTACGCTAGGCTTTCTCCATGTGTATATGCTCTAAGGCTATAGCACTACATTTATTCAATTAATTTAACGGATGTCGTCATAATATTATTATTAACATTGATATTATTATTAATATTATTATTATTATATGATCACATAGTACGAAACTTTGATGAACAAGAAGAGATATGATATAAAAAAGTAACAAAGCTATTCTGTAAATGCAATCTATTGACTTTTATCCTGTGGAAATTAAATAATTTAGCAGTTCTTTTGTGATTCATCGAACAAGATGGTATATGTTCACATTGCGCCGCTACGTGCCGCTTTCTGCATTATGAATTTGTACTAGCTTTGATGGTGACCACTATTTCCAATATTTCTCATTAGCATTAGCTGTTGGAAGATGGTGAGTTCCTGTGCGAAGTCAACAGATGAAGAAAGGAATGGAAAATTTGAGAAGGCATACAGGTAGGTATACTGGCATTGGTTGAAAAACTTAATATTATAGGAGATTACACGAGCGCTTTGGCTTGTGTTGGATTGGGGGAATAAGGACGGCGCGTATCACTTCGTCGAATACCGTCTTCAAGCCTTTCTGCGCCAATGCCGAGCATTCCAGGTACCTGACGGCGACAATTTCCTTTGCCATTGCCAAACCCTGTTCAAATCATAAATTACATGGATAACATAAGGTGTATGGACTTCACATATTAATTGAAAAGCTGATAGGAAAAAGGGAGTAAATGGTATTGTGGAAACTGGACTTTTCAACTTAACGTTAATGCAGTTTTTCATCCATACCCTGAATTATTATTTTAGATTAAACCATTTCAGATTTAAGCATTCCTGAATCTACAATGGAGGAGTTATGTGGAATAAGGGCATTTCTCAAGATATTCCCTTCCTGATTTACAGGCGTATTCGTTCAAAGTGTGCAATGTATTTTTTAGAAGAAAAATATGACTGATGAAATATTCAAACGGTGCATGGACTAAAGGCATTCAGCACCATCTCAGGTTACTCAGGTAATTATGTCAAGAGTACCATTTCGGAAATGAGAATTTATTCCATATAACTGTTCAATTGCTGAAGGACTTTGTCAAATGGTGTTTCACGCATTCTTGTAGCGTCCCATATTTTCCTGTCATTCAAAACGTCTTATATAATATTTGAATAATCATTCATTCAACAAAATTTTAGTACTTTGAAAAGGAATGTATCATCAACATAACATTGAAACAGCTCATTTATGATCGGGATGTTTTCTGTGCAGAACTATCCAGTCCGTCACGCTGACATCTTATAAACATAATCAGTTCATGTAAACTTCATAACTTAAAGATTTGTTATTTTCGTTTAAAACTCTGGAAGCCAGATTTGTTTGTTGATTTGTTTCTAACTCCATAAGAAACACGTCATCTCTTACACAAATCGATTCAGATCGCGTGTTAATGGTATTTCTCAACTGCTTATAGATCTGATGTTAGTCTTGGCATAGGTAATGAAAACAAAATTTGAAAGTTGGTTGTTATGCTTGGTATATACCTGATATTTGAATAATGACTCAGACGATTCTTACTACTAAATGGTAGCCCAACTTGATATGAACAGGATAATTCAAAACTATAGCTACATTTGAAATAGAAAATACTAGCCTCAAGGGGTGTGACACCAGGACTTCAAATGTCACTTATGGGTATTTTGTAGGGTAAAAGAATGGGCTAAAAAAAAACACTGTAAATATGTATTTTCAGAGTCTCGTTTGTCATACCACCATGAAGAATGTGAAATGAAAAAAAAGTAGTAACATCATAAGATGATTCGACAGCAGGGATACAGTTTATGCTGGATTTTGTATGAGCTGAGTAAGCTATAACTTAGAGCTTCGAGAAATGCCCAACTTCAATAATTTAGCATATTTCAGTTGTAGACAGAATAACAATGCCGTCAGACAAATTATTCCAATTGATGATTTTATGTATAGAATTTGATAAGCTGTGTAGCTTGTCTTTCGACGACATATGACTTCACAAAACAAAAATTTCTAGACTCATCATCAGAAAGATAAGGCGTTTACAACCCTTATACACCCTAAAAAGACGACGCGATACATGGAACTGGATAAATACCCAACAATCCAATGAATTGAAGAATGACACAGAGTCTATACCTATACCTGAAATTTATTGCTAAATAATGGCTAGAAGCCAATCAAACTGTGTCAAAGTATTGCATCATTGCCATTGTGAATCAAGTCAGCATTACTTTGGCATGGAATCACTCATTGTTTGATCACTTTATCAATACTCAATATTTTTCTCAGAATATAGTCCCGATACAGATTTCAACAGCTAATTACACAACGCAGCATACAGATGAAATAATCCGCAGCAGTCTACATTTTGGCATTATATTGTTTTGCTCGGAGAACATAAATACCAATTACACTATTTAATGAGACAAATTATAACTCATTATGACATTTGTATTACATAATGTAATATCAGCCATTGAGCAAGTTCAGGTTTGAACAACCGTAGCATATTCCGTTTCAGAGCTCCTAGTACAACACTTACATTATTAATTATGTTACAATAATGTAAAATCCTGGAGATAATCGCCCTCCAAATATATCACGTGACATATGTCAGCTATTCTTTCAAATAATCCAGCTTCCCTTTTTCTCATCTAACGTTTTTCCTAATCCTTTACCAAGGTTTATCATAGGCTTGAGATAATCATTGTCTTTCAAACTCCAGTGCATAATTAATCTGTTTAGCCTAATCAAGCTATTTCAGTTAAACCTTATCTAACGAATCAGTGCCACTCAGTAGTGGTGAATGTAGTAGACAAACAGTGCAAGTTATATAGAAGCTTATTACTATCTTGTTTTGTATTAATGTAATTGATATGAAATGCTTGGAAAGCGATGTCATGTTCTGGGAACACGTATTATTAGATAACTATAGCCCTCAATCTAAATCCTTGAATTGTTGAATTTTTAAAACTGCTGAAATTCTGTAATTAGTGATACAGTAATTATAAATTTTATACAATTCGTCGCGCTTAGTTATCCGAAAATGAACTATAAATTCAAATGCTGCTCAATTGTGGATGTCTGAAGAACAGTCCGATTGCACATAGAAAGTTAAACTATCGTCTTGGTCGAAAATTGCCTAGTAAACATGTAAACAGTTCTTACTATATTTATTATATTTAGTTAAAATTCCCTAATATTTTTAACTTTTCCATGTTCCCGAGTTTTAAGCTTACCCTGCCGTGAGTTTTACATGTTGTCAATCCATCTATCTGTAAAATAACTCTGGACAGATTTGACTAACGTGATATAAAAAATTTAGTATAAAAATAGAACAGAGCTGGGGGCACTCGTTACAATCTAGTTTCAGGTATCGAACCTTTGTGTTTAACAATTGTGATAGCAAATTTTGTGGACACTGATGTGTTGAGATGCACAATGGATCAATGGGGGGATGGACTCAAACTTTTAGAGTTTGGAAGGTGCCTGCATGTAGACCAATGTTAGAATATCTAAATATCATCTAGATGTACCCGTTTTGTAAACAAATGATGTCATACAGAGTTAACCCTGGTAAAAATAATTCCACAAATTTCTAAAAAATTTCAGGGGTATTGGACTATTTCATAGTTTTCCATAAAAAAAAAATTGCAGATTTTTGTAGTTTTTCACGAGCAATTGTTTTTTTTTTTTTTTCTAGTTTGATCCACAAAAACGGCAATTCTTTCTATATTCTGAAGAACTCTTTGTCAGGAAATTGTAACATTGCAAAGATGGCACTTTCTCACGATGTTTGAAGTCATCTCACATACCCTGATATATATTTGTCTAGTCTTTTGTAACTTATTACATGATCCAAGTGTGTGAAAACGATGTGTTGCAAAATAAGTACCGAAAGATAGCAACAAACAACCCGATATATGAGAAAATTTCATCAAATGACTGAACTTTCTATCTATAACTGAATTCCATTGGAGACTACGACAAATAGGTAATTAAAAGTATGTTCAACGTGATATTCAAAACGATTGTAAACTTTTAGTCCCATTATTAACTGAAATTTGAATTTTAGTAAAGGATTTATAATTCTAGTATCAATAATTCTTCATCTTAATATAAATATATGGTTTCTGGATCAAAGAAAGTGCCACCCACCTGAGGATAGGTAATTGGTGCGAGCTTTTTGTCCTTGAGTCGTTCAATGGTTTCCTTGTCCTCACGCAAGTCCAGTTTAGTTCCAACCAATATGATGGGAGTAGCTGGGCAGTGATGACGGACCTCCGGGTACCATTTAGCTCTGACGTTCTCAAAACTGGCAGGATTTACCAGCGAGAAACATATCAGAAAGGCGTCAGTCTGTGGGTAAGAGAGTGGACGCAGCCTGTCGTAATCTTCCTGCCCAGCCGTATCCCAAAGACCAAGATTTATTGGCTTTCCATCGACCATAACATTGGCAGAATAATTGTCAAACACCGTAGGAATGTATTCCCCGGGAAAGGCATTGGTCGTGTAGCTGATCAGCAGGCAAGTCTTACCCACGGCACTGTTTAAAAATTATATAAACGTTCAGTAGTTGTATGTGTATATATGCTATCAAAATTGGTCGAGATTTATAGTAGATGGTTCAAAAAAAAAAAGGTAGGAGAAAAGGTATGTCAAGCATACCTCGAGGTAAATATGATTGGAAAACGTTCAACACAATAATTTGTATGTTTTGATCAGAACGCGAATACGCATTCTGAAAGTGTTATTTTTATCGTGTATAGATAGACTGTGATTAATAGAAGTAAGGAAATCCGTTGGAATTGAGATAACAGAGGAAATAAAGAAGAGAGCTAATGATGGTCCGGAAAAAATAAGAGGATTGACGTCCGAATTTTGAAAATTTAATTCCCTTTGTGGCTAAGAAAGGGCGGGCCGCACTTTCATTATATCATAAATAATTGAAGTTAGGAGATTCTAAGGAACAGCCGTGTCCCCTCTACATTAACACGATGATGACCATTGACCACACACCAAGAAGATAGTGTCAGAAGAGGTTTTTTTTACCTATTTTTAAACGCTTAACGGTCGTTAAACAAGCACTGTTTATGGTAAATAAATAAATTTGATAAACTCACCCGTCACCGACGACAACACACTTGATCGCCTGCATTATAACGTAAAATCTATCGAAGAAATCGCACGAAATAGATCAGGAATAATTGAGACAAGACCACACGTAAAGGGCGGGGAGACGGCCACGGGAGATACACTTTGTACTGCTTGAGTCTTTTGATAACTTGGGATCACAACTACATATTCAGCTCGGATATTATTATTCAAAAAATATAAAAAAATTAGGAGATAAATAAACGATTGTTAATTAAACTCATGTGAAAATTACTATTACAGCTGACCTCGTGTCGAGCTGAGTGACAATAATTATTCTTGAACTGAACAGTTGTGATTTTGACGGATGACGGATAAACACAGACAATGGACAAATTGACAAAATGGGTGCCATGTGGCGTCAGCAGGTGTTTGCGCTCGACGCTAAATACAATTCCCACCGAGCCTTAAATCAACCGAATCTCAGTACGTAGCCTGAAAAATTCTGCATCGGTTATAAACATGTATAATTAATTTGAAAATATTTTTCCCAGCAATTGGTTAGCAATGACAGATAACTTTTGACAGATGCCACTTGTCAATTTGACGTTCCGATCAAGGTCGCCTGTCGATTGTGCATGCGCGGTTGTAGTATCGATATGTTAACCCGCCAACTTTTCAAACCGAACTGAATATAAAACGTCTGATGATGCGTCGATTCATGTAACGAACAAAAGGAGTCTTTAGATAGTCTTAGGCTGTTTATCGCGAGGTTTATCTGTAATATTGAACTTCAAATTTCGAAAGTGTATTGTTATTAAAACTGAACAAATAATTCGGAAAATAGCTCTGTTTCCGTTTCCACCCATCATCGGAATCAACCTAAAGCTTAGGTGACTAATTTAAATAGATCTAGGCGGGTAGACTCTTCGTCAATGAAATTGAAAGGAACTCATAGCTGTATTGTATGTTTCGTTCATCAGTTATAGCAACAATTTTGAAAGTGGTAAAATTATAAATATTCTAGGTGGCATCCGTTCACTCACTCACCTACCTCAATTGTTTATGCAAAACTTGAGTTGTAGACATAAAATAAGACTGTCAGCTTTTCTGTGATGAATTGGACATTTCTGTATTGTGAACCGTCTTTGAAGATCAGACTGTTCTATATATATTAATAAAAAGCCAATATAATCGTAATACTTTTCAGCTGCATAAAACTTATGCTTCTTCAAGCTTGACAATCCCTTTCCAAATGAGACTGAAAAAATCCGTGACTAGGGGTGATCTAAAAATGAACAAATTGAAGAAAGAATTTTTGTTTACAATGAGTCACACATTATGTGCACCAAAATTTACACTATTCATAATTGAGTGAAAATATAGGAACACAATTTAAAGATTAGGTAACACAGTAATGGATTTGGTCTACCATAGTAGATCTGAATCTACTTTTGATTAAAGAGGTGTTGATCGAAAATAGGTCCTTATAGATCCACTTCACTTTTCAATGAAACAATATATCCTCAACATATATTCAGATTTGAGTATGACTGTTATTCCGATTCAAGTTTTGACGAATGTTTTTTTATCTCATTTTGAAAAGATTGTTTATTAGATCACTCGAGCAATATGAGACCTCGATAATTATTCTCAAATATCCTGAACAATTTATCATTGGCACTGTATTCATTATCCATAGTTTCCGTAGAATGTGAGTCTACAATCTGAAATATTGGATTCATTATACTGTAGAGAATGTACAATCTAACTTCATGCAAGTGAGAGTTAAATTTTTTATAGATATTTATTGAGATTTTTTTCCAGGAACTTTGTACATACGTCGACGCTCCCAACTACTCAGAGATAATTTCTCCAAGGAATCGGAACTCCAAATACAGTATTTGAAAATACGGTCACAACTGTTGCAGCGTAGATATGGCAATATAGGAGAACAAAGTAGCACGAGTCTCAGCAGCCGGAGTCGTTCGACAAGCATTCGAAGCTGTAGTATTTCAAGACTGTCAGAGCACGACCTTAAAATTAACTTCAATAATCTGGGTCTCCAATCGCCACCAGCGGATGGGAGTAGCAGAACGCAAGCTGTGACAAAGACGAGAAAATCAATAGCTGATAATTATGCCTTTGTCGGCGTCCATCACATATTTGACCAGCATTCTGCCGCCATTTCAATGCTGAAATTTGCTAACAATGATAGATCGAAATTATGCTGTGCCTCTTTGGACGGCGTCATTTCAATCTGTGAAGTAACCGGGGCCACCGGAACACCGCCTAAAGTAGTCGCACTGTTGAAAGGCCATGAGAAAGGAGTCACAGCTATAGACTGGAGTGTCAGTAACGATTTGATAGTTTCTTGCTCTTTGGATGCCACTATTAGACTTTGGGGTGTTCAAAGTACATCATTTGATTCTGATGAAGATCAACACGATCGTTCGAAAACAAGCTGTTTACGGACCGTGGAGGATCAACTGCACGCTGCCATCTTATGTTGTGCTTTCCTACCAGCTAATAACAACTTGGTTGTTGCTGGCAACTCTCACGGACTTCTGCAAGTTCTTAACGTATCAACTGGGATTTATCCCCGTGGAGGCACTGCTAAAATTGGGGGAAAGGTCCGGATGAAATTTCATTAAAACATAATTACAATGCATAGTTGTTCACGTGATCTCAAACAATAAATTTGAACCATTGCTATTCCATTGTTAATAAGACTTAGGACATAGGACTGGATACGTTAGTAGCTGATAATTTGACGTTGTTAGGGAGAATGAAACTAAAGTTTGTTTTACAATTGTTGTAATTTTTTAAGATCCTGGCTTTAGCTTGCGAAGAAAGTGGAGGAGGGTCGCTAGTGTGGGCTGGAAATGACAGAGGTAGCGTAGCGTCGTGTCAACTTGAGGTCGGCTCAGGTCGTTTGACCAAGCTGCGACGTATTGATGGAATTGGGGGAGCCGTGACTAGTCTTTCCTGGCGTTCGTGGCTCTCCAAAGAATCTCCGTGGCCAACTCTTTTATTGAGCAGCGCCTGCAACAATGTCTGTCTTTACCGAATCGTTGACAATCAAGGAACGCTTTCCCTATGGAGAAAGTACCCTGTGAGGCATAGGTAATTAATACATGAATATTTTTTTTTTCAAACCCCCTGTTATTCAATGAAGAAAACGAAGCTTTCAGCCACATACAATAATTCGATTCCAAATAAATAATTTATTCGAATTGAAATCAATGTGGATAGAGATCATCTTGGATCCGATTCCAAATCATGCATTGGATTCCAAATCATGCATTGAAACGAATAGTCATTCGTTTGGATAAGAAATCTTCCACACATTTATGTTCTACTAATTTGTGAGCTCGGCAAATTGGAATTTGAAGGTAGCATTTCCAATTCGATTTCGTTCAGTCGGTAGTCCGCAGAGTTTATTACGTTGGAAATGAAAGACGTTTCATTGTAATAATTATAATGGCAGTAACAATTATGATACTGATATTGATAATAATAATAATAATCAGAATTCAGAAATTCTGGAAGACATCCATCACAATAAATTTTCAGCAATAGCGCATTGAGAAACATATTATAATACAAACGAACTGTTTTACGTCCGCCCAGATTCGAGTAAAGTGAATTAACAAATTACTAGATAATTGTAATGTAATTGTAATGTAATCAACAGGCAGTATCTGATACGCTCAACATTTTGTCCACAAATGGGGGCTTGCTTGATAGCCACTGGTTCGGAGGAAGGTGCTATTCATCTGATAGATTCTACAAGAGAAGGAAGAGGAGCCCGAGTCAATCGTCTTCAAGGACATGCCGCACCTACATTGGCTCTTTCCTTTAATTATGACGAATCTCTATTGGCGACTGCCGATCAACAAGGCCTTATAATTGTGTGGCGTAATCATCAACATCACCATCAATAGCTCGAAATAGCCTTAATTCCATCAAGTATCAAGAGTGAACAAATATCATTGTCACTCACGATCCAGGTTCTTAAGATTGAAACATAATCGATTCTCTAGCTTTAGAGAAACAATTAGTTATAATAAGAGGACAGCAAGATTAGGGCGTTACGAAATTCATCGAAATGATGAGAAGGGAATACTAACTTTCGGAATTCGTCATATCTTCATACGATCTCTGAACATACGACATTTTTTCGTTATGTCTTCGTTTTATTCAATGGCTAATCGTTGCATCGTGGAGCTAAGTTTCGGAATTATGTGCTGATCAAGGACACAGAAGATTAGAGAGTATGTAAATATTTGTACATAAATGTGTTAATATAAGTATTCCAATTCGTTTAATTATGTAATCTCGATGTTTTTGTACCTACCATTATTATTTGAACATATACCTATATCTGGTCAGGATTATGTGTAAATAATGCATTTGAAACCAGTAAAGAAAACTCTAATAAAAACATTAGGGTAATAAATTGCAGTTTATTTATTTTTTCGTATATCTGTAGAAGGAAGTTAGTTAATTGTGTTAGATCGTCAGGTACAGGAGAAATATTTGCCAAAAAATTCTACGAGATGTTCCAAATTCCCTAAAAAATTGTACAAATTTTCGTAAAAATCGTTTTTAAAAAATTTCATTTTATGAGTATAATCATAATGAATTGCTGGAATGCAGTTTTTGCTGAAGGTACCATATTTAACACATATCCGTCGAGTGAATTTGATATCTCATAGTATATTATAAAACTTGGAATTATTTATGTCACAGCGCTCATATGGATGCATCCTTTCAATTTCGTAATTAAGACGTCTTCGGTCCTTGTATAAACATGAAAACAACGTCATTTTGACATCGGCAAGTGGAACATTCAGATCTGCCAGGAATGTTGTTTGGATTCCAGAAATCACCAAAACGACGTCCGATGCATTTTAATATGACGCTGCCGTTCAGATATTGTTGTGATTTCTTATCTAATATCCAAATTTAGAAATTTTTGAAAAACAGACACAAGAGTAGGAGCTCTAAATAGTCTGCAATTCCCATTTCATGCTTTTTGGGTACTTAGCGCTTTAAATATACTAATTCAGTAGAATTGCAAGCATAGCACTGACATAAGAACCGATTCTGAATACAGTTGGTTGCGATATGGACACTGATATCTTCAAGAACAAGCTGAAAATGTCATTTTTCACGCTTTCTCTAACAACTCTAAATCGTCTTTTAAATTCGAACTAATTGTAAAATACAAACGAATTTTATTTGTTTCGAATATATCGTTTTTGGAGCACGTATAATTTCTCTAACATCTTTTTCTTTGTCACTCAAATCTTCTAAATTGATGTTTTGAATTTCATCGAATTCTCGGATGGTTCTTTAAGGAAAAGTTCTCGTGTAAGATCCAGGAAAATGAGCGGTGGCAGCGGACCGCGATACTTTATGCGTAACGATGCTACTACCAGGAGCTCTACAGAACTTGTACTTCCAAATGCCTGGCTTTTTTCAGGCCTTTACTATTCTAATTTTTATAAGACTTTAGGCTACCTAAAGAATCCCATGAACTACATATGAACTACACCATGGATTAAAAAAAAACAAACATTACGTTCTTCTTTAACATACAGGGTGATTGGTTTTAATCGATCCAGACCGATATTTCCCAAACCAAGAGAGATATGGGAAAATATTTCGGACAAAAGTTGCAGGGTTCAGAGGGGGAAAGAAGTTGGCGGTGTCGGATTGGTCTGCGGAGGCGCTGCTGAGGTCAGGAAAAGGTCAACTTTGTTTTTTTCAAACGGAAACCCATGTTTTTCATAATGTAATTCTGTTTCACTTGAAAAATCAAACGAATTTTGTATGAACATTTTATTGTCAGACACCAATATCTTATGATATTCAGCTGGACAACTAGAGATTTTTGAACTTTTGAAAACATTTCACCTCTAAACTATCAAGGCCGGAGAAAAATTTCAAGAGACAAAAAGTGCGTAATTTCATGCGAAGATTCTTGGAGAATAATTGCAGATTTTTTTTCCAATAACTTTTTATCGCAGCTTCTTCAATGGCGTGAAAAACATCAAAAACTGTCGAAAAAAAAATCTGCAATTATTCTCCAAGAATCTTTGCGTGAAATTAGGTACTTTTTGTCTCTTACAATTTTTCTCTAAACTTAATAGTTTAGTGGTGAAATGTCCTCAAAAAATCAAAAATCTCTAATTTTTCAGCAGAATATCATGAAAAATTAATGTCTCACGGAAAAATGTTTCGTACAAAAGTTTTTTGATTTTTTAATTAGAACACAATTAAGTAACGAAAAGCATGGGTTTCCGTTTAAAAAAACAAAGTTGACCTTCCCCTGACCTCAGCGGCGCCTCTACTGAAAAATCCGACACCGCCAACTTCTTTCCCCCTCTGAACCCTGCAACTTTTGTCCGAAATATTTTCTCATATCTCTCTTGGTTTGGGAAATATCGGTCTGGATTGATTAAAACCAATCACCCTGTATAACAATATAAATAAAGAAAATTTTCATTATGGAACACATGAAAAATTACTGTTTCACAAAAAGAACCCTGTTGAGTTATCAGTTAGCTGATATTCATGATTCCGATTAATGTGTAGGAAAAAAAACCATTCCGGGATTTCCAGGACCTGTAACCATCCGTTACGAGGGATAAGTGTGATATCTAGTCTAAGCTATGACGATACGTTTATATGATATGATTCTTCCTCCATAATTATTGACTCAGTACTACGACGAACACTTTCTGCTCGTATTTATGTTTCGAATAAGTCTTCAGGGCCATAACACAAAGGAATTACTTTCGGAAATGTTCAATACCAAGATGAAATACTCTGACACAATCAAACATAAACTGAACAATTATAAATAAAGGTATTAATGGGAGTCATTTTGACTTTTGACTTCAGAAAGAGTCTCTTCAATTATAGGATAGTAAAGGAGTGAAAAAAAAATTTGGGTTTCACTCTATCAATATATACTTTCTGTTTTTTAAGAACAATATATTAATAATCTAACTATACCATATATGATAATCACTATTATTAATAATATATAGACTGTATCATAGATAATAATATTAATAATAATAATAATAATAATAATAATAATAATAATAATAATAAGTATACAGGGTGTCACAGAAAACATGCCGAGGCTCTCGCATGGTAAATCTTGATCATAAATGGGATCGAAATTTCCTTAGCCGTTTTTTCCTGAGATGCATAGATTTTCCGTTATAATTATTTCAATTGTAGCCAATGACGCACGGCCTATGACTGGGCCATATGTCAGTGTGCCTCCCGCGCGGTTGTATTTCGAGTGCACACAAGCGAGCGGGAGGCACACCGACATACTGCCCGATCATGGGCGGCGCGTGATTGGCTGAAATTAAAATAATTATAACGGAAAATCTATGCATCTCAGGAAAAAACGGCTAAGGAAATTTCGATCCCATTTATGATCAAGATTTACTATGCGAGAGCCTCGGCATGTTTTCTGTGACACCCTGTATACATGGGTAACAATGCCAACTACAATACATGCTACAAACTTAATAGAATTGATTTAATAAGGTTGTTAGAATTAATATCGAATTTAATGCGCCTTCAATACACTGGTAATGGATTTTTGCGATATTTCAGCATATTGGATACAAATATATATACATATATATACTCGTACTGAATATACATGTGTACATATTTTCTAATGAGCGTTCTTTCAATTAAGAATTGGTTTCCGATACCAAAGTTCAATTGTTAAAATAATCAATCTAATAATTGTGTATTTACATAATTCTATATTAAAATAGAAACAATAATTTTCTCAGTTTTGAAATGTCTTCTTAACGAGAAAAATGCTTTGGACGGACTGTAGCCTTAAGGGTATTCTTTCCTCCCCGCCCCTGCCCTCACTCTCTTCCCACCCCTCTCGTTCTAGTAATTGAAAAACAATATTCTCGCTCATTCGTACAGATAAAGTTATCAATGTACATACGTATGTACATACATTGGTATTCGAAATTGGGGATGCAATATACATATTTGCACGAATGTAAGATGACATTTGCGTTTTAGTGAAACTACGTCAAATGGGGATTATGCTTAAATTATATTTCAACCCAAATGCTTATTTGCGTGTAAAATTTTAATTGAACAAGCGTTGCAAGTTTACCGCATTCAGTAATAAATTTTGATCATATTCGATTTGGTTGATTGGCGATACACGTTCGCAGTTGGATTATCTCTCAGTATTAATATAATAAAAAAAATTAAAAAAACTACCGTGAATTGTATAAAATTTTGTCATGTTTGAGTTTGAGCATTTTCGGATAATCACTACCCATTTTTCTTAGATTCACACCTGAATGCGGGCTAATTGCGAATATTACTTCAGCTTCAATTTAGGTATGTTAATGGTATTGAGATACTTGTATATCATTATTCATGTAATTCAACAAGTCTATTCAAAAGTATTAACGCCTACGCCCCCCTCCCCCCCCTCCCGCCAAAAAAAAAATAAAAGAAAATAAAAAATTGTATTTAACATTCCGTGTACAGTAGAACCTCGATTATCCGCGATCATCAAGACCGGGGATGTCCCGGATAGTGGAAATCACGGATAATTCGCTTGGGATGTGAGCATTTATTTCCATAGAAAACAGTGTTGTAATACCTAGTCAATTTTCGTTTACAATAAATTATGAATATTAAAATTGCTTATTTGTATATTAAACTTTCTTCAAAAGAACGTGTCAACATTTGTCTGTTAAGTATTTTCATGTAAGTTTTTCATGTTATTAAAAAATACTCAGAAATTACAGAAAAACATAACAAACAAAAAAATATAAAATTCAGAACGATCCCGGATAATTCGTTTCCCGGTTAATCGAAGTTCTACTGTAGTCCTGCATTTGTACAAATGAGGCATACATATTTTATCTCTGAAACGTATAGGATTAGGAGAAATTTTAGTCTGCACAACATAGTTCAACATTAAACAGCTACAAATTTCGCCTCCTTCAGGAGACGCTCTCCGATAACCAGAATCTACACATCCGTGGACATGATGGTATGTATCTATTATTCATCATTGAAAGCAATCTCTCCCTCAAGCAACAGATTGATCATCAAGCGTAAGCAAAGGAGGAGATATCCCCGCGACCTCATTCTGTTTCTCTTGATTAACGGTTGTATCTTTTGTCATATCTTTTTCTAAACTTATTTCTGCTTTACATGGCCCTAATGTATCAAGAGCTAATTCATCGGTAAGCCTTTCTTGACGTTCCTCAGCTGGGCTGGTGGTAGGTGCAGCGGTGGCCTGTGATTCGGTCAATGGTAAGTTGAGCTTTAATCGATCTCTCGTGTGTCTCAATTCTCCAAGTTGTTGTTGGCGTTGTAATAAACTGGAAGTAGCACCCGGGAAGAATTGACTCACTTGTTCACCATCTCCCGTTTGGAATTGAAATGGTCGATTCGAGCTGCTCACGTAAAATTCTTCTCCTGAAATTTAAACAAATTGTTAAAACTCGGATCGTTTGACAATGTAAATCTACAGCAATTAGAGATGTCTGTGAGGCTCATATTGCATCAGGTTCAAAAAATTATTCTTATTTCTAATCATTTCCAGATTATTTTACCCCACATATGGGCAGATACACCGAACGTTGTATAATCTAAATCATGACCAGTGTGCATGTAACTATAGATGTATAAATTTAGGTACATTATGAACAAAAATTTACCATTTTCGTCAGATTCGTCATATTCCAGAGGGTATAAGTCGAGCCTTGGTTCCTCCATTAACTCTTCCCAATCTGTTGACACCAAATAAAATTCACTAGTCTACAAAATGGTAAATACAGGGCTCTAATTTTAAAAAATCGGCAATTTTTTTTAGCCCACAATTAGATAGAAATGTCGTTTCTTTGCTTTCAAGTGTATAAAGCAGGTTCACTATCTATGACATTATTTCTGATCTCTTAGTTGTGCCGTGTCAATGATCAAGCCAAAATGCAATTCTTCAGATTGAATTGAAACATTTCATGTGACAAAATTCATATAGATTACAAATGACTGCTACAATTTATTAAGATTGTTTCAATTTACTTAAGAGAAGGCACAGCTGAATGGTTTGTGATATGAAGATATAGTTTAAGGGTGCCAAAGTAAGCTTGTATACGTATATGTATACGCTAAGTTCCTCGCTGCGTATGAAATCAATGCTATTTGTGTGCGGTACAGAAAATTATAATCTATCATCTGACCTGCATAAGTTGTTGGTTCCCAATTGGTGATAGGCTGCTCTTGATTGTTGGTTGTTGAGGCTTCCTTGGGATACTCATAGACACAGTGGTATCTTTGTTTTTTGAACCAAACACTTTTTTTCTGATCCTGGGAATGTCATGTTATAATCATTTCTAATTCCACATAAATCACTAGCAAGGTTTTACATGAAATATAGTACACACTACATCCGAGGTAAAATGAACGTGTTATTTTGTACCAACAAAATTACATGCTTGTACATTTAACTTGGCTGAATCTATCGAAAAATTCTAGATAAGGTTCACAATGGAGAAAATTTATGGGCGGAGGTTTGCCTTGAGTATGCTAGTGAACATTTCTGTATTGCCAATGTTATTCAAAATTTGTTCAGAAATATTTGAACGGAATCAGCACATTCAAGTGTAGTACATGGAATACCAGGTAGAACTATGAAATATAGGAATAAAAAAATTGGTTTGCTTCGGGGTAGAATTTGGCTTGTTCAAAGGGCTACTGCTCCTGCCTTATTGCGCAAGCAACTGTTCTCTCGAATCTGATGTATGCACATGTAATATGTAAATTAGAAGAGTTCAAACAACAAGGTCGTCATATCATGCACAGGGCTACTCTATCAATATTCTCTCTCCTATTTTGTAAAGGATAAAAAGATTGGCCAATACATTATAAGTTTTTACTACGCCTATTCACAGATTGTGTACATACCATTTCTTCCTGGCAGCAACATTCAATAAAAAAAAACATTAGATGCTGTTAGTACGGACGATTTTACTCATGGTAAAGAATGACTTGTATAACTTACAGGTCGTTGAGTTTTATCAGGGGATCTCATGGCTGATCTGTGGGGTGCTAATGTAGCATCCCAAGCAGACGGCGTGAATTCTACATCTTCCTCGTCTCCCTCGCCTTCTTCATCCGCGTCATCGGCGTTTCCTTCGTCGGCCTCTGCTTCCTCTTTGATTCCATCCATTCCTAAATTATTGTGAAACTAAAAACAGGAAAGAAGGTTCTTCTATGATATGGGAAGACAAGAATCCAGGTTTTGTACTTCATACGTCATGCCGGCTTCCCACGTAAGCCCTGCAGAATTCCTATTACTATACAATTGACCTGTTTGTCTACATACAATGTTTTCTACTGTAACATTTCCTTTTTATAGTATGTATTGGGCTTTGGTTGTAAACAAATCGCCAAACTCTAATACCTATTGCTATTGACAAACATTCTAATCAATTTGCTCGCTTTTAACTGGTCAAGTTTCGAATTACAATTTTTTTCTCATTCTCGTTTTTTGGAAAATATATTATACTACTTGGTGTTTCTGTAATATAGTCTGAAGTTTTTAATGACAGAGAGTGTTCTTGAAACTGACCATTTGATCGAACAGTAGCACAGTGCCTCCTCAGTTGAATATTTATTTATATAAAAAATACGTTTTGTCTCAAGATTACGTCAATCTCAAACCGAGTTCTGTATTATTATGTGAATTGCCAAAACTTTTCTCGGTATGATCAGAAATTTGTAGAATTATGCTATGGGATCTCGACAGAGCTGTATTTTCGTGTAATTCTTGAAGGTAAAAGTAAAACTTGATATTAACTATGATTGATAAGCTCAAACTTTTCCATAGAATGTCATATTATATTCAATGAGATAAGAATCAGAAAAAATATTGTATGTAAAGCCAAAATTGGGCAAATAGTTGCCTAAATTTTCCTCCAATAGTACTTTGCATCAGGTTCAATGTCATAGTTTTACTGATATATTTGATATATCATTCATATTTATATGATCAAAATGAGAATGAGAATTTCGAGTGAGAATGTATAATAAGATTTTGTGCAATTGTCATTACCTGGTCCATCGCGTCTGATCGTGTACATCTTGGTGACATCCTTTCTCCTTCCTGATGAGAAAATTTTTGTTAGCATCATAAAAATTGGTTTTGTTAGTTAAAGAATTATATAAACTGAAGTGAAAGATATTTAATAAAAATGGCATACCTTCCAAACGAACTCTCCAGAACTCGAACTGTTGTCCTCGTCCTGACTATCCCAGTCGTGTTTTGTTGTAAAACTTGTTGACATAAGATCATCTTGAAGCGGGAGAGGAAAGGATAAAGACAACTGTTGCCATTTTAACTCATCTTCGGGACTCGGTAACGGTGCACTACCACCCTTTACGACATGCAATTGTTTTGGAGGTTCTTGCATTGAGTCAGGCATGACAATTCTATAGTCAAAGTTTTCATCATCAGAAATATCAACGTTGGATGTGTCCTGATCTTCTTTTTCTACTTCTGCAAAGAGGTCTCTATCTCCCTCTAAAAGAACAGCTTCATTGGTCGCAACATCGACTAATAACAGATCTTCGTCAGCATCGTCATTTGGGCTTTCCGAACGTTTTGATTCGAGAGATGCTTCGTATGAGTCTTTAGAAGCTAAAGATTCGGATGTAATAATACTGAATGTTTCGCGCTCCTCCAAGATGGGACTAAGCGGTGTGTTGTATACGTTGTATCGAATTGATATATCTATGACTCCGCTTCCTTGTTCAGCTTGAGATTCTTCGTCATTCCAAGGCTCGTGATCCATAACGTTCATTTTATCTTCTCCCGCAAGATCTCGGACATGACATGGTTCTGGAGCTTCTTCAACGGGCATTTGAGCATGGGGTAATTTTTCACTTAATTCCTTTCGTATAGCAACCACATATTCTTCATCTAGGCCAAATGAGATGTAAGAGTTATCACTGTGAAGGCTTTCTGTTGAACCATTCCCTTCTTTATCAGCTGGATATTCTAGATCCTCCATAGCCACGAAAGCTTCTCCTCCGAATTTGTTTACGGATTCCGATTGGTGATCAGCAACTACAGTGTGTTCATCTGATACATTGGTTTGCAGACCATCATTTGGATCTGGGGATTCCAAGTATTCCTGCACCTTAGTCTGTAAATTCGCGTTCAAGTTATGAGATTCAAGTCTTTGAATATCCGAAGCTAGACTGTCGATATTATCTTCCACATCAGCATTTGTATCAGAATTCGACCGAAGTAATTGCAGCGAATCTTTTTCACGTGGATGTAAGAACCACCCTTCACTATCACCTAAGCTTTCAGGCCCCATGGATTCCATATATTCGTCAGACTTTGGATCATCTAAGTCGGTAACTTTCCTTTCAATGGAATCAGGCGAAAGCAATTCTTCCATATCATCCAAATCAATAAAATTACCAGGTGATTCCGCATCAAGTATTGCATCTAATTCAGATATGACATGCAGATGTTCTTCCTCCGTCGTCAGTAAAGACAAATGAAAAGGATGGGTTGAGGCAGCTGGACTTTCTTCTTCTTCGCAAGATTCTTTGTCACGAAATCCTGAGTCAGAACTACGTTCATCATCTGGGGTAGAGAATTGTTTTGCATCTTCTCCGTTTCCGGTAATATCGGACTCTCCGACTCTATTTTCCATCTCCAATTCGTTTACATTCAAAATATTATTCTCAGAAATCTCTTCAATTGGACATACTTCAGGGGATAGGGTATTTTGGTCAGAAACAATGGTGACGAGTAATTGGGGATTCAGCTTGCTAATAGGTATATTGCTCTTGTGCGTTTGATTTTTTTGTGGAGTCATTACTTTCGGTAAATTTTCATCCAATGATATATTTGAAATCACATCTGGAGATGAATTTTCTCTTTCAACGAGTTCTTCTTCAACAGTTACCAACTCTTTAAAACCTGCAGTTTCCCCCGATTCCTCGAGATCTATTGACGTTGTTGTATTCTGTTTTCGAATTTCGCTGTCCGAATTGTCGATCTCCTTACTTTCGGTGTTAGTTTCGCTAGGATGTGTATTAGATTTCACCGATTGCAACGAATCTCCAATCAATATCGGGCCAATTTCTACTCGTTCTATATTATTGGAATATTTTATTGCAGAATTTTTGCTATCTATATTACATTGTTCGGCTTCGTTAGTCTCCTTTTTTACATCATTAGAATTAAATTCAAATATTTTATCACAATTATTAGAGAGGCCTTGTGTTTCTTTGTGTTTTTCATCTTTCATACACTGATCCTCGTCATGTATAAGCGAATCGACGAGAGTGTCAGTGTCTTCTTCTGATTTTTGTTTTCTACTAATATCTAATACTTGAGATTGTTCTGGTGCATTATTTGCATCAGGAACTAACCTTAGCAAAGGTGGGAATGGATTTGACTTCGGCACAAGCCTTAAGATATGCTCTTCAGAATGGATGACAATGTCTTGATTGACATGATCCAAGGATTGTGTTGGCAAAACTGTAAGTACATCAGATTTGTCAGAAGAGACTTTAAGATCTTCTGATATCTCATTCATCTTATGTGAATCTTCTGACATACATAAATTATTACAATCACTGGATTTGTGGGGTATTTCAGACGTTGGGCACTCGTTCTTTGATTTGGTATCTAATTGGATAACTGGGGACGATAGCCTCAACATTGGCCTTCTTTGAACATCTGTTGTTAATGTCAGGACGTTAGTTGTATCAGAATTATCACAGGTAACCACAGGTTTACAAATTGATGTATCGTCGAAACTAGAATGATTGTACAATTGGGCTTGCACAGGATTACGCAATCTTTTCAAAGCTTCAGTGAATTCATCTGCAAGCACAGTACTTTTCAGATTGCTGTCACTTCCAGCAGAAGTCAGCCTTTTTTTAGGCAGTTCCGGTCCCTGTATACCGATAGACCAGTCAGCATCAGAATCAGAATCTATGTGAACGAGAATCATTAGATCCGCTACAGACTTGGATTTCTGTCTAACTTTTTCTGTATAAGCTCCACGTTTTACACGATCTAACCAACTCTCCTCTTCAGTTTCCGAATCAGATTCGTGCATGGTATTATTAGCCCTAATTCCCGGAACATTTTTTACGGGTTCTTCAGGTCCCAAACGAAAAGACGTTGACAAAATTTTGTCATTATTATTTGTCAATTCAAGACTATCCGATAGATGTGGACTTATCCAGCCATCGGAATCGATGCTTCCGTGTAAATTAAAAAGGCTAGCGCTTTTTCCCTGTTCTTGCAACGTGTTTGGTCTCAAAGTTTCCCATCGCAGTTCAAAGTCTCGAGCCTCAAGCACTTGACGAACTTGATCCAAGCCTGGACGCAGGTTGGGGTCTATGGCCCAACACGACCGCATTACATGGTAAAGATTCTGTGGACAGTCTTCTGGACATTTTAAAAGTAACTCAGAGCAGTTTGTTTGCGATACCGATTGATTAGCAGCATCCGTAGAGGACAACACTGCTTGAATAACTTCTTCGTCGCATAAGCTATCGTACGGTTTTTTACCCCATGTGACTATTTCCCACAAAACAACAGCATAACTCCAAAGGTTTGCCTTTACAGTGATTTCAAGGGTCTCAATGGTAGTCTCGGTACATTTCAAGCTCTCCGGGGCTGCCCATCGAATTGGCAACGCCCTGTCACCAACTACGTAATAATCAACTGGATACTTTTCAATACTAGTTCCATAGTCACCCAGTTTAATTGACAGGTCGGATGCAACGAGGCAATTTCGTGCTGCAAGATCTGTATGGGAAAGTCCATATGCATGCATGTGTTCAAGTCCTGCAGCAATTTCCACAGCCATTCTCTTAGGAATATTTCCACGCAAGAGTGCTTCCCTTGTCTCACAGTCGCAGTTGGATCTCAAAAACCCTTTAAGATCTCCACGGGGGCACGATTCAAACAGAAGTAAATATGGATCGGTCTCAAGGCAGGAACCTAACAATGATAAGATATTTCTATGATGTAGCTTTAAATAAGGTGTGGCTTCGCGAAGGAACCATGATTTTTCTTGACTCGTAGCTTCTTCCGTGAGTATTCTAACAATAACACCTTTGTTTTGTAAAACATTTTCCGTGCTGTTGTTACTTTCCAAGTCCGCCCGCCCTTCTACAACTTTACCAAACCAGCCATGTCCGATCTCTCTTAAGTATTTCAATTTCTCTCTAGGTATGTGACTTGAGGAGTTAAACCATTCGTTGCACGAATCAACTGGCACTGACCAGTTCTGATCTAAGGTGAGAGGAGTAGAATATGGGAGTTTCGGTTTTGGTGTGGAATGAATGCTGGTTGGAGAAGCCAGACAATCAAGAGGTAAAGGTTCGAAGGAAATACGTTCCAGTCGTGATTCGACCCGGGGTATTTCTAGCTCTAGGCCGCTTACAGGATTTTCAAATGCCAGATCACAGCCAGATGATGTATGCCCATCCTTGAATTCCTATAACAATATGACAAATCCTACATTGTAGCTATTTACTACTTAATAGCGGATGAACAGAATTTCTTACTACTGCTCAGTATCAGTCATATATTAATCCTACACAGTAGACATCTTATGGTAGACATTCTGGGGGTACTCATGCTGAATAGAACAGAAAGACTGTAACCTCGGGTATTTAAGCATGCTCTTGCTATCCGGTCTGCAGTATAATGTTCGAATACCACATCCATCTTTTCGTTAGACAATAAGGAGAAGATTGATGTGTATAAAACTAAGATTGACTGCATTTGAGTTAGTGAAAGAATCATTTTAAGAATGCAATGCATGGGAAAAATGAACAAAATTGAATGTTTTAAGAGTTCTTTCGGGGTGAAGAATTTACCCCTGCTCTAGCCATGTAGAGTTAAGAGTATGGGCGCGGTACCAATTTCTGATATCACGTATCCGAATGGAACCCTTGTGTACAAAATGTCGATATTTAATAACGTACCTGTAATAAGTACCTGCTTTGGATGAAATCAATAATTATTCAATCTAAAAACTTTGGTGACCCTTACGAGTATTTATTACCGGCGGTAGCATTGTAGCTAAAAATTCGAGAACCCGATTAATTGTAAGACAGCAAACGACAGATTTTCATAATCTCCATCTCTTTCCAACATAAAAGTAAAATGACAAAAAAAAAAAAACAGACAAGGTGGAAAAGATGGTTTTTTATGTTAGCTTTCATCGTCCCATGAGTTCATGGATTCAGCAGAATTAGTGTCAAGTATTATCAACATATAGGTCGACATTCAAAATTTAATCAATATTTGACTTTTCTCGTAGAATAAGATTCCGTAATAAAAAATGTAGGTTTTCATTAAGAAAAAAAAAAAAAAAAAAAATCTCTGAATGACCTTGAAAACGTGCACCAAATTAAAACTTCATGCTCATTATCTTAGTTCAAATTCCTTTGAATTGAAGACTCTTTCATTCAGCCATATTCGAGATCATTCGGCAGGTCATAAAATGGAGAATATTGATGTTTAAAAATTTTAATGGGACTCTGAAAATGACACATGCTATGAGGTCCTTAATTTTTGAAAAGTACAAAGATAAAAAAATTCGTGAAGTACTAAATAAGCCTCTTTAGAAATATCTTCTATTCGTCCAACTTCATGAGTATATTGATCAACACTATTAAGCCCATCGGATGTGACTTGCTATGTCTCACCACAAATCATGCGGATAAAAATTATCTAATAACTGAAAATAAAAAGGCTTCCATCCCTAAATCAAAAGGACCTTTAAAGCAAAGACGTGCTTCTATTTTCGCTATATGTCTGGGAATTTTATTTTTTTACCTATCTGCAGTATATGTCAGTAATTGTCATTTTCGAATGTAAGAATCAATAGAAATTCATGCAGTTATGTAAAAATGCTACAACAGAATCAGGAATGATGCTGATTCAGCAAGTCACGGATCTGTAGTTAAAAGTGGTAAAAATCTTACAATACGATGTGGCATAGCCATTCTATTGTTGTGTGAAAAACCAAACATTCGTAAAAATTATTCACTTATAGCAGAAAATTTTATAACACGAAATTATTCATTTGAATTTATTTCTAAAACACTACAAGGCATACAACTACATCATATCTACGACCATCGGTTGACAAGTATAGGTCAATAAAGTGAAGTTTTTTAGGAATGGGGAAACAAAATTTTGTGAATTATTATTAATTACAACTTTTGACGTATACTTCCGTTTTTCCAAGCATCATAGTTATGGTATATTATCTATATATGACTGTATGGATTCTTGCAAAATTACCTGATTAAATTTCTCTTCTGTTTCCTATAATTGAAACAAATATACTTATATATATGCTTCCAATGCTACTATATTGAATATACAAGTTATGGTACAATAGGTTTTTATATATAAAGATGTAGAAAACCCCCAATCAGCCTTTGCATCTTTCCGTAATATCATTTCTATGATTAGTGACTCCTATGTAAATGTAGATATAACTGCTGTTATATCGAATTTAGTTTAATATCTACTGGCACTGTTCAATTGTGAGAGTACAGACGTCGTAACCACTTACGGTTTGTTAAAAATAGAAAATGTGTAGGACTGTGGATTGTACGTACTAAATAACAGAATAATCCGCATACGTAGTGGAGAGTATTATGAACAGCGAGAACAACGCTGATAAATGATAACATTGAAGTTGGTTCGCAAAAAATTGAAACCAGAGACACGTATTGATAATGTTAGTCCATTATAGGCTGCAATGTGTTCGTTTGGTGCTAAGTACATACATAGTAATGATATGGGTATGAACCTGCTCTATCTCGCTAGAATGAGCGAATGTAATAGGAAGTTGAGCCTAATGTAGTGATCTATCATTTTCAGAGCATAGTTCACTGTTAACTTTTTTAACTTTTTTGTTATCAGTTAAATCCTTGTACAATACTGTCAGCACGGGCTATAACTAACACCAAAAGTTTGATAATGTGTTCACTGAACGAGTTTGGCTTTGATATTTGGACGGTGAATTTCTTGAATTGAAGCCTACCAGACATGAACCCATAGTTTGTTATGACACGTATGTCCCACAAACATATATCCGAATTTCAATGGTATTCATGCTGTGGAATAATATATCTATCAACAATGTAAAATTATTTCTATTATAATTGTGAGGAATGCATGATACTATGAATATAGATTTTTCAATTCTCAAAGTATCAGTTCATGTTACAACAATCAGTTATGATAAATTCGGTTTTCTTGTTTAAGGCAATTGTGCGCTTGACATGAAAAATTCAAACGAAACCCTGTACCTGTCGTTAGCATGCATTTGGGTGTAGTGTTGTAGTGTTAATATTACGATTGGTCTTATTTTTCTAAAGTTGCATAGTTTCGAATATAGGAACTTGATGAATTCATGATTTTTGTAATATGACTTCCCATTACTATCTATATATCTACTTCTACCATCCAAAAATATCAAGTGTCTGACGTAAATAATTTTCATTGACGTGAATAAATGTAAACTCTTACAACTTTTATGATTGTCAAAAATTAGTCTATCGATTGATTACCCATCAGTGAATTCTATACTTGACACTAAATTAATTTTTTACTACCCAACACAGAAACCTTGAAACAAATCGTTTGTAAAGAATACTGTGACAGAAGTATAGTATTTAATTTTCGGCTATTTGTCAGTTTGATATTTTCGAAGCAGCTGTCTCTAAGGACCTTGCAGACCCATCGAAATTATTTTTGTTTTTTTTCAAACTTTGTTTATTTTGTAGTGTATTTGCTGAAAAAATACATTACGGAATATCACAAACAGCTTGTGGGTCTAAATACTACAACAGCTTGGATCAATTTGTTTATTTGTCAAAATTACAGAGGATTTATTATTAAAGAGAGGAGATTTATAGATATTGCCAAACCTAGGTAGAATCTAAATTAGCTTAGAAAGTAATTATTTTATACCACTGATACTTAATAAAAATGACGAGTTCCACTATAGCAATCAATCCATCAGTTTTATTACTTGTAAGAATGTAAATTTCTTGTTTATACTGGGAATTACATATTAAAAGGTACATCAAACATTGTAACTGGATAAGATTTCAAGTTACAATCATACCAATGCATTCAATTATAAATTACAGATTGCTAAGTCTGCATACAAGCTACATGATTGGGATTACTCATAACAAGTACTGCCCATCCCTCCGTGCAAGATACTTAACAATCCACTGTTGTGATATACCTATGTACAATCATTTCTGTCCATCATCAGCATGCATTATGGGCTGTCGATTGATACTCCGCACCTTCAAAAACAGAAATGAAGTTATTAGTTTAGCCTATACATGGGCATAACTATGCAGTAGATTCAGATCCAATGTTTACAGAAAATTCTTAGAATAATCGATATTCAGATCGAAGTTTTACAAGCAAAAGTGGATAATTAGAACTTACCGAAAATTTGTTTTTTCGCATAACTTTTTCAGTATCAATAATAAGCACTGGTCACCACGAACAGCACGTAATATTATCATCTCACAAGCATCCTCGTGCATGGTCCCAACTTTCCTGTTCAAATGAGCTCAAATTCACAGAACACTTCATTGCTTTTTAAATCTTTCCACGCTCCCAGAGCAACAGATATATTTTTTACATAAAACATGAATCTTGGACAAAAACGGACGTCACGCATCACGATTCATAAAAGCGCCACAGTACACATCGATTACAAACAAATGAATGTATAATAAATTTACTATCTGACAAAATCGCACTCCTTTGGTTTCCTGAACTCAGTCTCTGGTTTTCAGACTAACACATCACCTAACATTTTGAATGTAAAGATGATCCAGTTTTTGGCTAAAAACACTGGTTTGTAACACTAAGACATTCTTTAATCGTCAAACCCTGAAGCATCTCATTTGCTAAGCAATAATCCGGTGAAAATGAAAGTGTAGTGTAAAAAATTACTAGAAAAAATGTATTTAAATTGAATAAAGCTGCAAATATATGATCGAGTATTTGGAACAATGATGTCTACTTTTGCAAAGGATAACCATAAAGTATAGTAATGGCAATTAAACTTTTACCTCACAACATTTAGACTTGTAGAAAATTGTTCCAATTATAATTTCAGATATGTAAAGCTATCTTGAATCATGCGCTGTATTCCAATTTCAATCAAATCTATGACCAAACGGTTGGTTACAGATTGCAACTAGATTCCGGTCCGTTGACTAAAGATCTATCAGTTAGATAGTCTCATCCTGAATCCGGAGAGTTAAATCAACTTTGGGATCTACTAGCTATAATCACATCTTTATGAAATATTATTTTCAATGATTTAGAATGCATTTTCCTCGTAAACTTGAATAGACATATTATTTTAGGAACTGAAAGAAGCAGCTTCGCTGATAACTTGTTGAAGAAAGCCTTGTATGTTTTGTGCCAGAAACGAGATTGTTTTAATGCTCGATCAGGCGTATTCCCAAATATTTGAATACAGAAGTGCTTCGAAGTCAAATTGGTGTTCGACAACTTCGATCAATTTATGAGATTCTAGACCTCTTACGCAAGTGTGTGCAAGTTGTTTAAATGTGTTTGACAATGTTATCGACGTAAGCAAAAAGCTTTTAAACAATGCAATTATTGAATAATATATTGTACCTGAAAACCCTTGGGATGACGATGCCTCTTACAGCAGAGACATCCGATTATTGTAAAAGTAACAACAATAACGGTGATCAAGCCAAACATATATTTGAGCCATCCTGACGGGTAAGATTCAGCTGCTGCACCGTGGGATCCTGTATAGAGATTAATGGTACATACGATTATACCTATGCTAGGCAAATGGAGATTTAAATGCAATGATTAACTGTCTGCTTGAAAGGATCAAGTCCATAAATGCGTAAATACAGAATTTTCTTTTAATACGAAAATCGAATGTGACAAATAGTAATGACAACAAAAGCATGAATGTGGGTTGGGTCGGAAATGATAGTGAATGAAAATATACCAGAAGCGAACAGCGAGGATACAGGATGCGCGTTGAGGGTCGGGATACTCCCGCAGACAAGTCCCAAGAGCCACCAAAGGATCCGCATTTCTTAGCGCTTGTCCTTGATGTCCTTGTCTACGTCATTTTTTCATCGCTACAAGTCGCCTTTGCAGCTAATGTCCTTCTGATTTGTACAGAATAGAAAAGAAATGTTCCGCCTTTCCATCGCGACGGTCAACTTGCTGCGCGATATGCTCTGATTTTGACAGACATTTAAAGTTTTATTGGCGAAGAAAAATTTAGCGACATTTCCGGTTTATTGGTTTAAATAATTTATAATATATTTAGAATTTTTTTTTCTTCAATATACGGTAGGTGAATGCAGGTTGTAATCAAGGCAATTAATCTGCTTGCAAACACTTTTGACGGATTGCCCAACAGCTCATAATCAGCCACAGCCATTGATTCGGAGGTGTGTGACGGGCTCACGCGTTCTAATTCTGTTGTCTAACTATATACGAAGTCTCACATGTAACACGCAGTCATTGTAAACCAGCCTTCATTGGGGGACGGCGAAAGTGAGTTTGGGGCTAAACAGTGTACGAACTTACCGACTGAAATTGCATTGCAGTATATCTATATATTCGCTAACTATAGGTATACTGCAATGTTATTTCGGTCGGTAAGTTAGGACATTGCTTTGCCCCCAAGCCCACTTCAAGCTCACTTTCGCGGCTCACAAAAATGTCCACGGTGATCTGTCTTTAAATTCTTCAATCAGTCAACGCCGGTTGTAAAATCAAACGCTAGGACAGACTTTCTAATCGATTCTGTGAGTAACAACTTCGGAAAAATCGAGCGTTTCTATTTCGGAGTTGGTACGAAAAATGAGAAAGAGAAATAAACAATAAGTTTCCCGTAGTTTTATCGCGGTTCTAAAGGAAAAGAATCTGAACCCCACAGGTATGCTCGCTCTTTTTCAAATGGTAACTAGCAGCTATTTGTACGAGCCGATAATAGCAAAGAGCTTCGTAGTTCTCTTCATAGCGTTACGAGAGCGCCACAATCCAGTAAAAGTATCAAGCTTTGTGAGCTCTCGGGTCGGGAGTCCCACGCTGACCACCCTGGTAGCTCCGTCAGCGCGCGTGTTCGGTGCAGTTTGGCACTTCGGCATGAATTATTTGGTTCAACGTATCTGAATTCGACTTGATTCGTTCCGAGTAAAGATAAAGAAAATAAAATAAGTGTATTATACTAAATACTATACCTTGATGAATAGTAATACATAGTATCATCTCCCCAACAAAATCAGTCTCTGAAATAAAATAAATGGTATTTTCTATCCATGTAAGAAATGTGTATATTATTGTATCAAAGTTGTAATAAGTAAACGTATTAAATTACCATAGACTTTGAATAACGATTTTAAGTTGTTATGAACCACGTATGTACATTCATGGCATGATTTGTTATCTACATATTCTCCTTGCTATACCCACCCGATTTTACTTCAAATTGTCAAACACCGTGGCGGCGGAAACCACCTAAATTCCCTAACTATGTACGTTCCTGTGTTTGCACTGTCACGTGCTCGGTATACGCAGTCTATTTATGGTGATGGACATTGGTATGATGCCAATCTCGTGGGAAAAATTTACCGGCCTGCTAAAGATCAGCGCAAAATAAGGATTATTCAATTTCGACAATTTTTATTGGAAAACCAATGATTTTTAACACCGAACTATATGCTATAACTGGAGCGCATGTAAGCGTGGCTTCAAGCGTGCCATTTTACATTATAGATTATACATATAATTCCTGTAAATCATATATTGTTCGCTCGAATGAACCAGCACGTAAGGCGTAAGAAAGGGATAAAGCGATCCTTTTGTTGCTATCTTTCTCCGTACGCTACGGCAACCATGTGGGTGAGCATTCCACGTGGGTATAGTTCAGTGGGTCTCGTCACAACACTTGTCGCTAGTATATTGCAAGTGCTGTCCATTCATAGGTATACCTATGCCCATTGTTCCTCGCGAAAATCGCAGGCAGTAGCGTATCTACTAGATATTTTATGGGGGTTCAATAATCGTGTTGGATACCTATATAACGATTACATAGGCATTGAAATTCTTCAAAACTCTCAAACCTCTTAGTTTATAAATGTCCATGGATATGGCAATGGTAGATCCAAAATGCTGCAATGCAAATGCATCATTTTTCGTTCATGTAGCTCAATACTCCTAAAGACCCAGTTATTATACGGCTCTTGCACGTACACGCGTTGAGTGAGAGAAATAGCTGCAGACGATCATTTCATCCACGACGCCAACGTCGCTGTTCTCGCGCTTTGAACACGCCTACGAAATTGAATACTGCTGTTATCCGCTTATTCTCGCAATTCTCCGGTCCAACAGGTTCGACTGTACGCACGGTTCATAAACAGGAATAGCACTCGGAATTTTTTTTTCTTGATACTTTTGCTGTATTAATAGACAACACGGTGGGGGTTGTTATTTGCAAAATTTGCCAAAATATTGATTTTGCAAATATAAATTTGAAAATAACGTATTAATTAACGACTAAAAATTATCAATTTATTTATTCGTAAAGTATAAAATTACGCCTCTTGCTTTCATTAGCATGTAATGTTGATAATTTTCGCATAAAATAATCTTTATTTGCCGAATAATTCGAAGGAAAAAAAATTTGCATAATTTGCTATAAAATATTGAGCTATTGGTTCGCGTGAAGTTCGTCGAAAAGCGGGAAAGCAACTACGGATCGTGATTGGTTGGCGATAGCATGCAGCTGCGCGAGTGAGGCAGAGCGGGGGGTGCGGCATTATCGATTTAAATTTGGTTTCTTGGAGAGCACGTCGAATACGCGACGTTGTGCGATATACCACGCCAGTAGTAGAATGATCATGTCGGGGCGCGCTAGGTTAGGTTTTACGCCGGAAAATTTAACAAACGTGACAAAAATCGTGAAATCTGACGAACATGAACAACGAGAAATAGTGCCGAATCGGACAAACGCCAGCCGGGACACGCCGATAAATATTGACGCTCCGACAGTGGTCAAAGGCACGATCCCGAAACACAGGTGAGTTGTTTTTCTTCGTATAACTATTGCTCATTCAGGTATAGATCGTTGTCACGAATTTGGGTTAAGGAAAAGATTCACCTTTCGCTTACCGGTTGGATCTAGTTTTACGTACAGCTGAGACTACAATTGAACATAACGTGCAACCGCGCATGTTAATACTTTTCACAATTGCTGATATAGACAGAAAGTGGGAAGCCGCGCCTATAGCTGTGACTCACCAATTTGACATATTCCCTATTCAATTTTAGTATGACGTTATAATAAAAGCCTAGGCTTGTCAAAGGCATCGCTCATCATTTTTAACGTTCCTTGAGACTTTACGTTATGTTCACAATCTAAGTACATACATACAACTTATTTTACTGCGGTGGTAGTGAGAAACTGTTGCAGTGCAGAAGTTTGGAACATTGGATTCCACTTTATAGGTGCAAGTGTTTACGATAACTGTAATAATCTATCGCAAACATTTTCAATGAAATCCAACGTTTCAAGCTTCTGCACTGTAATCAATCTCTGTACCATTATCGGACTACGTAAGTTGTTAATAATACCTTGCATGCTGCGGATACGTTACGTGCGTTTGCCTGTCTAAGTATCACAATCTGAGCGTGCAAACGCCGTCTGCAACTCGATAAGTTCACAAGGTTGAAGTTCGTTACGTTGATGCAAAAAAATAATCTCAAGATTCGAACGTTTTAAGCACAGAGAAATACGGTACAAAATTAGTCAAATATTTGTACCGCGTATTTCGCGATCCGAAAAAACAACATTTCAGTCCGGAAATAGGAAACATATTTCCGAAAATTCTGTCGCGGTAACGATACGAACTGCAATCTGATAAGTATAAGTTCGATATTTTAGTGATACGGCCAAACTTTAAAAGAACGTTGAAAACATCTCGGTAACAATATATGTTATAACGAAAGTCGGAAGTTCCTTTCCGAAATATCGTATCTGCATAATAACTCTGAGATAGGATAATATTCACATTCATGATGCGAGGAGTGAAATCCCTGCAGCATTTCACCTGTTGACGCGATTAATACAGCTATCATCATTCATCGTTATGTTGTCGACAGTGATGATTGATAGCAAACTTCTTACTGTCATACGTTTATTGGTGTGACTTTCTCATACGTTTAGTTTGCATTAGTTATATAATTCTTAAAACTCACATATAGCATCGATTAGTATACGTTAATAATTATTATGTACTTTTATCGACACTTGCTAAAACGGTGGATTGATTTTGCATTTTGAATAAGCAAACATTCGCCATTTCATGGCTTCAGATTTCCTAAATGTTCATATTTTAATATTTATGCGTACATAGATACATTTATCATACATTATACAATTAGGCGTTTTATATAGTACGTGTTATATTAAACACGCCGTGTTAACTATATTCGCCGATAACACAGCATCACATACGGAAAACCACGTGTGGTATTGTCGGTTCTGTTCAAACCGTCTTGGTATAAAATCTAATGAGGAAACGGCGGGTTTCTTGAAAATATATTAACAGATATAAATAGGAACACACACTTACAATTAGTATATATATAAAACGTGCTCTGCAGTATGCAGTAATGGGGACAATTAGTAGCGTGGTAGCTATATGATGTTAAAATATAATTCAACGTCACACTACGGGCTAAATTATTGACCGATCTTCGTTGTAGTATTCCTGAACCACGTGCGCGTGTCCTTTCCGAACGGCAATTCTTCCATCCAATTCTACTTTATTGTTTTCTTTATTGGTTTAAGGCAAAACCTACTCAAGTGGAATGGATGGGGATACAAGGACTCGCAGTTTCGTCTCAACGACAATGAGATGTTGGAGTTTACTGGAAACAGGTATACATATAATCGGATTTTATACTGGCAGAGTGTTTCAGAATGCGATATTTGCCCGGTACCAATTAATTCCGCATCAAAATCCAAGACGAAAATCATTAATGACAAAATTTCGAGGGGGCAACAGTTTTCATATTGGAGCCGTTTTGGGTTAGCCAATACGAGAGCAGATCCAGGACCGCTTATACTGCAGCTGTAGCGGTCTGATCTTCGATCTGGTAGTTGGAGAGATCGCTGCAGTGGCAGAGCGCGGCCCTGGGACCGTCTCTTATCTGCTCGCCTATTAGCCAACTTTGAACGACTCATAACCCGAAAACGGTTGCCTCCGCGACATTTTATCATTGATGATTTTCGTCTCATATTTCGACGGGGGTTCCATTGGTATAACAGGAAAGTACTACATTCTGAAACGTCCTGTGTATATAGTCAAAAGTTATACATTTACAGGTCATGACATTGGAATCGTAAGTGTGAAGCATTTTTCGCACCGAAGAGACCGTTTCTCTTGTTTTGCTGAGTTTTCAAGAGAGATAGAGTGAAAAAATATTGGTGTATAATCATTTCAGATCGAATCCCATTTGTCTTTGGACAGAATTTGTAGGGGAGAATGAATCGAACTTATTGCTTTCGAAACTGATTATCATTACAATGAACGAGACATTGAAGTTATTCGCTCTTGAAATGCGCGCTATAAAATCGTCGCTTAGATTCGTTCTCTCATATACATATTTATAGGTCGTCAAAAAGTATAAAAAGCTTCTTTCAAAGCCGATAACCTCGCCGATTACTGATTACGGTTGGTTTATCAGTACTTTGTTTCACTGGGTGCCATTGGATTTGGCTCGATCCACTCTACATAAGTTTTATGCAAAAAACAAAGTACAATCCCACTTCTGTTCGAAAGATTATTGATTGATTTATTGTTTCACAAACGGCAACGAATATAAGTATAAAGTTGAACAAGTTCAAACCCTATCGATACGTGTGATTTTTTAATAATTTAATTAAAATGGTATACGATCTATAATTTTTATCACAATTTCACATACTTTAACTTCCATAATGTTGAAAATATTTTTTTTCTATCCGAAGTATTCCATTTTCACATTCTACCAGAAGGGAATTATTTTTTGTTACTAAATTTTGCTCAAGTTAGTTCTAAAAATACGAAAATTTTAAACAATGATTAAAGAAAAAAAAAAAAAATGAAAATTTCAAGGCTTTGTTAGTATATGGGACGTTCCATGACATCTCGATCGAAATCAGTCGAGGATGTTTCAGATTAGCTCCAAAATTTTGTATATATAAAAGTACTTGTCCAAAAACAAAATTGCTCATGAGACCCCATCGCAATTACTGAAACTCGAGATTTTTTCGCGTTTCCGAACTTTCCATTCTTTTAAAAACCGATGTATCCTCGGAGCTCCTTAAACTCTCTATTGACCTTTCATTTGTTTTATCATGAACCTGTTTCTTCTTTGATTCTGACCAATTGAGAAAAAAAAACAAATACTGAAAAATGTCCATTTTAGTTGGAGTTATGAAGAAAAATTTGAGCAGGGGTTGTTTTCATAGTTAGGGTTTGACTAGGAATCAAAATCTCCCGCGAGACGCCGAAGTCAATGACCCAACGTCTCGAAGAGTGTCTCGCATCAGCGATAATAGCCCATGTCACAGATATGGCTCACGCCTGGGTCTGTAATAAGTTCATTAGCCGTGACATTAGAAATTCATTTTCCTTCTTTCGAAGCTGAATCGTAATATTATGAAAATCTAGTCACAGATTTAATTTGTTTAGCTGCAGGTCGACGTTGAAGTGATCGTGATCTACAGTGTCATTTTATTTGCAGCCTTTATGGTATGGTACCTGCAGATAAACTAGAAATTCATTAGTATGAGCCAAGAAGAGAAATTTTTTCTCTGCTACTAGATAAGATAAGGTAATAGAGAGGATACATTTCTTTATCGAGATAACGTGAAATATATATGTTAAAAAAAAACTGAACTATAATCAGAGGATACCAAACGTCGGATCTATCAGACTGTTTTAGAGAAAAAAGAAGCTACAGAGTAGCGAATCGATCAGAGCAATTGTATAGTTTTATTTCTGATTAAACGGGCCTGTTTTCTGTAAAATTGTATCATTCTGCTCCTAACGAATTCGTTAATACCTATAAAGATCACTATTCGATATGAAATGATTTGGACAACATACAACGCTCCCTACAACGAATTTCCGTATGAGGTAACATGCCGAACGAGCGGAGAAACTGATGATTAATTGCACGAATTGAATCGTCCGTAATGGGCTTTGATCCAACAAACCGTTTCTTCATTTCGAATACAATTCACACTCAGGTTTCCATGTCGTTAACGTATTCAGCTTATTTACTTACCTGTACCTTAACAATTATATGTAATGGCAACGAATGCAAATGAGATATTTATACACGGCTTTCTATAAATAATTTGTAAACTGAACTTTGAGAAAAAAACATTTGTCGTGTTCTTATTGACCTACTCGCAATTAAGAATATCCTGAGTAAATTCATGATTTAATTATTTTGTTTTATAACGGATTTTTTGTTTTACAATGCCGATTGATTCATATATAGAAATGAGTGTGTGACTTTTAAATGAGAGTTCGTCCTATACTTAGATATCTTACAAAAAAGTTTTTCCGTTTTTACTCGAAAGAAAATTAACAAAAACTCAGAAAATTTTACATAAACAAGGATTCCGAGAACAAAAAAGGAATCTTTTTTATAGGGATTCAGGATCGACCTAGTTGGTTGTACTTATTCATGTTCAAATACAATATCCTTGAGTTACATGCGATCAACGTTGTATTTCAGAATAAAACCGAAAAAAAAAATTATTTCTAAATAGTCGTGGCCAAAAACTGCAGCGAAAAAAAAAAAAAAAAAAATGGCAGGTGGTTGAGTATGTTAGGAGATACAGTATTATAAGTAGGAGATCGCGGGTACCGATTTAGTGAGGGTTTGACCAGCATTATGTTAACTTTGATTTGGATATACCTACACATACCTGCAGATAGTCTGATCGCTTCTAATATAAATAATGAATAAGGGTCAAGCTGGAAATCAACCTTGCCTTTCATTGCAAATCACCGAGGTTGATATAAAATCGGCGTCATCAGCTGCCGTCCAATAGCGTTTCCTACACAAAAAGTCAGATAGAAACTGCAGATAGAACCGAAAAAAATCGGTACTCAAAAACCGACTTTGTTATACGGTTTTTAAACCTGAATATTTTCCGTATTAATACGAATCTATCAGTTTCTATCTGGCATTTTCAGTAGAATTATTCTTTTGCAGAATATTAATTATAATGTCTATGAAAATAGACGAATTTCAAATTTACTGTTCAAATATCCATACCTCCGAGTTCACATATAGAATGACATTCAAAATGCAAATAATATGTTGCGTAAAATAGCCAAAATATTTTGTTTAACATATCCATGAATAAGTTGACACTTTGTGAAGGATAAGTGGTTGAGACTACATTTCTATGGTGTTAAGGCTGTCCGAGGGGTCCCATGGTGGGGGTAACGGCACCTACACATGTACACACCTACGAGTGAATTTCGCCCCCTAAAATCTCACGAATAAAGAATTATTTCGCGAATCTGATGTGTGTGAATCGTTCCTTGAATACAAATGTTTGGCGTGAAATAGCAGGGGATAACCACTAATGAACCTGAACTTATAAAAAAATGTTAAATAAATAGCTGACACACGGATACACACACTGACACAACAAACATGGCTGCCGCGTAAGCCGAGTGAAATTTAATTATGGTGATATGAAGATTTCTTGCACTTTTCAGGTACTGAGCACTATTTCACGCCAAACAATATTATTGTAGAAATAATTTAATCCCCATGCCGAGCTGAAACACAACCTACTTTCGGAGAATTTAGGGGGCGAAATTTTATAGCTAATAGATGGCGCCACCATTGGTTCGTCGACTCAAGCTGTCAGGACTCATAGCCGAATATAAATTCCCGAGGGCCCAGTCCATTCCACTCACACAGTCACACACTTTTGTATCTAATACGAAACGTACACGCTTGCGGCTTGAGCAGTGCGCTGCATGAATATGATAGAAATTAGAATATTCGGTTATACGATAAAATCTCGTTTGAAGGTTAGGTGTCACTTTGGTGTGTAAAATATATAAAGCCAGCATGATTTAGCATAACAATAAGCAACAAATAATTATGACTTCAACCAACTGTACAGAACTAGATGTAGTTCCAATTATAGTGGCTAGAAAAGAATCCCGAATTTATTTTCGTGTTCTCTGATTCAATGAATTTCTTTTGCAAGTCCTGTCGCATAGATTTTTTCATATTTACGAAATTATGATGTAAATTAATTTCAGGCTGAATAAGGAGAATCTTGTGAACTTAAAATATCGTTTCAAATAATCACCGATGAATTACTGTGATTGGTTTTTTAACAATTTCAATTTTTTTTCACTTCATTTTTAATTTAAAAATGCGGATAATTCAGTATTGCATAATTAAATAAACTAACGAAACCATGTACAAATTGTTCAATCATAAGAAAAGTCTAGTCCCTTTGTGCGTTGACTGATGTCATGGATTTGAATAGTAAAGTTTCAGGGGATTTTCCAAATCAAAAGTTGAGGCTGCTCTGCTGCATTTATTCTAATGAGCTCTCCGTTCTTTAATTGAGCCCCTGGATATAGTATTATTGAGTGATCGATGCATTTTCGACAATTGCAATAATGCCTATTACTCCTTCTTAAATGAGTCTTTATCATTGAAATATTACATATTCTAATTGATATTAATGTGAGTAGCTAAGTAACAGGCATAAAATTTAGCACATATGATTTATTCGATAGGTCACCTGATTTAGCGCTTCGTCACAGACATGTTAGTAAAAAACATAAAATTGTGTGAAAATAATACAAAATGAAATGACAGCGCTTCGAGTAGCCTGAATGCAATCCTGCTATTTTGATCGTAATCATCATACCAGTTCAATTTGGCCAGATCAGTTTTTGAGCCTTCGATGATGTTAGAATCTCAACGATGAAATATTCCTCCGGAGCCAAAGATCTTGGCTTCGGAAGGTTCCCTGTCAAAAAGTCAACCGAAGAGCTCTACACTTACAGAACTTATTCAAAATCATATTATAAAAGCAGCTACAGAGCGGAATTTAAAAAGTAGCTACCAGTTTTAGGAAATATGTTTTCTTTTAACCCATTGTAATTTTTGGGTCGTGATCAAAACTGAAAAAGTCAAACTGAAGTTGGATATTCTTAGGATTCGGCTCTGTAGTTGCTTTTGTAACATAATTTTGAATACGTTCCATATGTTTGAAGATCTTTCGTTATTTCTTGGAAGGCAGGAGACCTTACGCAGCCAAAATCATGGGCTCCGGAGGAATATTGCATCGTTCAGTCTTTAGCATCACCGAAGGCTCAACAGCTGATCGAACTATTGAGTTGAACTGGTATAATCATCACGATCAAATAGCAAGATTTTATTTAGACTTCTTGAAGTGCTCCAATCTGATTGTTTTATCATTTCCATACAATTTTCTATATTCTACTACCATGCCTCGAGAGGAACCGTCAAGTCAGGTAACTTTTCGCTTTCGCATTGAACTGTACGCTTCTGATATCTGTTCCCTGGCTGCTCACATTAATATCAGCTATAAAATGTGATATCGTAATTATAAAGTCTCAATAATTCAAGATGGAGTACAATAGTATTGTTGTTACAATCAAGAATTCATTAATTGCTGGATAATATTGATTGGGGCTTAAGCAGAAATGAAAACCCATTTGAATGAATCATGCTGACCCGATTTCAAGTTTTGGCCTACGGAATTACTTCAAGGAGCTCTGTTTGATTTAAATCCATGATCCCGAGGGATGGAGATACTCTCCTTATTGCATATCACAAAATACTCCTATTATTTTACAACGTTTAATGGTAATAATTGAAACAATTGGACATTCAATTTTTGTTTCTGTTATTATAATTAGATAACTAAGAATTTAACTGCCAAATTAACTTATCATGTGTGCCATTGGTCTGCCGTCAACTTTTCTGTATAAGTTTATAGATAAGTTCGATGTGAAGATATGGAAAAAGGGATAGATGATCTCAATATTATAAAATATAACCGGCAGAATTGTTTACAGATAGGCAAAAATTTAGCTTGAATAACCATTCTCAATTTATAGGAATTTAGAAAAATTTAGGGGCCCTCTCTATAACACCCATAGTTTGTTTGAGCACGGCCCTGGCGGGCGGTAGTTCGAAAACGCAACGCGTAGCAGCGCTGCCATCAACTCTCAAAATGGCCGGACCCCCTCGGACAGCCTTAATATTATGTGAGATGCTCTATACTGTAGTGATGTGATGTAATTCTCTAGTATGTATCCTGTTTGTTTTATTGATCTTCCCAAATGTAAAGAATCGATTTGAATGTGCGCAAGACGTTTGTTTTTTTTCATAACCAAACAGTGTGCCAAAAAGTGTGTTCAATGGTGTTACTTTCAAAATTCATTCTCTCAAAGCCTATCCGGTTCATTTTCTGATCATTTGACTTCTAATACCAACTGTTGGATGATATAGTAAACACTTTAAGAAATGGCCCTGATTTTGAACAGATTTTTTTAAAGCTTCAAACACTCCGAAAACTTGGACACGGTCAGATCCCCAGTGTGCTGCTGGAGGGTTGTATAGATTGGTCTGGGAAAATACTGAATTATGATAATTAGAGAATTTTGAATTTCACTGTTAATGCCCACTCTGCTGAATAGTTACCATTCAAACTCATGAGTTGCTCGTATGGGGGCTTAACGTAGGATTTATCCGTACGAGCAACCTTGGGCTTTTCAATGATACTACAAGAACTACGCATTGATATTCGTTCGTTTCACCGATGTCATCGCCGGCCTCATTCATTCTCACACTTTCACCTTCGTATGTTAACGAAATGAACAAATATTCCGTCTTTATAATCGCCTTTGTTCTGCGGTTGACGCGTGCTGCGTCTCCATAACTAATTTTGAATTAGCCTGAACTAATGTCTACATTATATGATCACGGTTTTACCTACCGAGTAAGGACATCTCTGCCTGAATTGAATTTCATACTGAATACGAGTTACGGCTGTAAATTCACAGTATAATACTTGCAGATGTATGCTCTTAAGGAGGAACGTCAATCATGAAATCAAAAGGATATCCCAAAGATGTAACAAATGTGACGAGTGATAATGATAACAAATAAACCTGCAAATTTTGTGAAAAAAAGTAGGGCATGTTGAGAATTTTGAAATTACAAGGCACCACATGTTCAGGCCTAGAAAAATGATGATAAACTCATACGTCAATCAAATGCACGTTTTAAAATGCGGCATCATGATCACTATAACAAGACTTCTTATCATATTGACACAAAATTCGTACATCAGTCAGACCTTAACCCTCCATCAGCAACCTGTAATTTTGCTACCTCCGTAAGCAAACTGGGTCTTTCAAGGTTTTCGAGCTGTAAAAGCAGTATAAAATATCTGAAAAAGTTCGAGTATACTCTCGAAGACTTCAATAACCTATTTCCACCATTATATTAGTCTGATTCTTGTTTTGGTTTTTTATACAAATCGGAATTAGAGTAAAACTGTAATTCCGGCTGTGCCTTAAGAGACCCAGATTGCTGATGGAGAGTTAATACTGCGGGTCACCTGATGATGAGGGGGATTCTAAATACAAAACCGCATTACTACAGTATAGAGAGTCACAGTATTTCAGCAAAATCCTCGAAAAATTAATGTCAATTTTGAAGGAAACATGTCGCCCCGTAACACCTAATAGAGCCAACCATAATAATAATGATAATGATGATAATAATAATGAAAACAAAATACAATTCGGTATAAATGTTTAACAAATGAGACCTTTTTCAGGTCGAGGCAAAGACCTGGTAGCAAGAATGAGTCCGGCAAAGGATTAGTGTTGAAGCCATGAACTATCACCGTCAAGCTTGAAATATGAGGCGAAGAACTAATTCGACATTGTGACAAATTGATATTTGACATTTCATGACAATCGTTTCGTGTATGATTTGCACAAAAAATTGGGCCAAAATCAATATACGGTTTCCTTCTTAGGTCGTACCTCGATAGTAAGCAAGAAATCGATCATATCCATGTGTACCGTTTGAGGGATAACAAGAATTAATAGCAATTCAACAGTGAGTGCATGCATGCAAATATGGGGCATTCCACGCCAATTCGTGGCGTACACAGGCGTTCAGCTGAATTCATGATATTCCGTTGATTTTCACAACTGTGAAAGCCTATATATCGCCGGGTGTCTTTAGAAACATCAATTTCCTTAGGGTCTTAAAATTTGCGTCACTACCTGTAGAATAATCCTTGAAATTTATCGAAAAAATGTAACGTGTCACATTCACGGAAAATCGCCGTCAATTTCCGGGTTTTCTTATTCTGGCAAAAAAAGTGCGCTGAGAATTGTTGGAAAATTAGTTTTGTTTCGCCCACAGAGATGGTTTTGCCATGACGCAATTTCATTGGTATATGATTTTTGACTATACGACGTAATGATCCCCATATGCAAAAGCAAGGAAACGCAGTTGCCGCAAACTGTACCGAATTAGCAAACACTCGTATGTGGAAAACACGCGATATACGTCCGAGACAATTATAGCTTGGGATATCAAAGGTCATGTATACTCAGCTGAACCGGACAGACTGAACAGGCTTCGTGAAGTGTTTCTGAATTATTTTTTGAGCAAAATTTTTTTTTACGATCGCTGTGCAGTTAAACGAACCTGTGAAATATCGAAGGTGAAAAATTCATGAGTCAGAAATCCTTCGGACCTGGCTTCAATCGGAGACTGTGCTCTGAATGTCCAACTAAAATCACCCTTAACTCGAAAAGTACTGATCCCTCGACATATTAGTTGAGGAACATTATTCTCAGTTGGTTGTGAAAAATCTAGCTACCGTGGAAGAATGGTGCTGGCAGCCATGAACTCTGTAGATAGACATGTCCTCTGCGTATCGGTATGACACGTGCTTTATCTAATCTTAATCTCCGGAATCTATATTTCTATGAGCCGTCCTCTTGTACTAATCGTAGTTGTTTACGTTAGTCAAAAATTGAGTGATGGTGCAAAATGCACGTGTCATCGATTTTTTTGCTTTTTCGCATGTTGAATGTTACTTGTCTGCGGCCACCTACCGATGTAGTGCGAGGTGTATGAAGTGAAGTTGACAGATACATACGTATTCATATTAATACGTTCCGCTTTCTTTTTCTAAAAGGGTCAGACCAAATTTACTCCTCCAATTATCACTACAGATACGTACTTATATCCGAACATCGTTGTGTTCTCGAGACCATAAACCCTTATGGTTATTCAATTCTCAAGTCAAAGGGCATCATTTTCACGATCAATAATTTGCGATAAAAGTCACCGTGCAAACAATTAATATGCATCAGACCCCCCTCTGTTGATAACGAACGATCAGATCGACGACCGAGCAAAACAACATCGTATCGCAAAATTTGATTCAAAGACATCGTATCTCAAAATTTGGTGTTCAACAACATCGTAATTCGACGGCTGAGCGGAACAACATCGTATCTCAGAATTTGGTTCAACAATATCGTATCTCAGAATTTGTTCCAAAAACATCGTATCTCAGAATTTGCTCCAAAAACATCGTATCTCAAAATTTGGTTCAAGAACATCGTATCTCTGTGTATAAGATATAGGAGATACGATGTTGTTGGACCAAATTTTGAGATACGATGTTTTTGGAGCAAATTCTGAGATACGATGTTTTTGGAACAAATTCTGAGATACGATATTGTTGAACCAAATTCTGAGATACGATGTTGTTCCGCTCAGCCGTCGGTATATCAAAATTTGATTCAACAACATCGTACCTCAAAAATTTGGTTCAACGTCATTGTATCTCTGTTTAGAAAACAGAGGAGATACGATGCTGTCAATTGAATCAAATTTTGAGATACGACGTTGTTCTGTTCAGCCGTTAACATGGTTTTACCTTATAAGTAGATCATTGTTTCTAATTTTTCGGAAAAATAGCAAAGGTCTTCTTCGTCAACAACGACATATCTGAACTTGACGAAGTATTTAGAAGTTGGTGAAGTTTACAATTGTGGACGGTTGGTATTCAAAGCCCCAGTTATCTACCATGGTTGACTCTTCATGATCGTTTTATGGGTTCATATAGCTGAACTTCTGAACTATTATGGTGTGATATTAATTCTTGAAATGATTGTTGAAGTTTTTATAGACATAATTATTTTTGAGTTTTCACAGTATAGAAATGTATTTAATGACGAATATGGAAGAAAACAGTAAAATCGTTAGGTGAAAAGAGTCGTCAGTAAAAAAACTGGACACTGATACGAGACCTACTATTTTGAAACCGTATTAAAGCTCACTGGTAATAAGAACATCACTATAAATTTACATACACGCATATCGCACAGAGTTTTACATACCTGGACGCCACATATGCAAACTAAGTGAGTTGTGCGGGGGATTTATGCGCTCTTGAGTCACTAAATTTTTATCACGTAATACTTTAATTTTTTATTTTTTTCGCAAATATTTCAATATAAAAATCATCGACAAAGTTCGTACAAGTATATTTAGATACACGGTTGCGTATTGCATATAAATATCGCCACATTTCTTTTCTACGTTCATTTATGTTCATGTATAGTTGACACGCTTCCGCGTCTCTTGATTGATTTTCACAGGGTGGTCTTTTTTAAACACCCCAGGTGGATATCTCAAAAACTAAAAGAGATATGAAGAAAAGTTCAATACAAAACTCGGAGGGTTTTGAGGTGGACATTTGATAATACTATGGGTTTTGGATTTTTGTGGGTTTTATGGGGTTTTTACGTTTTTACGAGGGGTTTTTACTTTTGCTTTTTAAATAGGAACACCTATTTTTTAATGTAGATTCATAATCTACATCAAAAAATACAATACTTTTGTAGACATTTTTTCTGACTTTTGTCTGAAACATTTTTCACCATCTTGCTTAGTCCTCGAGATATTGACCTGGGGTGATTGAAAAAGACCACCCTGTATCGCTGCTACCTTAGTGAAAGTTGTAAAACTTCATGTTTATGAAACATTGTACGTATTATAAATATGCATCATTCAATATCGATTATCAAACCACATTGGAATAAGTTATACATATTAACAGAGTTTATTTTAAATGAGGTGAAACGCGAGTTAATTGCAACATCGATACATTTCTGATACGTAATTGCAATGCCAAGGTGTTGTGACCTTTCGAATGTTTTATAAGAAACAAGAAATTATGTTATAAGTATGAACCATACATATACGAGATCCCTCATTGACATAAGGTAATCGATAACGTTATAATCTTCTGATATTAGCGTATAACTATAATAGCTCGTATATTTATAAAGAAGCTATGACCATGACGATTCCAAGTATTTCACAATCAAGTATATTTTATTGTACATAAAAATGAATTGAAAATTGATTTTTACACGTGGCGATAAAATTTTCAATTAAAGAAGTGCTAAAAGGCAAATCTCACAGTGCAATAACTCTGCAGGCTGCGTGCACATGAAAATTACTTGCGTCGGAGAAGTCGCAACAAAAGTTTTCTCATGAAATGTGTAACGGAAGTGAGCCGTGCAGTACTTGACCCAAAACTCCCAAGTTATAAATTCACAAAAGTCTCAAAATAAACTGACACATAACAATTGCATAGTACTTTGAAATAATCAAATTTGACGTATTCTGTATCTCTTTATGTTATACTATAAATATTGTGGCCGTAGCTCGTCCATCTGCATCCATCGATCATTAATTTCATAATTCTTACGTCTACGGATCTTGAGGTCAAACAGAGATACATCCATACGTCTGCCTCGATGAAATGTAGCATCTTGATCATCGTCAATGGATCACATGACTTTCAGGTCATAATCACTCTACAACATTTTCTATATTTATCACAAAAGCGATTTGCACCGATCGACGTGCATCGCCATCAGGTATAGACACAAGACGATTTCACACGTACAAGATGTATGCTAAGAAAAGTGGAAACCACATAAATAATGATTAAGTGTAAGTTCACTGAAGTTACAACGTGCTCTCATGGAGTTTACATGAGTTTTTGTAAACACTGTTTACAACAAGAGCTTTACTCCGACCACCGCTTGTTTGTTCAAGTCATATTACACATGCAGATTAATTACCTCAGAATAGACAGTTAATGTATTGGCATATTCATGAATCATATTGCTCACAACATCGTTTGTGGCTACGGTGTGGACGTCCTCGTATGTGAGCTGACTTGGCGGCTGTATAGCTATCACTGCAGGCAAACAAAATCAATATCATGAATTTTTTTTCTTATATATAGAAGCCAAAATTTATTAGGATAAAATGAATTTTAGAAATTCCTGATAATTCAGGCGTTCATTATATAAACGATTAAATATTCATCATTCGTTTTTCAGTTACTGATCGGTATTTCTCATATAAATTTTATTTGTTATTACAAGATTCATGGTTTCAGTCCATCATGAATGCAAAACGGTGCTGAGGTCTCTCGTGTTTGGTGTGATTGCACCGATAATATATAACCCTCTTGCAACCGTAACGATATAATTAGTATAAGACCCATTACTCAGAAATAGTAGGGTACATACTGGAGGCAATTCCACGAGTAGAAAAATAGAAAATTAATTTCGGAGAGGTGATTTTGTTCATGAAAGAGTCTAGTTCACAGTGACTGGTATAATTGAAAAATCTCATCATCAAATATGGGGGAAAGAAAGAGCAATATCGAAATAGATGCGATTTTGGAGAGCTATAGAAATTGGCGGGTGAATCCGGGCAATAGTGAATTTATTGAATATTGTTTACAGACGTTTATATTTGTCTTTCAGTGTTGGATTATTCGTCCAGAATGAAAAACTTGATTTCTGATTTAGTATCAGGTTCAAATTTGATACGTACATGATACAAGTGTTTTTCACCTCTGTGTTGGCACCACCACAACGTAAAATCGAAAGACAAACGATGCCATAATTTGAGGCTCATTTCAGGCTAATTGAATGCCACCACCCCGAATTTTCAGCTTTTCAGAAAACCCGAAAAAACCGTGGCGATGCTGGTTCAACTTTAAGTCAGCCACACCACGCCCCAAAAAAATATGTGAGAAAATGATTTCCGGAAAACCGATGTTTTTCATGTTTATGAGCACGTGTGGCAAATGAATTCAACTTACCTTTCATACAAACGTCGCATATATGCCAACTTGTATACTTGTTGGTCACTGATTTGGTAGAAGTGTCTTTTTGACATTCTCTAATGGCTTCTGCTATACTAGTTGCCGGGTTTTAATCAGGCTGACTTTTTCGTTATCATATTTATTCATAATTTAAAAATAGACGTAAAGCATTCCAGAAATTTGCAAAGTGTATGAAGATTGAAAAATCAAGTGAGCAGTGTACCAGGCAAAAGATGTGACTATCCACTCTGCCTGATTCACTTTGCCCGGCTAGCACCAATATAAAAATCATTTATCGCGAATGAAATTTTAGTTGTACCTAATCATAAATGTATTAGTATAAATATTAATTTCCTAATAGTGTTTTATAATATTTTCGAGCCTGTCATATCGAATCCTGAAAAAGACTCCTTGAAACTTTCTGCTTTTTATGCACCAAGGCCATTGTTTGTATTCATCTTACATAAGAATTTGTAAATTCTTAAAATACTGCTTGTTGATTTTCGATCTTTGGTGCAAACATGCGTCACCGGTTTAACAAAGGCGGTAATGTGATTGCTTTGACTTGCTCAATCGTCTTTCAGCTGCAATATCTCTTTTTGCATATACACTTCAATTAATGCGGAGTTCTCGGATGAGTTGGATGCCCGGGATAAAGCGAAGCCTCGTTTAATTGAAGGCCGGAAAGCGAGGTTCTACTGTATTAGGCCTTTGACACAGGGTGACGCCACATGGTCCGCTGGGCCTTTGGTGGTGCTCTTTTTTTTTGAGTACGGAATGGCGAATCGAAATGACGAACTAAAATAGGAAAAATCTTTTTCGAGGTCGGAATCGTAATCAGCGAATTCAAAAACCATAGAAAGCAGATTTTTATGAAAATTAAATAATTTTTTTGTAATGGTCGTTCACCATTCTAAATTTGCCATTTTGAAATTGGCAATGCCAAGGTCGGTTCCGTGAGCAGCGAAAAGTTTCTGAAAGGTTAATGCTCGAAAGAACCATACTAGGTCCATACCAAAAGGGTCGAGCGGTAATGCTTTGCCACCCTTCATTTAAGGAAAGAAATTCCGACAGCTGTGTGCAAGAATTACCATATTCATAACATCGTTCTCTTTCGGGACAGTTTCGATTAGGCAGGTAATACCCCAATTATCAACATCACTCCTTGATATGACTTGTACCCTTTTTTGTGTGCTTCTGCTGTCACTGACAACGAGAGGGCACCGAATTGAAAGTTTCTCATTTTGTGATCGGACAGGTACCTCATCGGCAATCGGCAACTTCCGTACTTCACTGCCTGGGTTCAGAATGTGTTCGATATCGATCTGACCGCGCCTGTATCGCCCCAACCTATGCCGCAGTCGTATCCCAAGCCCATCGTTGCACCAGAGTTCATCGAATGTCTGAATCAGGAGAACATCGAATACTCCATCGATGGAATGGACCGCCTTGTTCGAGCTCACGGGCACACGCTACGCGAAGTCTTCCTGCTGAGGGAAGGAACTTTTCCCCGAATACCCGACATCGTTCTTTGGCCGAGTAAGTTGCATTCCGAGTAGTACTCTTCGTGCTTTCGCTATTTGCTCGAGTTTTGTAATTTTGCTTGACGTTTTCCCCGTTCTTTGTGCTGTTTCCTTCTTCTCCTCCTTACTTCTCTCGTCTCTACTTCCTTCCTTCTCGTTCCAGCTCATTTTCTCCTGTTCTTCCCTCTTTTTCGTTACTCTCTTCCTTTTCCTTTAGGAAGAAATCTCTCTTTTCCACCGCTTTTCTTTCTTGTTTCATATTAGCCAGGAATTCCCTATTTTATCCTTCCTTCTCCTGCGTCTACTTCTTTTACTCTGTTTCGCTCCTCTCGTTCTGTTTCTTGTATCCTCAATCTTGCCTCCATCTCTTCGTAGGTCATATGGGCAAATCCAGAAAACTTTTAACCCTTAGCGAATCGTGGTAAAATTAAGAATATTTCTGAAGATATAATTACTACACACTTGTAAATTTTTGTGCTAGTTTTGCATAGTATTAGGAAGGTATTTGCATAATTAGATCTACTAGAATATATATAGTTAAATTGCAGCATACTTTGAAAGAGAAGAAAACGTCGAAATCGTATGCGACCATCACGCAAATTCTTCAGCTCTTAACGATATCCCCCGTGCGCCCCTCCAGTTTCGATTTTAATTTAACGTGTTTCGGATTCTCCTCCGTACACCAGAACATCACCCACTTTCCCTGACATGTGCTCCTTTCATAAAAAAAGTTGTGTAGCTACAAAAATGCGACCATGTATTTCAGAAAATTTTTTGTTTTCGCAAAGTTAGTCATTTTACACGTGCGCCCCTTGATGTATTGATAAATGAGCAATACTGATACATTCTCAATCACAAGATGGATTTTTCACGAGACGTCCCATAACTGTGCCACCAATATTTTTCATGCAGTATCAATTGGAAGATTATTATCAGAAACGAAAACTCTGTATGAAATTCAGTTTTTACAACGGCACAAGAGAAATTCTTCTTCGTTTTATATTTTCATGATTGTGAATTACTGTTTGCTATGTGTATCAACGGAAAAAAAGGGCGCGTCTCAAATATACGTATGTATCAACTGTAATTTCATTAACAATATTGTTAGATCTCAACCAACGTAATACGAAAGTATTCTACTAACATTTACGGCATCTTATTCTGATTTTGATGAACAATTCATGTGGTATAGTTCATTTTCTGCAAGTTGCATTGAATATAGTATAATAATTTATATACGTATAGAGGGCATTCCTTGGCAACGACAAAAAAAAAATCAAATCTACCCAGATCTAATTGGAATGAGATGCACCGTACAGAATTGGTGTATGTCAATATATAGGGCGTTTCTTGCTAATGACAAAAAAAAAATAAAAATATGCCCGTATCGAATTGGAATGAAATGCACTGTATAAACTTCTTGTTTGACAATATATAGTGCGTTCAATATTATGTATGGTATTGTATGAAATGACGATTATATTATCCATACCAATTCATGTTTGAAAAGGCCTTCTCTTGAAGAAAGCAAAATGCTAATAGTAACAGAAAAATGAATTTTTTGTTTGAAATTTTATACCTTTCCTAATTTTTCGTTTATTATTGTTATATTAAATGTATATGATATATAAGATTACTACGAGATTATCCTTACAAAGTCACGTTCAATATGAAATAAATGCATTTCACGTGAAACTCGTTTTTCCAATGTTAATACCACAACTATTACGCCCCCACCTGAAAATAGTTAACGGACGTGAACTATTCGTCTCAAAAGTCATTTGAAAGCCTACACCAAACCTGGAGTGTGTGCTCGCAAAATGACGGAAAATTTTTTTTTTTTGCAAAAGTTAAAAGTTTTCTGGATTTGCCCATATATCTATCTAATCCCATTCTTTCTTTTTCATGTATCTTGTTCTTTTTCTTCTCCGTTCTTTAGCTCCGCAAGCCAAATCTTTCCTCCCTTTCTATCCCGTCCTTTCCATTCCTTCGCTATTCTTACCTCTTTCCCTCTAGCTTCCCTCAATATTCTCCTTGCCTGTTCTCTCCACCCGCTATGACTTACCCTTGCCCTTTTGAAGATTATGTTCTTTTTCCTGTTCTACCTTTCTAGCATCTCTTGCGCGTCTTTCCCTTTTTGGTTTTCCTTTTTTCCCTTTCCCTTTCCCCTTCCTCTTTCCCTATTTTTGTTTTTCCTGCCTTCTGCCTTCCTTCTCCTATCCTCTTTTCTGTCTCTTCCGGGGTCCCAGAGGGTACAGCACAGAGGGTCGTCCCCTCGGCCCCTGCTATCCCTTTTCGCCCATCTTCCGCTGCCCTGACTCCTCCTTTTCACATTTCTTGTATTTTGCTCATCTCTCTCTTGATCGTCTGTATGTCTTTACTTATCTCCTCTATTCTTCTTTCTTTCCTCTCCTCTATCTTCTTTTTCTCCATTCTTCTTTCCTCTAACCTTCTGCCACTCTCTCCTCTCCTTTGCACTTTTCCTTCACTCACTCGTGGATTGGCAATTATTGTTACGAGGCTATTTATTGAATCCACTTGTATTTTCATAAAGATGTTGAGAAACATTAAAAAAATATATACCTATATACCTATTTATCGTTATCATTTCCAATCTGATTGACTGCAGTGATATGTTCGTATTCTATATACGTTCCGATTACCAGCTACATATTGCAATCTTCGGAATTTTTAGATTTGCTCGGGCGTCAAGTGTCTCATTTAGAATACAGATAATCTCAATGCAATATTTGATGTATTGAATTGTTTATGTCGAATTGATCGGTGGGAGTTGGTGGACTGACCCACATGTATAATCCCTGTCTTAAAAAAAGAGATTGTAACGGATGTGACGCAACTTCCGTCATCGCGAAATGCGCGGTACGCAATGCGCATGCATAGAGCAACGTGCGGTTCTTGTTCGAAAAGCGACGCGCGTACTTTGTTTGAAATATCGTGTCAAATCTCAGTAGTACATACATACCCAATGAGACATTTACCCTGATGACTTCTACGAGTACCTAATGATGAAACTATAAGAACCGATACAAATGCAAATCAGTAATGCAATGACATAATCATCTGTTATCGCCGCAGTACTGTTAATTTAGAGTTGTTTTCATAATGCCACGTCGTAAGATCATTCGGACTATTGAAGAAGAGGAGAAGTTTTTACGCATACGTAGAAAGAGAACCCGAGAGAGAAATAATGCAAATCAATGACAGTGGCGTCAGAGGCAAATCTCCATCAATGACGTAGGTTGTAGCCGTATAGTAATTAACGTGGCAGAAGATATTCGACTTGACTCACAACATGAATTCTATACGTCACCAACTCTTGTTCAAGATGTTGATATTGTCGGTCTAAATAATTGTGAACGGCAACGCAGATTCAGCGCAATACATGGAGAGTCATCTAATATCTAACACTTCAACATTGAATGTTGCGATGAAATTTCTGAGCATTATATTGGGATATTGGAGGTAATGTGTATTCATTGTGGTGCTCGACATTTTTCACATGAAAAGGTGGCCAATAAAGGGAATTCGTTCAATGATTGTTGTAGCCACGGAAGTGTACTCCTTGATGCGATGCCTGATTTTCCTATCGAACTTCGTGAACTGTTTGAAGCTAATCATCCGAAATCTAACGATTTTTATAAACGTAACCTCCGAGTTATGGTCAACTCTTTGGAGTTGACCCGAGCGAAGCAACGGAACATCACTTGAATCACAATTCAGAACGCGACGATGAGATTGTACTAACATTAGATAGAATAATGCGACAGTACAATATATTTGCACAATCATATCAAATGATGGATGAAGAATTAGCAAATCAACGGCCATTAGCATTGGAGAATAATGAGCCTGTCTCTGAGCTTAGTATGCTATTTACCTTGAAGCCAGGTGTGCATCGACGTCGGTATAACTTTCAAAGATGTAATGAAGTGGCTGCCGTATTTTCGACGACTGCTGATGGAGAGATCCCGGAATCTTACGTATGTATTCGAAATAGGAATGATAAAGTTCGGCAACAAGTCAGTAGTATGGATGCAAATGTCGAGCCTTGGATTTATCCTCTATTCTACCTATGTGGTTCTCGGGGTGGGTTGGCATCGTAATTTAATGCGGTTGAACAGCAATCGACGAACATTGGTCCGAAACTATACACGATACGCGCGCATAATGTTTACATGGTGATATCTCTGTAACCAGACGCTCTACAAGAATTGAAAAAAAACGTGGATTAAAGCCAAAGGTCTAAGCTTGAATTTGGGACCTTGACCTAGGCGATAAAAAATTTCGTCCGGAAGTTATATTGATTCAAACATTTAAGAAGCGTACAGCAATGTATTCAAGAAATTTTTTCAAATCAATCATCGGATTGTCATGTTTTGAAATACATGTTACACATATTATGGTATATGTTCGAAACAATAATCCTTTTACAATATCTAATTCATACTCAAAAGTAATTATTCACAAGACCAACACCCATTTACAGTTATGCTTTTATAGAAGAATTTATTCACAATATGTAGAAGTTATTACAAAAAAAAAAATTATTTACAGTTTGTAATTGAAAGTCTAAAGAAAAAAAAAATTATTTACAATTTGTAATTGATATTCTAAAAAAAAAAAAAAAAAAATCATTTGGAATTTGTAATTGATAGTCTAAGGAAAAAAAAAATTATTTAAAATATTTAATTTTTACTAAACGAAAAAATTATGTAATAATACATTTATTTTTCCGCGTCCGTTTCATTTCCGAGCTCACTGGTTTCGTCTTCTTTTTCACTCATGTCTTGATCATATCATATGAGATTACATGTGAATTATCCTCCAGCAATTCCTTAACTTCGTCAGGTAGTTCACGCGATTTAACTACTTTCCTCGTTGAAGATCTTGAGCTGGTAATGTACGGGTCAGATCTCAACAGAAACCGATTAAAAACATCTGTTATATTCAGGATACGCGAGCTCCTTCTAGCAAATTGACTTCTAAAAATCTTGAAGTCCTTGTTTCGGTGTTGCATGGCTTCTTCTGATAGCTGCATGCACTACATTTAGGAAAACGATATTTCATTCGCTGTATACATTTGTAATATTTTACGTCATCAGTTCTATTATAGGCAACATGGATGAACCTGAGGGTAAAATCGCGTGAGATATATCTGCTCCATAAATTAGTACTTTATGTACAGTTGGAGACATAGGCCACCAATTATATTTATCGATAAAAATTTGAGCAGTTTTAATCGCAGATCCATCGAACTTTTGAGAATCGAGCTGTTGAGATGTATCTATAGCAGTCAGGATTATCGAAAACGATGAATGAGTGATCTATCAATTTCGGCTATTTCTGAAGAAATGTCTTCTTTTTCAAAAAATCTTTGCGCAGTGTTGCCATCATCTGACGAAACAAAACCTATATAATCAGTGGATAACACAACTTTGAATTTTATGAAATTAAGGGATCAATTTTAGGGAATTAAGAAAAAATGAGGCATGTATTTTCGCATACCTATGACATGAAACCATTTCACGGTCATATGATGAAGGTATCATCAAAGGATAAAGGATTTACGGAATTTTTTGGAATTTTTTCTAAGGCGTATGTACTTGGTCTTAGTGAGTCCGCAGTCTAATGATAGAGCTAAAGCTTCGGCACTGCTCATTTTTTGAATATTTACTATATGACTTTTTTTCGCTACTTGATTAGGAAGAGCTGCAGTACTTTGTTGCACTGCATTGGCAGCCTTGAAATTTCCCTCCCTTCTCAACGAAGATAAAGCTGCGAACGTCAGAACCTCGCTAGATTCCGTGCGTAAACCTAGACTTATTTGAAATCCTCGTGTTACAAAATTTTGAGTTGGACAACGAAACAGATATTTTTTTGAAAATGTACCGGCTGTTCGACGTCTTTTTGGGGAACTACTCAAATCTTGAAATATGAATCGTTTTCGCCCACGCGGTTCACTTTGACTGCAGGGAGTTATTTTTCTGGCGTGAAAATCCTGATCGAGCTAACCTTCTTGCCGATTATCAATGACTGTCCAATTTCTAAAGCAGAAATATGGGAATGTTAGTCATTTTATTTAGGGAAGATATGTAGCTGTTGAATAAAAAAATGTGCCCCGTCGAAGATTGCAAGTATTAGCAAATAATTTTTTGTTCTACGTATTATACAGGAATAGTACTTGATTATCCAAAAAGAGTCAGAGTGAGAACGGGTGAGAATCAAAAGTTCCATACCATTTTAATTTATAGTTTCAATTTTTTTTTATCCAAAAATTGCCTATTTTCAACTGCTGATAACTCGGCCCAGAATTAACATATTTCAGTTTTTTAAAAGCGAGAATCAAGGTCACAATCTAGACTCTTTCACATGTTTGAAAACAAGAAATTTAATATAAATATTATAAATGGACGTGTTGGAAAAACGATTATACTTCCCTAGTCATTTATATAGGTTCACCGCGCAATATGATGCAAAATTACCAAGATGCAATGGCTATTGTTCGTAAATATGGTAAACCAGATCCTTTTATAACGATGACATGTAATCCAAGTTGGAAAGAAATCCGTGAAAATCTTCTTCCAGGACAACAAGCCGCCGATCGGTCAGACATTCGCGCACGGGTCTTTAGCATAAAGAAAAATGTTTTGATTGATCTGATTGTCAAGAAAAAGTGTTTCGGAGAAGTATCAGCGTACGTTTATGTTGTGGAGTTTCAAAAAAGAGGGTCACCTTATATACGAGTACATATGCTGGTAACACTGCGTCAAAATTACAAAATCAAAACTCCCAGTATAGTTGACCGTTATATATCTGCAGAAATCCCCGATCCGTTTGGGAACCGAGTTTTGTACGACATTGTTATGAGACATATGATTCATGGACCTTGCGGTGATTGATATTTGGTAGACGGTCGGTGTTCTAAACATTATCCCAGATCATTGTGCGAAGAAACAACCATGGACGTAAACGGATATCCATCTTATCGTCGCAAAGATACTAGTGAAGTATTTTTTGAGCGTCCTGGCGGGTACAGTGTCAACAATCGTTACGTTGTACCCTACTGTCCAATGCTGTTAAGTCTATTCAATTCTCATATTATTGTTGAAATTGTTTCGCGTATCAAGTCCGTGAAATACTTATACAAATATATCTACAAAGGTCATGATGCTGCTATGGTAACTGTTGGCGAAATTCACGACGATACCGTTATAAATCACGATGAAATACGTGATTATATTGATTCTCGTTATGTAGGACCTGTGGAAGCAGTCTGGCGTATTCTGAGTAAAACTCTGCATGACAAAAGTCATGCTATTTCACGCTTACCTGTGCTCTTACCAAATGAACAAAACATAACAATCAACGTTGGTGCTGATGAAAATGAGCTTATGAATACATTCGACCAAGCAACTATGCTCTTAGACTACTTTGCTTTGAATTTACGCGACGTGCAAGCCAGACAATATTTGTACGTTGATATTCCATCATACTATACATTTCAAAAGCAAAAAGACTGTAATGGTAAAAATGTTTCTCATTGGAAAGCACGCAAATCTCATTTCAATTGCATTGGTCGCATGTATGCTGTCAGTCCCACACAGATAGAACTGTTTCATTTGCGGTTGTTATTATTGACAATCAGGGGGCTACAAGTTTCGAATATCTGCGAACTGTAGACGGAGAACTTCAACAAACATTTACAACTACTTGCTCGAAATTAGGTCTCATTGAAGACGATGAAGAATGGAGTCGAGCAGGGCACGAAGCAGAAATTTGGATGATGCCTCGACAATTGCGGAGGTTATTTGTTCGCATTTTGATAGACTGTCAGCCAGTTCATCCTGAACATATTTGGGAAGAATTCAACGTTGCAATGTCTGAAGAATATGCACAACCCTCAGGTTCGCTCGTTGGGCAAAATGAATTGTATGATCAGATAAATGCAGTGCTTTGCGTCGAAGGTCGAAGTCTCACCGATTTTCCTGAAATGATACAATTGGCGGATATGTTGTTGAAATGGACGACGGCATATATCACTTCAACAAGCTATTAAGAATGGAAAGCAGAAATATACGATATTGAATGCTAAGCAAAAAGAAATTATTGATGTCATTTTGAGTGTAAGTGATAATAAAAATGAAAATGCAAATACATGCTATTACATCGATGGACCAGGTGGATCTGGAAAAACTTTCCTCATATCACTCTTTGGAATCTACTTAAGAGTAGCAATAAGCGAGTCATCACAATGGCCTTCACTGAAATAGCAGCAGTATTGCTTCCTAATGGCAAAACAGTTCACAAGGCTTTCGGATTGCCAGTTCCTCTATTTGCGGATTCTTCATCTAATATTAAATTGCAAACCACCGAACCTAAATACCTCGAAGATACTGATATTTTCATTTTGGACGAAGCTCCTATGGCTCCAAGATACGCTTTGGAAGTGATGGATCGAACCTTGCGGGATATTATGAATAATCATGCGCCATTTGGTGGAAAAATTTTCATTCTTGGTGGTGATTTAAGGCAACTTCTGCCGATTAAATTGCATAGTACTAGGAGTGAAACAGTTAATTCATCAATTAAATTGAAAAGCCTATTTGAATCTCTGAAATCGATTATTCCACATTTTTTAATATTCCGAAATTTGCACCGTTCGTTTTATTGATTTTTAACTGCGTTAAATATTTGATGAGGTGTTAATAATAATTGGTACATAAAGTATCACTACTTTCCATGTCTTCTTATTGAGATTAAACCCCTATATTTTGGCTACTTCTTTACTACGACTACGTCTACGGCGAAAACTGGCTACTTTCCTCCCAGATATAATCCCAAGGAACATCAATCAATCTGTGGCGGAAACGACTATGCAGATAATTTTTATCTTAATCTATTATCCTAAACGAGATATGGTATTATGGTGATTGAAACTTTGAAAAATCGAAGTTTAGAGACAGATTTTGACAATGATTAACTCTGTGCGAGAACTTCAAATAATTAAAAACCTAATGACAAAAACCTAATGTGTGGACATTACCATGCCCACACTCGCATGCGTCACCTATCTTTTACCGTTTACGTCAAGCCAATAAATAACTGCATGATGATTGAATGGCTGAATCGATCTTTGCGTGAATTGGTAATATTATAATGACATCATAATTTTTCAATCAATAAATAAATGTAAAAACGTATCTGCATGTAAAATTAGATATCATCCGCCGTTGACTTCGAAGTATATAGGTAACATACATATTTCATGAAATAAATTACAGTTATTTATGAAAAAATATCAGATAAAAAGTCAGATTTTTAACAAAGTGACGTAGCAATCATGCAATTTATTATCTGTCGTGAATAAAAATACAATATCAATTTTATATTCAAAATATTAGTATTAAGGTGGTCCTTATTCAAAGTAGTTTTGAATTCTTATACTTTCGTAGGCTCAAATGGTCCGTAAAATTTTTTTTTTAAATATTTACAAACTTATAGGTCTCTATCTAAATTTTAACCCGTGCCACACTGCCTATGTACGGTTAGCATCTAAATAAAATGGGATCTTCGGCATTGAACAATCAATGTTTTATGTCGGCTGAAGAAAATGAGGTTGAAGTTAATTACGTTAACGCAACAAAAAATTTTTTCAAAAATTCTAAACGTCAGGGATCGAATATTACAAAAACAGGCAACATATGGTGAAAAATTTAAGCATCTGAGTAAAAAAATATACTATTTCACGGATTTTAATATTATAACAACACTTGAGTCATGAAATTTTGTGAATTTTTCCAAATATTCTGTTGCATTACGTTACGAACTTGAGCCGCATTGAAGTAATAGTTAAAAAAAATTGAAAATAAGTAGACTTTGACCTTATTATATTAGCTAAAGAATTTGAATCTTTAGCTCAAAGAAACAATTTAATAGAAAAATAAATAAAAACAAAACGGTATTTCACATCATGCAGCAACACTAAAATGATGATAGCTGAAAGTGTATAAAAATACAGTGGGATAGATATTACTTTTTGGAATGAGTTTCAAATTTACTAAACCACATATTACCACAGACAAAATAAAAAATTGATTTTTTAGGGAAAACAATTCAATGTTATTTAAATGGTAAACGTAAAAAGGCAGTGGGACATAGGTTAAAATTCAGAAAGAGACCGGTAACTTTGCGAAAATATGAAATAATTTATTTGAAACAATTTGAGCATATGGGAGCAATGAAAATGAAAAATACATTGAATAAGGACCACCCCAATGAGTATGTATGAATATTATAGTGATCAAATCAGTTCTACAAAAAAAAAGGTATTTTTATTCAACATACTGAAGTCCAGTTATCAAGGATCAAGTAATAATGTGTTGACGTTAGTTTATAATTGAATTAAAATAATGGATAATTTTACTCGAGATATTGGTATACATGAATATTAACGTCTAAAGAAGTAACATAATATGCCACAAAACTCAAGCGCGATGAAACAAAAATAAAAATTGCCAATACGACGTCTTATGATATCAGCAATGTCCAGTTAAAATGTGATGAGATCAATGAAATTTAAAATTTTGAGCGAGATTTTTGCACATGTGAAGAATAAAAGACTCCGTATCCGACCTTCTGTAAAAGTGGTTTCAGACAAATTCGATAAAAGTGAAGTATGTTCCATTTCAAACAATGCTGATTAACAGTCTCCGTGGGCAAAATCCAACAAAGTGAAGAGTTGACAAGATATTCAAGTACATAATTATAAGGTTCAAGAATGGCAAGGGTAATGGCAGCATGACAGCTGCAATTTCATAACCATATTTATACTCAAATATTGTGTAAACCATTCGCTCCGGGGGGGTCGGCCAATGGAGAATTTTAAACAGCATGGGTTGGAATGCAACCTACTCAAGTTTTATGGAATTTGCATAAGGTCATATACGGGGTCCTCTGACTTTGATGGTAGAAAAAGTAGAACATTGCTTATAGGTAGGTATGTAAGATGTATAATGGGCACATTTGGGAATTGATATTTATTTATTTGCACATGTTTTTTTGATTTTTTGAGTATATGCAATTAAAAGTTTAAATATTTAAATTTAATCTGGTCCAAATTATTGTTGTTGGTTACTGCGGCATTTGATTATACACAATACTGTCGAAAGAATTGGGTGCGTAAAGTCAGTTCAGTATAAAGTAATCATGTGGGATATTGTTACTGTGAATATAAATGAATGAATATTAGTGAAAAAATTAGTATTGAACATACTAAAGTCCAGTTATCAAGGATCATATAATAATGTGTTGAAAACATGGATTTTCATATATTTGTATACGTTTTTCCATTTTTTGAGCATATGCAATTGTAATTTGCCATTTTTACATTAAATCTGTTCCAAATTTTTGTTGTTGGTTACTGCGGTATTTGATTATACACAATACTTTGAAGAGAATCGGTCGCGTAAAATTAGTTTAGTATAGAGTAATCATATGGGATATTGTTACTGTAATTATGAGTATGTATAAATATTAGTGAACATATGTATAAGTATTGAACATATTGAAGCATAGTTATCAAGGATAAAGTAATAATGTCAGAATAAAAAAATCAGTTTCAGACGCGCGCGCGTGGTGAGCTAGTGTGTTCTGAAATGTAAACGAAAGTAAGATTTATTTGATATGCAATGCGCGATATTTTGTAATTGAATATGGCTGTAAGTATACAATCGTAAAATGAAGAATTTAAGATTTTATGAGTATGTATACTTATTACGAATTGCTGGAATGTGATTTTGTTGAATTTAAAATTACGTGCTATGCAAGGTGCCAAAATTAACACATATGTGTGAAGCGAATTTGGCATTCAATCGACTATTAACTGTCCAATTTTTCAACTGTCAATTCTTCAAATAAAATTTGTCATAACTGCCAAGGACGTTGTTTTGATATTCATGAATCGCCGGAAACAACGTCCGGTGCATTTTAACGTGACATTTTTCGAATGTAATTTTGACGAATTCATGTTTTATGAGATATTTGTACACTCTTTCACTATTGACCATTATTTAGCATTCAATGTAGAAAATTTTTGGACACACCTTAGTTCATTTAGATACTTTTGAAGTCACTTCATTGACCAATGTTACATATTTACGCTCAGTGGCCCTGTCCTGTCTTGATTTTTGATCGTTTCTTGTGGCTTTCACAAATTTAATTCTCAAACTTAGAGCTCAGATTTTTTTGATATGGTTTTTCTTGGCCATACGTTTGTACTGTACTCATCAATTTTTATAACAGAATTCGTTAACACAATAGCTCAAATTTTTCCCATCAGTAAAGAGTGAGAATTCGCTCTTCAAGAATGAGACCTCATTAATTTTTGTAGTGCAATTGAGAGTGGCACGATTTTCACTTTAAAGACATTTAGAGAATGCACGCGATCTACGATAACATATAACATGTAGAACGAAGAAAATCAGAACCATGTATGAAGGTCTACTTGTACTATGCATCATATTGCACTTGTAAAGAACTAACGAACTGGTTTCACTTGATGAAATATGTTTAACCAATGAATTATTCTATAGAATCCCATGAAGAAGTTGAGAGGGTTGTAAAAATTTGCGGAAAATTCATGGTCGCCTGCATCCCCTTCGGAGGTGGTACAAGCGTCAGTGGTGCTGCAACATGTCCAGAGTCTGAACTACGGACTATAGTTTCACTGGACACCACACAGATGAACCGGATACTATGGCTGGACCGTGATAATTTGCTTGTTTGTTGTGAGGCTGGAATTGTCGGGCAAGATCTCGAACGTGAATTGCGAAGCCGTGGACTCACATCCGGCCACGAACCGGACTCGTATGAGTTTTCGAGGTATAAGACCATAATGTTCTGACAAAACAAAAACAAACACCATCTGAAAATTTTTGATGTTTTCTCAATGTTTTCTTGCACCAAAAAAAAATCTAAAATTCCCGAAAAAACTCACATCACGATTGTTCCCTGACTAACGTTTCCACAAACTTCAGTTTAGGCGGATGGGTTGCTACACGGGCGAGTGGCATGAAGAAAAATGTTTACGGAAACATTGAGGACTTGGTGGTGCGCGTCAGAATGGTAACCGGACGAGTAACCGAGGGTGACGAAGACTCAGGGCTTACACTGGAAAGGGGTGCCCAGGTACCTCGTGTTTCTTGTGGTCCGGACTTTGACCATATGATCTTAGGAAGCGAGGGCACTCTTGGTGTCGTGACACAGGTCGTCCTAAAAGTTAGACCACTACCTGCAGTTACCAAATACGGAAGCATTGTGTTCCCTGACTTTGAGAGTGGCGTCCAAGCAATGCGAGAGGTACGAAGAAAAAAAATACTATATGTATGTTCAAGGATTCGACTGCTCACTGAAATACTTGTTGCTTTCCAGAAACCGGAGATCAGTGGGATGACATTTAGTATTGCCACATCAATATTAAAATTTTTAAATGTGTAATATAATTGTGAAAAACTCTGATATAGAGCTGCTCGTCAAGCACCACCTTCCCTCTTACGAAAAAATGCTTCCTGTAAATTCCGAGCCCGTTGATATAATTTTAAATACTGCCTCATCGAACTTCAAGCTAATTGGGATCGGTGAGATAGTATTAAAAATTATCTCACAGAACTCGGATGAGGCATATCCCACCAATCTCAGGTTTCGGGAAACCTATTCTTTTCGGGAAAGCGATAAGTATCTCGGTGAGCAGCCGAACCTTTGAACATAAAAAAATTCAAAAATTACCGTTTAGCGCCAATTTCATCATTGATGAGGCGATACTAAAAATTATCACAAAAAGGAACAACGTAGCAGTATATCTCAAAATTCATTCATTTTTTAACCACCCTAAGCAATAGCCGTTCAATCAAATGTGTCGATTTCAAATTTCCTCTTAAAAAAAAAAAAAAAAAAAAATTATTCTAACTTGCTGTAAACACCCGAATAAATCGTAATAATAAAATGAAAATTGTTTATATTTAGGTGGCGCGACAACGCTGTCAGCCAGCTAGTATCCGTTTGATGGATAACGAGCAGTTTCAATTCGGCCAGGCTCTGCGCCCTGAGTCGACCTGGGGCGGTCTCATTTTACAAGGACTTAAACAGGCCTACGTAACGCGTATAAAGGGTCTCCGTTGGGACACTATTTGTGTCGCAACATTGCTATTCGAGGGTGAACAGAGAGACGTTGCGATTCAAGAAGATAAAATCTACAAAGTGGCAAAAAAATTCGGTGGAATTCCATCGGGTGAAACAAACGGTGAACGAGGCTACACTTTGACGTTCGTAATCGCGTATATTCGCGATATAGGACTCGAGTTCAGTGTAGTTTCAGAGTCTTTCGAGACTTCCGTATCGTGGGAACGGGCTCAGTCTCTGTGCCGTAACGTTAAACACAAGGTGAGTCACGAATGCAAGGCTGTAGGTGTGACCCATTACCTAATCTCTTGTCGCGTAACACAAACCTATGACGCCGGTTGTTGTATATATTTCTACATGGCTTTCAACTATCGTGGACTCTCTGATCCCGTCGGCGTGTACGAAAAAATCGAGCATAGCGCTCGCGAAGAGATATTGGCAAGCGGTGGCTCACTCTCGCATCATCACGGAGTCGGAAAACTTCGTGCTTGTTACTATCCAAAAGCAGTTGGAGAAGCTGGAGTCGCGCTTTATCGCGCAGCCAAGAACCACCTGGATCCACTGAACATTTTTGCTGCTGGAAATATAGACCCCGAATACAAAACCGGTATAAGGACATCATCTAAGTTATGAACCAGTGCATATGCCTATGCATATCTTGTTTACAGACGGTACGTTTTATTATATCGAGTATTATTCAACGATGAATACTTATTTGGACTGCGAAAGATGCCTCATTCCACATCCGTAAAGAAATTACACGATATTATGTCTCTCCCACTAGATGTGATATTTAGACGAAGCTTTTTTTTGTGCCGATTTCTTTGACAATCCGCAGCCGCGTTTTCATATTTCACAATGAATTATACAAGACTCATTGTTTTTATTCTTTTCTCATTCTTCATCAGACGGAAATCAGCACTTTCGCCAATTTAATCGTCAGTTTGTATGTCTATGTGTAGAATCAGCTCTACCACAGCCTTAATCTTTACGATATCACTTTTATTGACTGATCAAATTGTGTGGCTCAATTAATTGTGCGCCCGAAAGAGTTGTGCTATGACCAATAAAAACTGCGGGGGGAAAAAAAATATATATAATCCAAAAGGAGATTCTGACTGGAAAGGAATAATTAGTATAGATATATAGCAATTTAAGTGATCCTTGATGGATGTAAAGAATTTGGGAATGGGGGGGTTCAAAGTTGAACGGAAAATGGTTAAACAATAAAGAGGCACCGTAGTCTTATAGTACAAATACAGAATTGTAATTGTAACGTTGTTTTTATAAGTTATTATAAATAAAGGGAGAAACAGAAAGAATAAAAAAAAAAAAATTAAAAAATATTACTATCCGTAAATCTCTATTAAACCTACCTCTACGTACGATATTTTAATCCGAAACATTATTCTCGTAAGCCTTTGCTTATAGATACCTAAGGCGCTTCGTATGTCTATCATATATCTTAAAAAAAAAAAAAAAAAAAAAAAAAAAAAAAAACAATTTCATACCAGTATTTGGATATCTGTAAGAATATTATTTTATAATCAAGATATCAAAACAGTTATTTCGAAATATTCAATAATTACAAATATAGATAGATAGATAGATAGATAGATATATGTATGTATAGAGTAATTAGGTATTGTTTATATGCGAATAATTATTATTTAATAAGAATTATAAAGTAATTATAAGAAATAATAGGAAAGAGAAGAAAAAGAAATGATTAGGAAAAGAAAAGAAAAAGACTCATGCATACATTTACGTAGGGCCGATGTGTAAAAGAAAAAAAAGTGTTAGCGAGCTGTTCTCTTGCAAAACTTGAATAGAGAAATTAGAGGAAATTACATGAGTTAGGTAATAAAGTTACGTGAGATATCAAGATCACTTCTCTGTTTCCAAATAAAATCTCAATACTTTTTTTTTTTTTTCCACTTATAATCTAGCTGAGATTTGATTTTATTCATTTTATATCCTTTCGTTTGACCATTCGTGAGATAATGTTTATAAAAGTGTATCTCTCGGACAAAAATAGTTGAAAAAAAAAATTTATATCGACCTTGAAACCTTACAAAAATAAAAATTTAACGCGGAACATTCGTCCGGGTGCATACAATACCCGGTTTGTTCTTCGATGCAAACCCCACATCTAAGAAATTATCCCTAAGAAAATCAGGGAATGAATGATATAATTTTTTTTTTTTAAACGTTTAAAACAGATGCAGTGTTGGATGTATATATAACATAAAAATACACGCACACATACATGCACTATTCAGCCTGTTTTTGTAATTGAAAGTATTAATTACTTTCTTCTAATTAATGGAGAAATATAAATTAGACAAACGTCAAACGTTCTGTAATTGTGATTCTATCTGACTGAGGATTATCTCACGCATAAAATAATCTTCAAAGTGCGGAATTTAAATAATTAATAAGGTCAAACTTTGTTAATTTCACTGTTTGCTCTCGCGATATACATACATATAAAATATTATGAACGACACAGAACACAGAACGAATTATAAAACCTATATTTTTCAAGAATGTTTTCACGAGTTGCGTCAGATCGCTCAGCTTTAAACAGGTGTCGGTTGATTATCCCCGCGTAGCGTGGTAAGAAATGAATCGAGGTCATATTCGTCGTCGTACTGTTGCTGTTCCCAAAGTTCAGGAAGACTCTCCAATACAGATCGACTGACTCCAGCAATCCCAGCAAATCCGGACTCGTTTCCGTCCATAGCTCCGGAACTTCCCTGACCATCTGTCCTCCTATCCTTACTATTGTCTAGCGAGAACAGATCCAGTAGCTGAAATGTTAAAATCTCATGATAGCTACGAACTGTAACGGTAGTTGTTGATTGTGAAATTTTTTTTTTTTTTTTAAGCAATTTGGAACAAAAATGAAATCTTCGAATTTATCGGCCAGTCGAGTTTAATTTACTCGGATCTTTTCAGCAAATATTTATAAGCTAAAATGCGAAATTTCTAAAAAGTCCGTCATCGTCCTTGAGGCAAAATGAATTGCATTTCATTTCAGTCGATCTTAAAAACGAATAATCGAGAAATTGAAGAGCCAGTAGCAACTTTCTTGTTGTTCTGAATTTATACATTTCACTAATTCATACAGTGTTATACAGATTTTTGTAAAAATAATTCGCGAGCAATCCGTAAGGTACATTTTTTGCCTTTCATATTGTTGATTTTCCGATGTTAGTGGCGACTGCTAGAGGCTTGTAAATCTGTGTGAAATGAAATTCAAGGATCTGTTGACAACGTGATAAATGAGCCTAAGAATTTTAATTGAACATTCACGTTAAACATCAGGGCCTCCGTCATTGCCAATCATATATCACTCTTCTATATAATTTTTGCTGACAGAACGTAAGTAAAATGAAAAAAAGAACGTCTGACACTTGAAATTAATTACAGGAAGTAAAGATTCAATGGATTTATATTTAATCAGTTAATGATTAATGACACCTCCTATTACTCATGCGAGATAATATGAGAAATGACAGAAATTTAAAACTCAACTAAAGGTAAGAATGTATAAAAACAAAAAGAAAAAATTATATATATATATAGAAGTATAGCTACCTGATCTGTGCCCATAGTCTCCATGGATGCATTTTCCGTTGAGATTACAGTATTGGCAGTAAGCAGTTTGAATTTTTGTAGCCCCATGATCTTTTCTTCGAGTGTACCTCTCGTAATCAGTCGATATACGTTGACAACTTTTTTCTGTCCGATACGATGGGCTCTGTCCATTGCCTGTAGATCTTTCATTGGATTCCAGTCGTGTTCAACGAATATCACCGTATCAGCTCCTGTCAGATTCAACCCCAATCCACCAACTTGGGTGGTTAAAAGTAAAACGTCTATTGATGGATCGGCGTTGAAACGCGCAACGACGGAATGGCGTTGCGAAGCCGGAACACTTCCGTCAAGTCGCAAGTAGGTAACTGTGGGTAGATGAACTCGCAGCAAATCCTTCTCTACTATATCCAACATGGCTTTGAGCTGACAAAATATCAGGGCTCGATGTTGGCTCACTAGTTGTGGCTGCTGGCTATCTGTCGCAGTTAAGGAAGATATCGAGGCAAAATTTTGCGGTTGCTGACCGATACCACAATCCAGCAAGAGTTGCTTCAGTGCGGGAAGTTTAGCACCGTGTTCGATGTCGGTTAACGAGCTCTGTTGATGCTTCAGCGATGCACATAGCTGAGACATTAATTTTAGCAAATCAAGATTTTAACATAAACACAAAGAAAGCCTATAATTTCTATATTACTACGTAGCTATCAATATATGTACCAATGTATTATCTACTTGTGCTCTAATACGTTCTTATGACCTGCCATTCCATTGGTATGGTAATTACGTTATATGTGTTTTTGTGGCAAATACAAGAAATATCAATCATCGTTTGGGTTGGCATATAAGAACGTTTCAAGGCTCTAAGTGCTTAGTTTTTTTTTGTTTCATAAGAGAAAAGATAATTAAACGGTATGTTTTCACACTTGACGTATTCCAGTAAACTAAAATGCGTTGAAGTAAATTAAAGCTACACTACCATTCCTACTTTTAACTTTTTTTTTTTTCAAAAGCGCAACTTTTGTACAAGAATTTGAATAAGTTGGCGGAAAAAAAAAATTTTTAAACAAATTTCAACGAATACTATGTCTCGTTTATTTAACAAATTGTCTAAATTGAACATTTTTTTATACGCTCTTATGGATCCCTTAATTTGAATGGCGAATGAAAAATATATTAAAATACTACTCACAGATAGATATTGCGGATGTCGAGGTGTGAGTACCAACTTTGGATGGTTGCAAACATTGCGAAGGTAACGAAGTGCCTGGAAAACGTGTGTACCAGATGGATTGGTCGCGGGTACAGGGCCAGCGAGAGTTGCAGAATGACGTGTACGAAAATCTTCGTATAAAGTACGTTGAAGGGGTGAAAGATCACAGTAATAGTCCTGGGTAATTTTCGGCGGTAAGTCTTGCAACACATCTTCTTTGTTGCGTCGCAGCAAGAAGGGTAACACCTGTGAAAAAAAAAAAAAAAGAAAAAAATTAGTGAATATTCCAATGCGAAATTACTTGGTCTGTGTTGTACAAAGTAAGATAAAAAGAGGCGCTTTTCAATTCAAATTATTTTCAGTGAAAATATTTCTACGAATTTTTACAATTTTTTTTTTCAGGGAAATTCGAACTTTTCGTAGTTTTTTATAAGAAATTTCAGCTTCGTTTTTTTTTCCGTTTGATGGATAATAGAAAAGAATTTTTCTAAATTAATACGAGAATTCATAATTTTTCTATGATAAACGACGAAAATTTAGATTGAGAAGAAAGTCTCAATCAATCAAGTCGAGTCAATTATTGGTGTTGAATTGCCTGACGTTTCGGCAGTATTGTTCTGCCCTCATCAGAGGCTGTTTATTAAAAAACAATATACAAAATAATATAAAGGAATACAAAATAAGTCAAAATACAGTCGAAAATTGAAATATAAGAACAAATAACACGTATTGAGATTAAAAAAACATAGTCGTCGACGACTATGTTTTTTAATCTCAATACGTGTTATTTGTTTTTATATTTTAATTTTTGACTGTATTTTGACTTAATTTGTATTCCTTTATATTATTTTGTATATTGTTTTTTAATAAACAGCCTCTGATGAGGGCAGAACAATACTGCCGAAACGTCAGGCAATTCAACACCAATAATTGACTCAACTTGATTGATTGAGACTTTTTTCTCAAAATACCACATCCGGTTGTTATCTTCAACATGTGTATGAAAATTTAGATTGTTTTTTGAATGAAAATCTACAATTTTTCATTAAAAAATATGAAACTTCTGACTGTCCTTAAAAATTTGTACAAATTTTAACCAGTATTATCATACATGTAATAGCGAATATGAAGATGCGACGAATACCTGACGATGAAGAGCTTCCATTGCCAATGCCCCTGCCTCTTGATCCTTAGCTCCAGCCTTAGGTTCTCTACTGGCTAATATAGGGCGTGAATAACGTGCGGCGAATTGTTTTTCACTGCCAAGAAATCCCGGCATTAGAAAGTCGAATAGTGACCAGAGTTCAAGTACATCGTTTTGCACAGGTGTTCCTGATAGTATCAGGCGATGATAAGCTCTCAGTCGTTTAGCAGCTTTTGCACTTTTAGTTTTACCATTTTTTATAACATGTCCTTCGTCAAGGACACAATAATTCCACTGAATCGCTTCGAAGAATTCAATATCCTTTCTCACAATATCGTAGCTTGCGACAACCAGCCGATACCGAGTTACTCGCGGACGTAATTTTTCACGTTCTGGCGGAGGCCCGGCGTATTGGAGGGCCGAAAGGTCGTTAGATTTAAAAAACTTTTCAGCTTCGTAAACCCAGTGCCCCGTCAGAGTAGGCGGACACACAACAAGACTTGGAAATGTGTGCGGATGATGATAGTGATCCGTGGCCAACATGCACAATGTTTGCAAAGTTTTACCAAGTCCCATGTCGTCGCAGAGGACTCCATGAAGACGATAACGGTTCAAAAAAGCGAGCCAGTTAAGCCCCTGATGTTGATAAGCACGTAATTCAGCTGATACTGGAACTGGCAACTTTGTATCGGGAATGCTTCGTGGATTCAACAATTGCTCTAGAAAATGTCTTTCCTGCGCCTTTTCCTCACTTAAGAAAAATATAAAAAACAAACATAGTTTTTGAGAATTCGTATGATTGATGATTCTCCAGAGTCTTTCATGTTTGATACAGGAATTGAATTTCTCCATTAATTATTTCTACTATTCATTAATCACTGAATTCAATGAGAAAAAAAAAAACAAGAAAACAGCTCTGTTTTTTTCAATGGTAAAGAAACTTTGAGTTTAATGGAATTTCACAGATTTTATCCGTACATACTTCAAAAATTTTCTATGATTACAAAGACTTTGATTTCTGTTTCATGGGATTTCAAGAGATTTTCTCATGCTTCACAAATTCTTAGGACTTGAAGATTAATCATCCCCCTCGTGTGTAACACAATATTGTATACTATGCGAAGTAATCCTTGTCCCAAAAAACCGTACATTATAATTAATGAACTGTGAAAAGTAACATACCCGAGTAAAGGTGGATCTCCAATGGCGCCAGGATCAAGAGGCATAAGTTGAACAAGAGTAGCAAATGTTGCGCTACATGTAAGTCGTACAGCTTGATTTTGGTCACTCATCCTTCCGAGCAACGGTACGACGAGAAGAACGGCATAGGGAACCACACCCACACCTAAGCTCTCAACTAGACACGCAAGTGCTTCAGCCGCTCCTTGGCGTTTGGCATCAACCTCCGCAGGTGCAATTATCTGAACTTTATCCCTACTCGAACTTTCTTTGCTAGTACTTGGTTCCAATAGTGGTATCACGCTGCGTACAACATGCTTCATTACCTGTTGATTAAATTTTCTTTTCAATTCACCGGATGTAATAAAAATGACAATATTATATCAGGACTAATTCCCCGAAAGTATTTTTCTAAACTGAAACAGTGATTTCTAAATCCAATAACTCAGGTCGACTGGATAGTTCTATTTTAAAATCCTGGTTACTGTTTGATCATAAATTAAACAATAAATGTACATTGATGTACGCTTTACCTCCTCAGTGCGTAGCGTGGCCAAAATAGCTATGCAACGAGCAGCCATGTGTCTTACAGCTTTGTACGGATGTTCCAATAGATTGCAAAGGCGTGGTACGCAGGCAATGGCAGGGGGCAGTAAGGAAGGATGAAGACTTGGCACAACTGTTTCCAGTACTTGTAGACTAGAAACAAGTTTGCTAGCTTCATCCTGCCGGTCTTGTTTATAAGAATATTCATCGTCTGTACAATCTCTAATAGCCGGCGGTAGCATAAGATCCCAAAGACGGGACAGTCGAGAGGGCAGCTGAGCTCCGAGTAGTTTTGTCACAGCTGAAAGTGCCATGGTTGCACCACGGCGACGTGTTCTTGCAGCCTTAGCTTCTGGCTCTTCGTACGCGAGCAATTCTTCAAGAGGTATTTCTGTCGTTGGAGGCCGTCCCGGACCGCGACCTCCATTACCGCCAAAACCACCACGATTGTAGGCCACTCTTTCCGCATGACGTTGTCTGTTAGTCAAAGTTAAAATTCCCTCAAAGGGTTGTGGGTCTCCGACTACACGTGGCGTGAATTCTGTATCTGTGCACAAAAACGTGCACAGGTTCGTTGCAATCTGTAAAATTTATGTATCGTGTGAATATATAATTGATAAAAGGTTATTATAATTTCTTGTCTCTCCTGGAATCCCTGACAGATATAAAACAAGAAAAATAGAAAATACCTTGTGATTGGGGGACGGTTGTCTGTCTACACAAAGGTCAACAAGATGTGCAAGATGTCGTGCAGCAAGGCTTTGCAATTGATCATTTTCTTCACGTTTCACAGATTCCATGAGTGGTTTAATGAGTGGATTCAAAGGGCAATCCGCCGCTGGGAGACAGCGCAGCATAGTAGCTGCCCCAGCAAGGGCTGCCATTGATGTTACATTGAGTGCGTGCTGTTGCATAGCAGTTGCAGTAGCGCCAGTTTCTATGGCTCGTCTTCTTTCCTCTAGACCTTCCAGTACTTTGGGTTTCAATTTAACAACAGCATTACCACTACCGGTCCCAGTTCCTATGCTGACAAGGCCCGAAACAGTTTTTCCCGTTAGTACTGTAATTTGCTCGAGAGTCATGACCCCTGCATTGACTCCTGCTATGTCTAGGCCAGCTCCCTCGCTTATGGGTAGCTTGTAGTGTTTGAGGGTTGCGACGTAGTCCCGAGTCTCTTGCAACAATCGAGTAAATGTCACGGCAATTTCGTCGTAGTAAACGCACTCACTTAGACAACCCAGCAATTTATCCCTGTTGATGCAAGAGCATGGATAAACGTAATGTTTGGTGTGCAAAACAAAATTAATTAATTAAGTTAAATTTTTTTGCTAATCAAAAGAAATTCGGCAGACCATAGTTCAATGTGCCATTGAAGTGTTAAATTAAAACAAAACCAATAAAATAAAAAAAGATGAAATAAAGAGTCACACGCCGTAACGTTTGTGGTGCCAAGTAAATAGCGGTTACCTGAGAATGTCAGGTATCGAAGGCGGATTAGGATGTTCCAAGGTGGCCCAATGAGCCATTGTCAATCCAGCAACCGTTCTTTGCAGGGCAGATCGTGAGGCTAAATGAACGAGTAGAACTTTTGCATAGCAAAGTGCAGGACTCGGTATATCTGCAGTATAAACAACTCCCGGAGCGGGGCGAACAACATAGCAAGAAAGTAAGCCGAGCATACGTGCTGCCATACATCGTGCACGAACGACATTAGCACGACGTGTTCCCGGAGGCACAGTTTCTACACCACCTATGTACACTTTGAGTTCTGAGGCTGGTTTGCTACTTCCACTGCCACAGCCTCCGCTACTTCCTGAGTCTGATTGCGCATCGCTGCCATTGCCGCCGCAATTTTTCGTCACTCTGACAAGAGGAATGAGAAAATAAAAATAATCTTATTTTTCGAGGTATAAATGTTATAGAGAGAAAAGTCTCTATGTGGTAAATGAAATCTATGAAGATTGAGAATTTCAGTTCGGAATGGCGTAAAATAATCACAAAAGATAAGGCTTTGAGGTGAAAAAAAAAAAAAAATAAAACTGTTAATAAATAAAACCAAGGATTGAAAGAACAAAATAATTTTTCAAAACAATTTTTAAAAATCTCAACCCGTCACCAAAATTCATCGATTTCATGGGGAACATTTGGGTGCAAAAAAAAGTAATTTTTTTTCTAGTAATTTCCAAGGTAATTGCACAATTAACAGTAATTACCCTATTAAATTGTAAAAAACATGTCCATTCATCAATGAAAACGTCAAAATTTTGCGAAAAAAAATCACAACTCCCTGAATTATTTTTCTTTCCTGCGACGATATTGGTCTGAAAATGTTTGTTTCGAGTAATAGTTTTTGAGAAAAAAATCGGTGAGAAGATCCTGAGCCTCGACTTTTTTGAGTTTGGGTTTTGAAAGGTAAGTGCTCAAAGATGAATCTGTATTTTGAATCGAGCTTCAAAGTTGATATCTCGTATATTTACCTGGAGTTGTGTTGAGTTGTAGTAGCAGTGACCAGAAGAGAAGGACTGAATGGCACGTGTTCTGGTTGCATAGCAAGACATAGCCATGTGCTTACAAGGGGACAGGAAGCATGCAGCAATAATTCAAGATCGCTGCGCACAACAAGATTGTACCAAACTTTCTCAGCCACCTCTTGTATTCCTGCGACATGTTCTACCAAAGCCCGTTGAAACACCTGGCGCAAAGCCTCATGCAAAACCGCGCCGCCTGCGTCACCCCAACGTCCTTGATCATCTTTTGGATTTCCTTCTTCTCCTGTTAACGTTAACAGCGTCTGTAACGTCGCTTTACGTACGCTCGAACTCGAATGACCAAGAAATGGCCATAGTCTTGGTAGTACCTAAGCCAAAAAATACATAAAAATTGTTTATTGCACAATTATTATTAATATTATAGCATAATTTTCTTAAAATTTCATTAAATTTGGAACGAAATATTCTAAAATGATGTAATTTCGGGGCAAACTAGCGAAATATAGACATAAGGTCAGCGTAAAGTGACAGCATAAGTTGAGCATAAAACACATTTTCTTTTTCTAAACTTTTACAAAAAGAAACAAAAAAAAACATGGCTTGAATTATCGAATTTAAAAATGAAATTCATCGTATATCAATGTAGAATATTTCCACCAAATATAAAAAAGTTTCCATGAACGAAAAAGGAAATAAAATCATTTCCACAGTGCATAAAAGGGCCTCTAAAAGAGCCAAAGTCAACCTGAGACAGAGGTTGTGGAGTTAGATGAGCTCGAGCAGCAGGTAGAGATAATATGGCAGCCAATAATCCCATGAAGCTATTGCAAGCTGCAGCAAGGTCATCCTGTTCGCGCAGCAACTCCCAGAGCCGTAAGACGACGGTTTCGAGTTGTGCGGGTGTTAGTAGTTTAGGTAAGGTGCCAGCGACTGGAATCAGCGCACTTGCTGCTGCCGCTCCAACGTCATCTACAGCATCGGCGAGGCCTCGCATAGCGGCTGGAAATGCTCTTGGTAATAGTTCATCGAGGAGATCATCTCTAACTGCGAGTAAATATTTAAGTGCTAAGAGGGCACCGTGCCTGGCTTCCCATTCATTGTGTTGTAACAGCTTAAGAATAACAGCTAAAACTCCCAAGGCTCCGCCTTCCTTAATTTTATCCCCATCTTCTTCTACTTTAATCTCTGTCTTTATCTCCTTGCTGATATTTCCGTTGTTTTTCGAAGTCTCTGTGCATGGCATTTGTAGTAAAAGAGACCCGAGTGCTTGGGCACATGTCTCACGTACTGGGGCCACCACTTGATCTGAGACAAAATCTCCGAATCTGTCTAAACCCAATACACAAAGTAGTCGTAAAGCAGCATCTTCTACCCACCGTCGGTGGTTTTCGTCCATTTCTTCTTTTGTTTGATCTCGCGATTTTCCGGCACCTGTGAACAATTTAAAATATCATATTTATACTCGTTGGGAAGTGAAGAATTCAACGTTACATACATATATGGCTAAATATTTATAAACTCGTATACTTTTCGAGCTTGGAATCAGCAATTTTTTTCCAACATGGGGATATGGAAGTTACACAGCAAAATCGGACTTTCGGATTTTCAAAAAAAATTTCAATACACCCGTTCCGACGTGGCGTACACACGGAAATGTTTTAAAATGTCGAAAAATGGTCTTAAAACAGATTCTTTATTCTTTTTTATTAGGTAAGAATGAATATTAGAATTTGCTGAATTTAAACTACCTCTGGTAGAGGAGAATCTCAGTTTTCCAATGAAATTGTCATCGATTCTGTTAAAGTCTAGCAAACTACGTGAAAGCTCGAATTCTACCGAAAAATTCTAGTTTTTCAAAGCTCCAAAATTTCACATTTCGAATAGATATTTTCATTGATTTGATCTTTGATCTCCGTTACATAATTTGAATATGGGTTTTTTGGGGTGGGATACGAAGGGGGCTCTTTGCATATCACATAGATATGGATGGAGTTTTTCAATTAAAACTTTTCTGGCTCATTTGTAAATGTGAGAGATTTTAAGAGATTCAAATAGCTTTTCTAAAATTCCGAAGCTTCCCAAAGTAAAATGGTCAGTTTGAAATTACCTTTTCCATGGAGTCGCACAAGTTCACGTAACGCTGTTGCTGCGCCGTGCCGAACCTCCCATTTTTGGCTAAAGAGGTCTTGGCAAAGACTTTCAGCAAATAATTCAAGTGGCCACTCGACAGCTGTATCCGGCCAGCATCCTGTGCCATCGGGAACTCCCCAACTACCACTTTCTTCACCACTCCAAGATGCTTCGAGAGTTGAACTTTCGTCCTGCTTTGGCTTTTTAGATAACGGTTCTCCGCCGCCACTTGTTATGGAACTCTGGTGATCTTGTGAATCGTCAGGTTCCCTCGAACGCTGCTTCGAGATTGATTGACGTGCCTGGAAGCAGTGGAATTCAATAATATATTGTTATACAACTTTGTCAAGAATTTACAAAACTTTCATCTTGAACAAGTCAACAATTTTTTTACATTGTAAAAATACTCATATCTGCAGATGAAAATTTTGGTATAGATTAGTTATTTGAGAATACCGACAGGATGCCTATAATTTGTGTTGAAAATACTCAATTCAAGAGGGTATAGTAAAAATTTGTTTACTCAACTCATCAACTTGAACAGGACAAAAAGGAAAAAGATCAAATTTTATATGAGGCTTGATCATTTTTTGCGGGTCGATTTTTTTCGATTTGTTTGAAAATTATTTGTGTTAAAGTACCACTAAAATAAACGGACACAGATTTTAGGGTTTTCCAGTTTTTCTATGACGGGCAAACACATGAATGATTCAATTTTTTTACAATTTTACGAAAAGATGACAATTTCGAAATAAATTATTTTATAAATCACAGAACTGTTGGGCACAAAATGTTTCGAAAAAAGTACAAAAGTTTTTAGAATAAAAATACAACAAAAAAAACGATACAAAATTTTGTTTCGAGTTTAAAAATTGACAATAAATCAATGTTAAAAAATGGTTTCTCGACTTTCTGGTTCAATTTTCACCCATCATTTTTATTTATTAGATATGAGGAAAGTTTTGAGTCGTGTAAGAAAAATTTCCTCCAAAAATTTCACAATAATTACGGATTTAATTGTTTGTAAATTTCATATTTATAACATACTCAGTATGCCGAGAATCAAAAAAATTTCAAATATGGCATCGCAGCACAACCAAATAACTCAAAACTCCCAATTAATGATCTATATATTTGTTCAACAGCATTCTTTTTCCGCTTCCACCTAAAAATCCTTTAGAATAATACTAAAAGGTAATCCTCGCGAAAAGAATAGCGCTAAAAACGCATTTTATAAGGAAGCTCCATAACGTACAAATTTTCGCATTTAAATTAACATAGAAAATACATGGCATTACTTTAAATTGGTATTACTCTCCTGAGTTTTATGATAAAAAAATTTTGCAGAGCACTATTCCATAGAGTATTGAATACTCTACATCCTTGGAATTATCTTTATAGGTCATTCATCAATAATTTAGCCATACCAAATTTTTCAAACTAACTTTCGATGCTCGTAACTTATAGCTAACTGTGAGTTCCATTGTTTAAGGCATTTTGCATTGGAAATTTTAGACTTAGCAACGTCACCTCCTGATTAGAAATTCGAATTACAATGTTTTAATTATAAATAGTTTGTATTAAATATTCCAATTGAAGGACAACTGATCGCAAATATTATGTCAATGTTAATCACGCTGTAATTAAAGATCGATTTATAATTAATTCTGAAGAAACAAACCTTACGCCGTGCACGGTTCATTTCTCGACGGCTCAAACCACCAGGTTGGCACATCATTTCATCAATAGGCATTTTCGTTAATTGTCCACTAGGCGTTTGTATTGAGGGTGTCAAATCCTCAGTCGTGAACAATTCATTCGTATCGATTCCCATTAGCTGGGGGTGAAGACCAAGCTTGGCGGCAAAGATCTTTTCTGTTTGCTGTGGGTTTGGCTGTTCACTGGTCTCCGCTACTACTAAGTCATATTCACTGCCCTCGGAACCAGTTAAATGTGAACTACGAGCCAAAACTCTGGCCATGTCAAAGTCTCGTAAGCTTAATCTGTTGGGTTTATTTGACTGACGTGTCTGGCTGTCCTTGTTGCCATCTGAAAAAACAAACGAAAACAATAATATCATCTAAACGAAAACTGAATAAAATTGTTACCAGCTAATTATTATTATTCCATGTCATTCGAAATCGTCATTAAAGTGTAATTATTACACTTATTTATTGATATATATATACATATCTTTTATTCATTGCTTTTTGGCATTTGAAGGTTTTTTGGCCTGCCAGCTCTACCAATTGTTCCTTACATTCATATTGTATTACTTTCATATTATCTTGCACACTTCGTTTTGTTTCATGTCCTCCCTTCTTTACTTTCCTCTTCACCTTTCCCTTCTCTCGTCCTGTCTTATCCATTATTATGTCTTTTTCCTTCGTTCTCCTTTTTCTTGACTACATTTTCCCATTCCTCCTTTTCTCGTTTCTCAGTGGTATTCTCCCACCCACTCTTTTTTATAATTTTTCGCAAATTTTACTGTCATTATTCTGTTTCCCCTAATTTGTTTCTGTTCTTCCTGATCCCTGTCTCCTAACGTACTACTTATATCCCTTCCTTCGTCTTGCATAGATTGATCACATGGATACAGGGTGGCATCATACATGGAACCTTCTTGAAATTTGGAGTGAATATTCTAAATTGATGTAATTTTGGATCAAACCGGGAGATATTCGATGAATTTGATTTATAGATACGAAATTTTGTTATTCTAAACAATTTACCGTCAACGTTGAGAAAATAGGTAAGTATGTGGTACGTGTTCAGAAGAACGTGTTTAGAAGACTGACATTATCTCTGTATATTATTGGTTGCCTTGAAATGACAAAATCTTACAATATTCCCTGTAGATTAAAAAAAAAAAAATTTAATTACCGATGCTGGTTTAATCTATATAAGGCAAAGTTCATGAAATGTCAAATCATTTTTAATTATGTCGCAAAATATAAATACTTGATTAATCATAATGATAATTAGAAGCGCTCGGTAATCTGAGTGAACGAGTTTTGCCAAATTGTGAATTGTTAGTTCATGATTAACTTTTCTAGCAGTTTGTGTATACTGTTCAGAAATTTTGTCGAAGGTGATATTATACGAAATGAAAATGTGGATTATGTTCAGCTATCATAATGCAAGTCTTGTTCCGCATTTCTGTGCAAGATTCACTACACATTTTGAAACTGAGTATAAACATATCCTGTTTTTTTTTTCTTCATAGAATTACAAATTAGGCTCTTCCTCGGATAAGAATTGGATTTTTAATTGCCACATGATACTTTTATATTAACGCTTTTGAGGAATCTTTCATATTTGACCAAAATGTCCATTAATTTAAATGCTCAGTTAATCAAGTCTAAAAATAACGAATAAGATATGCGAACTCAGAATTTTAGACAGTTAAACTCTGAAATTAATCAATTTTATAATAAACATATGGGAAGGTCGAGTAAAAGTGCAGATATCAGTAGGAAGTGTACCCTGGCTTATTAACATACATTAAAACACCGGTTTTACTCATCATAGAAAAAAAACTTATCTGGTAATTTTAATAAGTTGCATCTAAGCCGTGTTACAGACATAAAAATAATGTGTCACGAAATTTAACTGCTTCTAAACTTATGTAATTAAGCACGCTATAAGATAAAAGTGCGTAAGATTGAATACATTTTACTGTAAACAACGATAACTGCGGTTAAAAAGCACTGCGGACAGAATAAGATTATTGGTAACCACAAAGGCGTTGGTAAATTTTAGTCACATATTTTCGCCGAATTTAAAATATGGCTTCAAATAAAAAATTATCTTATCTAAAAATTATGTTCATCGAATATTATTGGTTTTTCCCAAAACTACATCATTGTAAAATGTTGCCTCAAAATTTGAAGAAGTTCCGATGAACTATGACATCAAATAGAATATTTCGTCACAGCGTATCAGCGATATGAATAAAATTATTTTCAAGATATATATACAGCCTTATCATACTTAGTTGTGTCCTTGCAATAAAAAATGTGGAATGTTTAGGAATTTGAAAGTAACATTGCGATATTGTGCACCAATTGAAGCTTCACTTTATTGAACAAGAAAAACAAAAAAATAAACCCAACTCAGAAATCGCTTTGTCCTCTGATAAATTGATAAAAAGTTGAACGAAAAATGCAATAATATTTCTTGGTGACCCAATTGAGATGTACATGTATATACATATATTTTTTTTCCGTAAATTAGCAGCAAATGTAGAAACTTTGCAACTGCGAAATGCTGGAAAACACCTGTGATTACAAGCCACCGCTTGATCAACAGCCTCATTAAATTGGGTCAGCTATTTGCAAATTTCTTTTCAGTTTGATACATGTAAATTAAGAAAAAATTGAAATAATTTATAGAACTTGTAATTTATGTCGTTTATATTATATGCCTGTAGATTAAATTTATAAATTCTTTAGACGACAATAAATGTGAGCTCAACTCTGTATTTCCTCTATTGTTCTGCAATAAATACACACGTAATTGTTTGCAAACCAGTACTTCAGCTTGAAGACCTGGTTTAGGACTCAGTTTATGCATTAATCTGTTTTGTAAATCCCGGCAGATTTCTTATCAGAATGAAGTTCATCATTTGCCATATATTCTACAGTACTTTCCATTCGTTATATATGACAACAACAAGACCGATAAGAAAATTTTCCTCCTTAGTTCATACATAATTCATGCAGGCTAATCTTACAGGTTTTTAAATATCAAATATGCATTTATTTATACCAAACGGTTTTCATCGTTAGTAGTAATAATGAGATTTGAAATGTTTAACGTATGAAAATATTTTGTATATAATATGATTCATAAAAAAGTTCCGGTTTACTGTTAAACTTGTTTTCAAAAGTTAAGCATGGCGAACATGTACTGGCAGTGAGACGTAAACATTGTGGTAAAAATCACGATAAGCCGTAATCAGAAATCTTGGAAATTCGATACACGTTGGTAACAGGAAAACTGTTGACCTAAATAAAGCGCAAGAATATAGTTTTTTGCTTTGCTATCTTAGAATGGAAATGATTCAAAAACGCTAAGTGCTAATCAAATCTGAGAAAACAAAAAAAAAATCTATACTTGCTGTTGACCGGTGTAATTAACAAATTCTATTCCGGCTTTTAAAATTTACATAGTAATCGATAGCTGTATAGATTTGCTCCCTGCAGATTACAGACTAACAAAATTGCGCCAATATCGTTTCCTTATGATTGACCAGAGTAGATACTCATGTAAACTATTATTAAACATTGATTCTAATAATATATTAATGAACTATTGTTCCGCTGGCGAAGATATGTTCATCCCGAAGTAAACCAAAAAATTAAAAAACACAGTTATATGCAGTTCAGTCAGCAGCCTGAAGTAAAAGTATAAAATTACCTTGTTGCAGTTGAGTCTGGGGTTCGTCGAGGTTGAGGGGTTGTGGATCCCATTGCGGGACTTGGGCAAGTATTGCCTGAACGGCGTGGGCAGCGGCAACCCTTGTATCCCACTGGGGTGATTTTAAAAGTGTGGAAACTCTGGCTAATAGATGATGCAATTCATGCGGATGCAGCCGTTGAGCCTCACCGAGCTGTTGTGCAGCAGCTCTTCTGGTTACGGCGCTGGATCCAGTTTCCAGCAGTACAAACAGTCTGTCCAGCCTGTGCGCAATGGGTTTAATAAATTCATTTAACTATCGTATATTCTGTTTAGAAAATGGACTCGAAAAACAAATATTATTATCTAATGGACTAAAGACCTGAAAAACATGGATAATTTGTGCAAAATTTGTTGATTTAATATTCGACAATATTTTTATATATAAAAAATATCAATTACCGTGACGTCATGATAGTCTCCTGGCCCGATAACGGGTTTGTTGAAAATTCTGTGAAAAAATCAGCAGAGTTGTTCAATTAAATACAACCAAAATGAAAAAAAAGAAAGGTCAGACCTTGTTATTACCAAAGAAACATATTGTAGAAATGAGCTAAATCGATTCAAGATTAATCGCAATGCAAAAAGAAATTCATCAAGTTTTTTCTTCCTTATTGAACCCAGGCTTCATTCAAACTCTGCTGTTACATTGTTTTATACGTCTGTATATTTTTTCTGAGGAATATATTAATTGCTCTAAAATGTTGAACTACTACCGACACATGGATGTGCCTTTCTAACAGCGCTACAAATCGTTCATACAAAGTTGAAGAGTTTCAGTATAGAAAAGGACCGTTTTAACGCTATAAGTCTTTTCCACTTATAAGGAATATCTAGTCTGAAAAAAAAAAAAATTTTAATTCTTGATCGGAAAAGGAGATATTGAAGTAATATTAGCGACTAGATATGTCCTCTGAAACAGCCCAGCGATTAGTAACAATAGTCAGTATCATGCTGAGGCAGTGATCGGTATTCTGTTTGTCGAGAGTATAATCTTTGAAAGTTTCAAACGGGGTAGATTTTATCGATCTCTTGTAGATTATCAGATACGATAGAAAAGCAACGAGTCGTTGTTGTAACTATTATTGAATAGATGTGTAGTACGACGGAAGAGAAGAGTTTAGTGGATATCATCAGGTCTGTTGTGTTAATAAATGATTGTGAATATAATAATTAGAGAGACAAGACGAAGAGGCGAATCACAATATGGATATAATAACAATTGTGCAATATGCGCTCAAAAAAAAAATGTTTAGCCATAATTGCTCGGGTTCTGGTCTGCTCCGGGTTTTCGGCTCACCTGAGATCTTCTTTAGTCTCAGCTGACCTTCATTGCCATGTCCCACCGATTAGCCACCGTATAAATGACATTAATTAAAAAACTAAATACGAAACCCGAAAGAAGTAATAAATTTTTTGGAGAGGAGCGCATCTTACAAGCATCAAATTTATACTGACAGCCATATTGCCGATGAACCTGAGTTTTGTCCGGGGATTTACCTCCGATTGGTAGATTTTTAGGGGGTAGACTAGGGTCACGTGACTTCGAGGACCAATCAGAGGCGGCCCCGATCTACGCGCAACTCAAAGGAGATGAAAACTAATAAAGCTATTACGGAGCAATGAGTATTGCAATAATAGATGTTTAATCATCGAAAATTTTCTGGTCGATAAATAATAAAATATAACAACCGGTATTCGGGTGATTTAATTTACCTCAAATATTTGCGTCGACATGACGTTTTGTTATTTCACCACGCCACGTTGTGTGGTAGTTAATAATTGACAATTGACTCGTGAGGTGCCAACATGGCCCAAACTAAAAAAAAAGGCGAACGCATGGCGCCGACTAGGAAAGTAAACGGCATTCCGAAAGTACTTAACGTCAATCGTACCCCGAGTCGACCCAAGAAACGAAAAACTGTGAATCTGGTGTTTGACGAAGAGAAAAGACGGTACGGCTAGTGTAACCGGTCAAGTTACTGTTTATCAATCGTGCAAACGTGGTCGCCGTCGACTCTAACCTCAACCTAACTCAACCTAACTTAACCTAACGTACAACTCAAAAACTTTAAAACTGTGTTTGCTCATTGTTTTCAGCGAATTTTTGGGAGGATTTCACAAACGAAAATTACAGAGGAAAAAAAAGGCCCAGGAAGAACTACAACAGCAACTTAAAGAAGAGAGGAAGAGGATAAAACAGGATGTAAGTTTTTTGTATCTGTTGATCAGACCATACACAACATTCCAAGGTTGGAGCAGAATTCCTAATTGACATTTGAAAGAAACGGTTAAACTTGCCATTACTCAAAACAAAATTATTCTTAATTTATTTATTTTCCTAATCGATGAGTAAAAAAAAATCGTTGCCATAAATGTAAAATAGGTTTTTCAGTTTTTATGCAAAAAAAATCCAAGATCCTAGATACCATTCAGGAAAAACAAAAGTCAAGATATTTAGCGACTGTGTGAAAAAATGTGATAAACAAGCAGTTCTCGTGTCCATTTTAATATATACAGGGTGATTCAGAGCAACCGGGTCATATTTTAAAGGTAGGTTCGTCGTGAAAATCTAAACCGAAAAGTCTTTTACCAAAAACTCGTGCGTCCAACAGTGCCCGAGTTATCGTGGATACTAGTTGACCTATCACAGGGCGTTAGTCAGGTCCGAATCACGGGTGTAATTAATAAACGTCGCCCGCGAAATAAAATTTTCTTTCTGTTTCTTGCCAGACTATTCATTCTCAGATTTAGTTGTTATTCGAAGGTCCAAGTGGCCTTCGTTGTCCAGGTCCTTTCCTCCGTAGTTTTCGTCATCCAGGTCCTTGCCTCCGTAGTTTTCGTCATCCAGGTCCTTATCTCCGTAGTTTCCGTCATCCACGTCCTTACCTCCGTAGTTTCCGTCATCCAGGTCCTTACCTCCGTAGTTTTCGTCGTCCAGGTCCTTACCTCCGTAGTCTTCGTCATTTAAGTCCTGACCTCCGTAGTTTTTGTCGTCCGGGGTATAAGGACCTGGACGACAAAAACTACAGAGGTAAGGACCTGAACGACAAGAACTACGGAGGTAAGGACCTGGATGACGGAAACTACGGAGATAAGGACCTGGATGACGAAAACTACGGAGGCAAGGACCTGGATGACGAAAACTACGGAGGTAAGGACCTGGATGACGAAAACTACGGAGGCAAGGACCTGGATGACGAAAACTACGGAGGTAAGGACCTGGATGACGAAAACTACGGAGGTAAGGACCTGGATGACGAAAACTACGGAGGTAAGGACCTGGATGACGAAAACTACAGAGGTAAGGACCTGGATGACGAAAACTACGGAGGTAAGGACCTGGATGACGAAAACTACGGAGGTAAGGACCTGGATGACGAAAACTACAGAGGTAAGGACCTGGACAACGAAGGCCACTTGGACCTTCGAATAACAACTTAATCTGAGGATGAATAGTCTGGCAAGAAACAGAGAAAATTTTATTTCGCGGGCGACGTTGATTAATTACACCCGTGATTCGGACCTGACTAACGCCCTGTGATGGATCAACTTGTATCCGCGATAAATCGGGCACTGTTGGACGCACGAGTTTTTGGTAAAAGACTTTTCGGTTTAGATTTTAACGACGAACGCACCTTCAGAATATGACCCGGTTGCTCTGAATCACCCTGTATATGCTTCTCAAGTTTACTTGTGACCGGTATGAAGTTGGCCGCTCATTTTTGTGTCTTTTTCTTTGTTGATATAACCACAAAGAATGAAGAAGACCACAGAAAAATTTGGATGCGACTTCATCCCGGTCATAATTAAACGTCGTGTTGGATTTTGACCAGTATGAAGTAGCACTCACATTCTTCTGTAGTCTTCTTCCCTTGTAACATTTGTTTCTTTGCTAGGCACGTGAAAGCTACAAAAAGTTGTTGGTATCTAGAAGAAGTATACCAGAATTGGACGAGTTACTTTCCAAGGAAGAATACGAGGTAGAAGGACATACAGTTAGCGTTTTAGAATTGAACGCGGCTGATTTAGCTGAGAAGAGTAATTGGATTGGGGAGAATAGAGTCTCGTATGACAACGAGAATGACAATGATAATGAGAAAGATGGAAGTGAAGCTGAGGACGAATCTGACGTGCCGGAAGACGAAGTGATAGGGATGGAATTAAGAGCTAAAAAAAAACCGGACAGAAAGGTTGGAGAAGAGAAGTCCGGTGAAGATGATGCGGAGAAAACCGAACTGAAGACAAAAAAAGAAGTACAGAGAGTGATCAGGCGTCAAGCTACGAAACAGGTACAGAAGAGCAAAGCGTTCCGATTGAAACAGAAGATGGAACGTCAGAAGAACAAGAAAGTATCTTTACAAAAAAAAATGTTGCGTAATCGGGTTGATAAAAAACGAGACGGAAAGACGAAAAAGAAACATGAAGGAAAGACGAAAAAACAACACGAGCGAAAAGCGAATAGATAGCGCGACTCTTTGTATTTAAATTTAATAATAATAATTAATTATAATCATTTTTAAGGTGCAAAATTACATCCGATAAAAAGTATCCAATAAATTTAGTCTCTTTGCTAAGTCAATTTTTATTTGTCATCATTCCAAATCCTTATTAAAATTATGTCGGTTATTGTATCAACCGAATAGAGAAACTTTGCTACAAAGTCGTTATTGTATTGGTTCGGGATCGATCGATGTTAGGCTTTGTTAGGCACCGTTATCAAAAAGAAAGTTATTATATTTACCCTGGAATCGAGAAGTTGAGTTTTCACTAGATCTCAACGTTTCCAAGTCCAGAAAATCACCTCCGATCATTTTTAACGGCCGTCTCCGTGTTTGTGTAGTTGTGTACGGATGTGGTGAATTTTTTGTCCAGCTATATCTTGACAACGAATGTACGGATTTTATCTTTCGTTCGTTCGATCGATCGATGCTGATTTATGTATCTTAGAACTGATTAGATTTCTAATTTGATAGGTGTGATAGTTTTTAAATTACTAAAAAAAAATAGATATTCGGAATTTTTTTTTTCCTCAATCCATAATACGTATAATCTCAAAAACTGATCAACGAATTCGATATTTTCTTTTTCAATCGATAGAATTTGATCCAAATTAAATAGGACTGAATTTTCGAACTGATTAGTTCGGTTGTTTTTGAATAAAAAAAAGCATTCATTTTTTTCGTGCACTTTTTTGGGTCAAATTTCAAAATGTGGAAGATTAAAAATTTTCGAAAATTGAAACGATTTGTTGAAAAAATGGGTTATAATCGTGGGTTTTCCCAAGCTGTGATCACGAATGTGTCATACATTGTTTTTCTTTCAATTAAAGTACAGCTTAGTCATATACACTCCCCTCCACATGCTTTTGCCATCCCCCAGCAAAAAAGTGTGGAGAGAACAAGTTTTATATCTTCGAGAGAAATTATTTTTTCCCAAAATCCAAATTCCACCTTGAATATATATGCTGTATGTAAAAATACATCTCCCGCTAGGGATTCTTTCCTATCATTTTTCGCTCTCGCGATATGAGCGATCGAAAAAAATGGCACTTTTTTTACTCAAATGACTATAACTTCATGAAAAATGGTCGTAACCTTAAATAACATCACTGGCTCGAAATCTGTCCGGAGTTTCATGCGTGTTGAAAATTTCGAATTTTTTCCCTTTCTTCAAATGTTGATAAAAAAAAATTAATTCTTTATTTTTTTAAGTCCACTATAGCATTTTCGGAAGTTTTTTTAGTCGTAGATCAAGATCCCGCTGGAATTTTTGAGCTGTGATAATTTCTCTCGAAGATATAAAACTTTTTCTCTCTACACTTTTTTGCTGGGGGATGGCAAAAGCATGTGGAGGGGAGTGTAGGTAGAATACTATTCATTGAGATCGAAATATATGTATCGTCGGTTTTGATGATCGGAGAAATATTTTTCAGTAGTGGTCTGGAATTGCAAAACTTCGATTTTTCAAGCGGTCAAGCTGATAATTTTTGAAACATCATTTTACTGATGAATTTTTGATATTACTTTTATTTTTCACTTGTCGACACGAAGATTACATCTTTTTAATACAAATTTTACCGAGGGTAGTCCTCTGAATACTAGAGAAATCCAGAAGCGTGTCGGGGGAAATTCGGCCTCATTTTTTTGAAAATTCATTACTTCATTCTTTTTTTTTTTCAATTTGTACTTGACGCGAATATTTTTTTTTATATGTACCGGGAAAAACATGTTTTTTGTTTTGTATAGCAAAGTGTTGTTTCTGTAAATTCTATAACATAGTTCTGTAGAAGTCTACTTTTTTACCCTGTAGCTTGTCCGTTTTTTTCCTGAACAATCTGACGAAAGCTCAATTCCTGCTCTTCAAGATACCCTGAAATAAGACTGGAGATACACCGAGAAAAAAAATCGTTTGGATTAAACGAAATTCAATTGGGTGAAACGAAAACGGCGATCGCGGGCGGCGAAGTAAACGTCTTTTTAACTGAACAAAATTATTTGATCGAACCAAATTTGCAAAAATACTTGCAACAAGTAAATATTCATTTCAACCAATTAGTAAAATGCTCTTCCAATCACATATTTAGTTGAGTATAGTATAAATATGTTTGACTGAATAGCTATTCTGGTATTTTGGAATGGATATATGATCAAGTCAACTGAATGCCAGATAGACGCAACTCCGTATGATTAATATAGTTTTTAGAAATTCACTAAATATTCAATTGGGGCAATGGTGCATTCTTTTAAGAAAAAATCTTTCGTTATAGCATGATTATTTATCAAACTTACGCATGACAAAAATTTTTTTTTTATCATAAACCCATTCGATTCATCGATACCACACCTATATGCCGTGATAGCAATGCTGATAAATTAAGATTAGCCGCATATAAGTTAAAACGCATTTCCTAATTCGCTAGCCGGGATTCGATCCGGGGACGCTTGTATTACGAGTCGCACGCTCTAACCACTACGCTATTCTATCGCATAAGATTTTGTATAACTTTTCCTTATATGTCTTCAGAGCTACCTCTATAAGCAATCATACTGCTACTTCTTATTACTTCTTACGCGATACTTGGACATTCAATTAACAAATGCAAGTTGGACATTTTTAATAATCGTAAATGTAATGCTTGAGAAAAACTTCTAACGTTTAAGCAAATCTACCGTTTGCGTTGAACAATAATTTAGTTTCTTGTAACAGAGAAATCTGGACCAGTTAACATGTTTTGTTCAGTGAACGAAATTTGAGTAGCAACTATAAAATTTTTTGCAGAAAATACAGCAAATGAGTTAATTAACTAATTCTGAAAAGTAACTTATTATTAGTTGTTTGAACTGAATTGGTTTCATTGCTTTGATGCGAACTTACTTTAGTCCTCTTAAGAAATGCAATTCACCTCAACTAAATATATTGTTATGGTGACCCTGTGTATTGAAAAAAAGTGGTGGTTCAACAAATCGAATCGATGATTTGTTTGACTGAATGTAGAATAGTTGAGAAAGACTATTCAGTTGCCTCAACCAGCTCAGTCAACTGGCTGCACCATCCACATAACTGAACATTTCATTGTTACAAACTGACTATTTTATCCACGAAAAAGTGCATTTATTTGATGCCATCATATGAAACTTTCAATATTCGTGTGTTGGCTGAACTGTATCGTGGATTGACTTAACTATTTTCGATTCAAGTAATTTAAATATGTAGTTAATAAAATTGATCAGTTCAAACAAACAATTCGATTGATTCAAGTAAACTGAAATATTTAGGACAACTAATTATTGTTTCAACGAAATGTAACGGCATTAAAACAACTAAATTGGCCCCGACTAAATATATTTGGTTAATCCAAACGATTTTTTCTCTCGGTATACTAACCGTTTCCAAAAATACAAATGTTATCAGTATGAGCAAAGTGTCTCGAGCTACATGTCTGCAGGGCTGATATTTAGTCACTTTTCTCACTACATGTTTCTAACTTTCTTCGATTGAAGTCACTATTTAGCACTGTTTTCGTCAAATTGTCTCAATGATCACTTTGTTTTTGTCGTGGGCAATAATGATAATTGTAAAACCCCGTGAATTTTAAATGGAAAAGTTCATCGCCTTGTGGTAAAGGAAATTCAGTGCAGTTTGGTTGTGAAGGCGTCAGTCAACGGTGAAGGACTCTACTCACGCCTTTTATTTTGCAACGTTGACTCATAATTTTGCGTATGGTTTACATCAGAAACTGATATTTTTCGTGACGACTCGTGATAAACGAATTTCGATCTTTCATATTCACTGTACTAATGGTGTTTGCCAAGTCGCTCTATAACTTTAATATGGTACGTTTCAAATATTAATGTATTTTGCATTAAACATTTGAAACATCTTTTTCATTTATTCAGAGGAAAATGACAATTTTACCTATTAGTATGCGCCATATGAATTTTTAATGTACAACGCCGGGCTTCCCTACTATCAAACGCTAAAATAATAAACTTTGGAATATTTTTACCATTTTTTTTTTAATACAAATAGTCTCTCAGTGTAATTAAAGTGCTATAAATCATGATTCTGACGGGTCACTTTTCAGTCACTTTCTTTTAGAAAAAAAAAAAGAAAAAAAGAACCTTGTCCCACTCTTTTTTTTAAGCCTTTGTTACTACTAGGCTTGCGTACGTCCATGCACTAACACGCATACAACCGTCTGGCGAAATCTCCGGATGCAGGCTACTTCAGAGCCGGAAATTGCAGTCTGGACTGTGTGAAAAGCTTCACATACAGAATGTTCATATCAGTTTTTTAGTCCCACAGAATTCTATTGATAATGATGTGACTGAAAAATTTTGGGAAATTTTTTCCAAGTATAAAATATTTTACGTAATGACCGGCGGCTAATTATTCTTGAAGTCCGATATACACCCACAGCCAGTCTAAGTGTGAAGTTCCATGAAAAGAACATCCACATTTCTGCAGAGCTCTTCTTCTTCTTCTTCCTTATCTGGTTATGTCCTCTTGAGCAGGGTTGCTCGAGGCAAGTACCATTTATAAACTGAATTGTCACCACTGAACAGCGTTTAGTGACTTATTGTCTGACCTCAGGTCAGTCTCTTCCTTGGAACTTCTTAGAGACGGCCTTCACAGGAGGATATTGGATTGGATTCCCCTTACTATATCGACGATCACAAAAAAAAAGGAAAAAAAAAACGGGACAAAAAGGAAATAACCGGGATTAGATCGATATATTATTACGTGTTAAAAAGTCACAAATAACCAACAAAATTCTGGAGGGCATCCTAATAAAAATTTCTTGCACATCCGTTTTTGGCTTGATACGAGCTCTGGCAAAAAACCTAAGAAGTCCCGCCCTGGGACCATCCAGCTCATTACAGTCCCAAATCAAATGATCCACTGATTCCCTCCAAAACCCGCATGGACAAGACCCTTCATTCCTGATATTAACTCTATACAAGTGAGCCCCAGACAAACAGTGGCCCGACTTCAATCTATTCATTATAGCTATTTTTTGTCTATTGATTCGAGTCCTCGAGAACCAGGGAACGAATGAAAAATCTCCAGCAAGCACGCAATACTTCGCCCCCTTTACCTGACCCTGGTCCTTTATGAACGCGTCTGTGTTTCTCTTAACCGAGTTCCTAAAAAGGTAGGAGAGATCTGACCAATGGAGAGCCGCCTTCGGATCAGGTGCAAGACTCAGAGCGGCCCTCGCCAGACCGTCAGACCTTTCGTTTCCGGCAATCCCCCGATGCGAGGGAATCCATACCAAGTGAATTGAAAGATTCAGTTTGACCAACTCAGAGATCAGTTTTCTAATAGAAATAACAATCGGGTTAGAAAACTTACTCAGATTCGAATTGTCCAGAGCCCTAAGTAAGCTCATGGAGTCTGAAAAAACAACAGAACGCTGCCACCTATTATCCAAAACCAATTCTAAGGCTCTGACGACAGCCGTAGCTTCCGCCGAGAAAATAGAGGCGTGATCGCAAAGTCTAAATTGCGAGCAAATATCAAGGCCCAAAACAAACACCGCCCCTGAAGCTCTAGGAGGAGCCACAGACCTAGACCCGTCCGAAAAAATTAACCTGTGCGCAGGAAACTGAGTCTCAACAATATCCCTGAAATCCACACCCGGACTAGGAGATCTTTTTAGTACCATCCCTACGTCAAAATTGATATTCACAGGCAGAAAAAATGACTGATAATCCAAACTAAAAACCGGAGGAAGCCTAAATCTAGTAACCTCAGATAGAGAGCCCCTAAGGTCCGACCACACAATAAATAGAAAAGGAAAAGAAGAAACTCTAGATCCCACAAGTTGGCGCCTAGCCAGCATCCATCTAAATTTAGGAAATAATGACCACTGCGTCGAAGCCCACGATTTGGCAATATACCTCTTAGCAAGAAACAAACGCCTTTCCGCCAGAAGAGGCACACCCGCTAAGTGTAATAATATGTTGGTCGGGGTCGACCTCAGACAGCCCAAGATGATGCGAAGAGCCGCGTACTGGACTCTCTCCAGAGCATCCAGCAAAAAGCGTGAAGCCCCCTGGAAGAAAAAGCCCCCCCAATCCAAGATCGCCCTGACCAATCCCTTATGAATCATTAACAGCGTGGAAGGGTGAGCCCCCCACTTGAAACCAGAAACAGCTTTAATAATGGAAATAGCCTTAATCGCTCTGGCCTTAGTCACGCCAACCTGCACTTTCCAATTTAACGAACGGTCCAAAAAAAAACCCAAGAAACGAACCGATGAACAATTGTTTAGAGTGACATTATCAATCATAATGTTAATAGGGAGAAGCCCCAAGTCCCTCCCAGCGAAGACACACAGCTGCGACTTATTTCCAGAGACCCGCAGCCCCCTATCCAACAGCCAGGAACTTAATTTCTTAATAGATGCAGAAACCTCCAAGAGACCGGCCCGTATATTATTATCATAGGTATACACAACTAGATCATCGGCATATGACAGCAGTCTGGACTCATTTCCGATATGAGACAAGATCTTTCTCAGGTATAGGTTAAAAAGAATTGGGCTGAGAATCGATCCTTGGGGCAAGCCCTTAGAAATCCTTCTCTCCCCCATTTCAATGCCCTGAAAATAACACATGACCTGCCTACACCAAATAACGTTTTTAATAAAAATAATAAGCTGACTAGGAAGCCCTAGTTTAACCAAGTCCCTAATTAAAATGCTGGGAATAACGTTGTCGTAAGCCCCTTCGATATCTAAAAAAACCACTGGCATAAAATTTTTCTTCAAAAAGCTAATATGAGCGTCCGTTACCAGCACCGCAATATTATCGAGGCAAGACCTACCCTTCCTGAAACCATAAAAACAGTTAGGCAGAATCCAATTTGTTTCCGACCAGAATTGTAGGCGGTCATTAATGATTCGTTCCATCGTCTTAAGCAGCGCCGAAGAAATCGCGATAGGCCTCACCCCAGAGCCACCCGGCTTCGGGATAAAACATACTATATAGCGCGACCAATCCTCCGGAAAAACCCCCAGCCTGAGAACACAGTTAAAAACGTCAAGCAATACTTTCCTAGCTTTAACCCCAAACCGCTTGATAGCGACATTAGAAATAAAATCGGGACCAGGAGATGAAGCCCCCCTGGATCTAGAGATCGACCCGTCTAGCTCCCCCAAACATATGGGGGCCGACAGGAGCGACTCGACCGCGAGACCCCCCGGGATATCAACCTCCTCAGCAACGTAAGACGGAGCAATTTTACTGACTGCCTGTTCCAAAGTAGAGTCCCTCGCGGAAAAGGCTGGAGTGGAAGAACATGCATTAAACCTACGTCTGAATGCTTTTATAGGACCCCAAATTCTCCCAGCTGGAGTCGTAGGATTCAGAGAGCCACAGAACTCTCCGAACCCCTTCCTTTTTGCCCTGTTAAGTACCTTGGAAGTCTCTTTACAAATATTAACATAGGCACTATAATAATGGTCCGAGGGACATCTCTTGTATCTTAAACATGCAGCTCGTCTCCTGTTAACCGCCTGCGAGCATTCCTGCGTCCACCACGGAGACGGAGGAGGAGAGGAAGAAGACTTCCGAGCCCCCCCCGCAACCGAGGGGAAAGACGCCCCAGCCAACCTCAACGAATCCGAGACCGCACCTACAAACGAAGAATAAGTATTCGAAAAATTGTCCTCATCAACCACAATAGAATCACACCGTAACTCTAGATCATCCGAAAATTTACTCCAATCCACTTTAGAAAAAGAAGCTCTAGGCCTCGTCAGTACTTTATGGAAGGCGACGTTGCCCACGGAAATACTGATGGGGAAATGATCACTACCTCTGGCGTCATCCATGACGGACCACGTAACCCTAGAGAACAGCGCGGGTGAAACCAAAGAGACGTCCGGAGAACTCCTTAAATTGTTTTCGATGTGAATCCTCGTAGGAACCATCGAGTTAAGTATGATTAAGGAAGTTCGATGATCTTAGAAGGAAATGTTCTTTTGACCTAAAATTTTAGGATATTGGTCTCTAGTTGAATTGAAGTTCACCTGAATTTTTTCGATATTTTTTTCCAGGCAAAATTCAGAAATAACGAAGCACAAAAAAACGCGATTTTAACACAGGCTCTTATGGGAATTTTCACCTGACCCAACTTTGAGTAAAAAAAAATTATACAAAGAAATGTTTTTGCTTATTAAAAATTTCACCCAACGATAAACGAAATAATTCTGAACACAATGACCATACGTTGACCAGACCTTTCCAGGCAAAGTTCTGTGTTATTATTGAAACAAATGATTAAAATGTAAATTTCGGGTCTAGCATCTGAGGTGTAGCAACGGCGCGCGAGAAGTATATGGTGACAGGTTATGTTTACACACAGTGACTACTGCCATACTACTGCACAAGCGTATACCTATATATATCTACGGTACTCGCGCTGTTGCCAAGTCGAATAATAATGATATTCCAAGATTCCCCGCGCAGCCCCTTTCAGGCTTCCCCCCTTGGGACATCATCGAACCTCCTTAAATTAGACCCATAGATGGCCTGAGCCAGGAGGTTACCATCGTTATTCCTAAGCTCGCTGCCCCAGTCCGAGTGGTGAGAATTGAAGTCTCCGCAAACAATGAGACGAGGAAAATCCTCCAGGAAAGATAATATCCCGGACCATTCCTCGAAATTCAGGGACTCGTTTGGGGCTTTATATAAGTTCAAAAGGTGGAAGACCTCCTCTCCAACCGTGAGCTCCAGAAGGAGATATTCTAATTTATCCGATAGTCTGGACGCAGCTAACATCCTATACTGAATAAACTTAGCAATAAAACAAGCGACCCCCCCCCCCCCGAGGGTTGAGGGAGTCTCTATCGTTCCTAACTAAATTAAAATTGGGAACGGCTAAAAAATGAGAAGAAGTAAGCCATGTCTCCTGCAAGCACATGATGTCAAAGTTCCCTATAAAAACCCTGGAATCTGACCATTTACTAATAAGACTTCTACAATTCCACTGACAAATGGCAAGAGACCTATGCATCCCGGGAAGTGCCATCCCTCAGGACAAACGACTCCTCCGTAGCCTTGATCGCCTTAATGATGGAACTAGAATCGATATCTTTAAACTGTTTAGTGATCACTTCGCAAATAGTGGCCGAAAAAATAGCTAACACCTTATTAACCTCACTTCTGACGATAGCCTCTATATCCACCCCTCCGAGTAAAGAAGGAGAAGCCGAATCTACGCTACCCACAATAGTTTCATTACATGAACTGCCCGAATCATCGAAAGCATCACCCATCTCGCAATCACCGTCCACTTGAGAATCCACCACGAAAGAATCAAATCCAGCCTGAGATGTATCAGAGCGCCCCGCGACAAAAGACCCCGCCGCCCGAACCCGACCCCCCGTCCCGCGCCGCCCCCCGGAACGAACAGACGATCCAGGGATTGCCGCAGGAGCCGACTGAGAAGGCGCGAGAGGAGGAAAATCCCTGACACCGAGCCCACCTGCAGGGAAATACCGATTATCACGACGATCCGTCTCCGTAGTATTAGCGGAATCCAAAGAGGCTTTTTTAATCTTATCGTTCAGAGCATTTTTCCTCTCAAGATAAGCCGGGCAGGACCTGTCAAACGCCCAATGACCACCCCCGCAATTCACACATTTGCTCAAAGTATCAGTAGACTCCTTAATTTTACAGAAAGACTCAGAGTGATCGCCCGCACACCTATTACAACGGGCCTTCCCCCGACACAGACGAGCTAAATGCCCAAATCTGAGACAATTAGAGCATTGTTTGATGGACGGAAAGAAAGGGCTGACCTTCCGGATAGTATACCAAATATTAACTGAATCAGGTAACTCACCTCTGAAAAAACCTTTGATCCGGGAAGTGCTTGCACGAACTCTCTCCTTAGATGAATTGACACTATAAGAGTATATGCGTCCCACTCTAACTGGCCATAAAGCCCTCCGAGATTTCCAACTCGGACAAGTTAATATCGACCCCCCTGATGAGGCCCACCTTGAACACAGCAAAATCAGGAATGTATGCCCCAAAATTGGGATCCACTACTGAAACACCCGGATCCACAAAATTATTGGCATCAGAATAATTGCTGAAAGTCAGGTTATAGCGACTAATCCCTGAAGGGGATATCTTACTAATGCCCTTGGTAAGACCCTTAAGCTTTCTGCCCAGGCTCATTATGTGCAGATTACCCATCTTAAAGCCTCGTTTATCGTAAAGCTGGACTATATATGGACCTTTATCCGACTCCAGAAATCTATTGGACAACATCCTAGCAGGAGGAAGGTCAAGTTTAACAGGAGAGCTGACTCTAACCTTAGCGGAATGTGAAACATCCCCCACCAGCTCCTCCCCGTCCTCTTCCCTCCCCCTCTTAGAATCAGAAGGAGTAACGGACGGATTCATGACCCTAAATATACTTAAGCTGATAAGACAAAAAAACACTAGGACATACACTAAAATACAGTTTGAGGTACCAGCACCCTTTTAAATGAACTATATTAGAAATTCGGCAGTGAACAAGAAACAGGATAATAGATACTACGAATCCCCCCCCCCCCCCCCCCCTCCCTGCAAAGCCACCAGACTTCGCTCAACTTAATTTCGATTCTGTCGAAAGACGTCAGGGAATACCGGATTTTTGTTTGGGAAAAGTCGGGGAATTTTATTTCAGCAGAATTGTCACCACCCTGATACGAGACGATTTTGATTTTTCACAAACGTCAAAGTTCAGAATATTAAAATTTGGAAGAATCGGATTGCGGACAGTTGAAAACTCATCCGAAAATTTAATGGGGTGCACGGTGCTCTATCGCGAATTTCGAGAATTCGAGTTTTGGGATTTCGGGTCTTCAGCTTTCGAAATTTCGGACCTTCGCTGTTTTTCGATTTGCGGTTTTTGAAATCAGTCTTGCAGACTTTAGCAGAAATACCCGTTCTATAACAACTGTGAATCGGTGATATTAAAATTCGGAATTTTTACCGTTCGGGACTTCCAAAATTCCCAGCTTCAACTTGATACCGACGTTCAGAGGAATATCATTCGGACTGAGTCCGGCAATCGCATATTATGTTAATTCTAATTGATCAGAATTGCTTGACACTCGCTGGAAGATGGCGATTTCCGTTGGTGAAACCACGCACTTACTATATACTTCAAAGTATTATATAGTTACTAAAATTTGCGCTCTTCGACAAAATTAGTGGGTCACCCCCAGAAGCCCAGCCATTTCCAGACGCCTTGTTTTATTTACTCAAAATTTTGTACAGGGGTACCTTCAAGTAGCTTACGTGACTCCTATTTTTTGCATAGGGGTGGTTTGGGTTGGGGTGTCATATCACAACATTTGAACATTCTGAATCGCGGGTTCAGGCACATAAATCTTTAGAACACTTAACCCGCAAGACGGTCACATGGGGTGTGACACACCTCAGGCCATTTTCGAGCTACTTTTTGAAGGGTTTTCGATAAAGAAATTATCATTCGACATAAACAATCATCGACATCTTGTACATCATTTTGCCACTGAAACCTGTACGTTCATAGTGCAAAATAAATGTACTATTCGGAAAACTCATAAAACTAATATAGACACCAGAAAGAGAATCCTTTCAGAAATCAGACCCTTCTTGAATTTTATCGATATGTCAAAAAACAAAAAACAAAAATACAGCATTTTTTGTAAAAAGAAGGGGCATTTTTGGGAATTTATTTTCACGAATTTTTTAAACATACTTAAAACTAAAATTTTCGTTACATTCTTGGATAGGTTAATAGAAAAACATTTGAAATATGTTCTCAATTTTTTTTTTTCGAACCCAAGAATAATTCTGTTCACATGCGTGTGAACGTATAACATGTTTATTGAGTTTTGAAGGTAATTCCAAGTACCAGAATCAGATAGAAAACGTAGACAGATGAAATTTATTACACAAATTTGCATATGACCAGTGTTAATTATCATCGTATAATATGGATAGCGACGTGTGGAAGGAAATTGCAAGAGCTGCGTGCTTGCAGGTTATAATTTACACTCCAATTTGCATATCTGTGCGATTATCTGTCTACTTTTTTGTTCACTGTTTGCCTCACAGACTAAAGTAACCGAGATGTATCAAATACGTTCCCGCACTGTTCGTTGTCCGTAGTCCACAATGTGCATTGATTTCACTCGTTCTTAAGTAAACTGATTGTGAGTAGGTAACTGTATGACGATTGTTCATTCAGAGAACACCGATAACCACTAAAAACTGCAACTGTATATCCTGATGAGCTATACAAGTCCGATCAATGACGATCTTTGTCTGGCACAAATCCTCCGACAGTACTGCTAACATAAATGTCTTAGAGCTGTCGGCTGGTTTGAACTCTTGCAACTTTTGCGGGGTTTAATGTTGCAGATTCCTCTTCAAGCGGAATTGTGTAAGCGTTTCAGTGATGCGAAGTTCAGTTTTTTCTGAAAAACAAAAAATAATTTCTGCTTGTAACATGTAATTTTTCTTGCAAAGAAATTGTACAGAGGTTGCTTTGTATATACGACATGTTGTAATGAAAATGCAGCAATGATCAATGAAGTTCTTCATCAAAGGAGGGGTAGTGATAAGAATGTTCTTCAGCTCCTAAACAATCAGATAGAATTAGGCACTTTATTTTGTGTTGCGCGTTGTCAGTGATATAAAATCCAAATAGCGGAGACAGGGGCAAGACGGACGTTAAAGAAATACCTACATCTGCGAGGTAGAAAGTAACACATTTGAATTTTGAAAAATGTTCAGAGCAGTATATTGCGGGCCTTCCGTCTTGCCGCGGTCTTCCCTGTACAATAAAAAGAGTAAGTTACTTTCATGATGCACTTATAGCAATATTTATCAACAATAAATATTCCTATAACTTTTCCCGCCATTCCACAAAATTCCAAGCGCGTCAACGGACAATAATCCTGACAATATCAATTCGTCGTTTGATTTTTGACACTATTCTACAAATGTTATCGTTTAATCCGGGTAATTATATACATGCATGGCTAGAGCCTCGTTAAGGACCCAGGTTCAATTACGTTTACATGATGTGTACCAGAGGTACCGCACAGTTATCCCCTCTTTCGAGCTAACGCTTCCTACTCGCTTTGTAGAAGCCCCGCGATTCACGGGCATCAATGGAAAGAGAAAGCTTACATTCGAGTCTGTTCAGTTCAGTTTAAGTAGACGCTCGTAGTGAGTACGGTACCTACACAGTTGCCAATAAAATTGTTAATCGTGTATAACTGTTACGGATACTTAAAGTGCATATATTGACGTGAAATTAGTGGAAATATAAAATTGACCATGAAGCGTAATAAGTTATTGATCGCAGTCCTTATTGGTGTCATCATATTTGGTAAGCTAAAACTAAATATTACAGAGGAATAATTTGCGATTTTATTTCTCGCGAGCCAACATACGTGTTCTACGTAATGATTTTGCCTTCTAAGAAGTCAAACGTTTTCCTACAAACTTTAATCAAAAACCGTCCTGGCCACATCAATTCTTGAAGATAGTTAATAAGCTGTATTTGATTCGCAAGATTTCTGTTAATGAAGGTTCCAAGATTCGTGAGTCATTCGCTATACTGTTTCAGCAAATGGTTTATGTCGACGTTGCCACGTTCGTTATTGCATTTAATGCTGTCGACATTAACAAGCTTCTTCTCCGGTTGCAACTCCGATTCTAAAACTGATTGAATAATATTTTCTCGATACTAATGAACCTTGACCGATATAGTGATACCAGCAACCAAGTGCCAAGGGCATGCAAAGGCTACGCCAACTGCAGTATACTATAATTTGATAATAGTGAACTAGCTTGTTATATACATTGTGGCGAAGAGTACCTGCATTTGCTCAAATAGAGAGACCTCAGACATGAAATTTCCCATCATCGTCAAGGTGAAATTACTGAACCTTGTCATTGCTGATTTGAACATCAACCTCACCCGTTGACTGACCTCCCTCAAATGTCTTCGAGGTCATACACTTCGAATAAAACCAATTAGCTGTCATTCACCATGATGCATCTCTGATATAAACAACGATATTAGAATATATCAAAGTAATTGTGTGACGTCCACTTGCGGCCAAAAATTTATTCGCGCGCGTAATGCAATCGAGACTAGTTTCACTTTTGAACAAGTGAAAGAGGACTCGACCCGGTAGCTCTTGAGCTGTTTTGAGATTGTCCACAAATTCATAGAATCATTTCGGTTTTCGCTGACATTGCATTGCCCTTTGCAATTCCATTGCTAGGTGACAGGAGTAGCACCTTATATTTTGACTAATAATGAGAAAGGCCATAAAATCATCTATTCAATATAGAATAGTTTTAGAATATAGGTTTGTCCCGAATTACCTGAGAATGAGTATGCTTGAGGATATCATTTCAACCCACATACGTATTCTAGAAAAAAGTTCGCCACAAGATGGGTAATCAAAATTCAGTAACAGCTGAACAACCCTTATTTGATTGTAATTACCGTTTGTGATTAGATCACAAGGTTGGAGCGGTACGTATACCCTACTGAAAATTTCCGGATAGTTAGAAATTCCTATGGATGCCATCTGAAATCTGGCGCACGTCCAGCGAATTCCAATGAATTCCATCTGTAACCTGCTGGATTTCCAGAAAATTCCCCGGGAATTTCGAACGACCGTATGAATTCATCTGGATATTTTCAGTAGGGTATTTCATGGCATAATGGTGTTCAACTGTTTTGCCACGGACACGATGACGTTCAAGGATTCGCGGTGTTGTGTATGTGTAAGTGTATCAACAAATATATATGGTCAGTAAATAATCCGGGACCAAATTTTTATTTGTATCTGTAACTTTCATCCTTTGTACACGTCGTGCACTGATCTGAAAGTCGACCAAGTTTTGAACGTGGGCTTACCGTTTAAATGAGAAACACGCGATAAATAATCATAGAAGGTTGTCCTACAAAAATTATACAAGAATTGTTCACTCCTCTGAATCAGTCGTATAAGCATAAAGCCAGCTGCCGAGCGTGACGATCATAAAATGTTCGTACCGTTGCAAAAGTTTGAGATTGAATCGCCTGAGTGATCTTCAAATATTACTTGTCTGGCTCGAGTTTCGGCGAAGCTGAGGATGAAACCAAGAATCGAAAAATAAGGCTTGCAGTAGTAGCCCAAAGTTGAAAATTTGTAAAATTTTTATGGAATACTAGCTATACTATACTATAGATAAGAGATTCGCCAAGTTTCAGCTGTTTTGGAGCAACGCTGTGATAGAGAAAAAAAAAATGAGCGCGAAGTACCAAAAATAGTCAATATACCGTGAGGATCTCTTGAAACTATACAGCCGAGAAGCATGGGCGCAGAATAATACGTGAATAATACGAATTTTATGGGGACAGCCAACTCGTCACACTAAAAAATCCCTAGGGTGGTCGGGTGGCTAGACCAGCAGTGACTCTGGGGAGATTTTCGGCGAGTTGGCTATCCCCATAAAATTTGTATTATTCTGCGCCCATGCTTTTCAGCCGTATAGTTTCAAGAGATCCTCACGGTATGTATGTATGATCGTTATTCAACTGGAAAATTCGAAGGCTTCGGGTCAGTACTTAGAATAGCTCATGAGAGCATAGTTCGAATATGACCAAATCAAGGACCATCCCATTAATTGATCAATTCTCACGTTCCTCCATGTTTCTTGTTAATAATATACGAACATAGGAAAGATTGAGTCAAATCGGAATCATCTTTTAACATTCCTACTTTCTCTTGGATGGATTACTTCTCGTAAAAAAAAACCTCTGCATCTTCGTTAAGCGATTTCGAGGGAGCATTATCATATTAAATTTCGCATAATTTTACGTGGATTTTCGATATTTCTAGATACGTGGCTAAAATCAATATTGGTCGGAACCAACCAAGTTCGAACAGCATATTATATTCTGGAAAATTGTATTTATGAGTTACATCCGATTGAAATTTATCGAAGTAGTATCAACCGAATAGCAATTCGATGTTCGATCACCATGAAAAAGCAGCTCATGTTGCCTAATTTTTTTGGACAGTCATAGCGGCTTCTGCTACGCTCAAAAAATATATGAAACATAAAAAATCGTTGATATAAACTCTGAAAATGTTCAGTATACGACAATACACGTGAGGTAACTACTATTGTGTCGGTAGCGGAAATGTGCTTTGATACAGATATGAATAATTCACTCACAAACAAAGCTGAACTGTATCTTTCGGTAAAATCTATGCCGCTTGTCCGTTGATGTCAAATGACAAAGCACGCGTGAATCAACAATTTACATAAATATACATATAGGTATAATATTTCAAAGGGACATACAATCAAGAGAATCATTCAGGAGAATCATACTTCCTCTTTGGGTCGGTGCGCACACGTAGGTTGCCGCCGTGGTATTATTCACTTAGGTCTATCTAGTGTAATTTAAGTAATGCGTCACTTTATCGCTAACAATCGATGTCAACGAAGATATGTGTTGCTAAATAATTGGTTCATCGCTTACAGAAGAACATGAGTCTACTGTAATTTTCTTTTCTCATACCGTAGCCCTCTCATCATTTGATGAATATCAACCATTTCAAACTTCTTAGGGAGATATTTTAACCACTGACCATTTTCGAAAGTCTTAAAAATTCTTACGAAATATTATTTTTTCTTCTTCCAACATTTCTATACAAGTCTGCCGACGTTAGTATGCGAAAAAATTTATCGTCATCACTGTTTCCGCATGTTACATGAGATAGAAATACATAGGTAGTATTGAATGACTCATACATCACGTTGGATTAATCATCCATCCGTGTAGAATTGCCTGCGGCATTTGGTACCTATAGTTCAATCGATTGTGGGTAGATATGATTATTCAGAATAAAAATTCGCTGTTTAAATCGCGACTCCACCGTGTTGAGAGTTATTCACATATTTGTAATGCGACGAAACGGTACCAAGCTTATACGTATGCGCGTATTCCAATTACATTGCCGAATAGATAATCGCTATCTTTAACGCGGTTGTACCGGGGCTGGTTACGACGATTCGCAGTAGGACCTGACGACTACTGTACAGGTCAGATTGTGATCATATCATATCACGTAAAACGAGTAGTCTCCTATTCATGGTGCGGTACTAAAAAGTTAGTTAAATTGTTTGAATTGACCTTGGTAGATGTACGGATTTGGATGTCATTGGATTAGGATTATTATGCGACCAGCGACAATTTGGGCAGATTCAAATACGAGTCGAAATTTATGGTGATGGGGTGAGGCTCCGGTTGTGTAAAAATCAACAGAAGTGGGCTCATCTGGTCTCTAAAGAATCTACTAAGAATCCCGCGAATCGTGGAGATTCCAGGCCAATATCAATTCTGCATAAATTGTCTAAGGCCCTTGCAAAGGTTGTCTACCTGGCGGCCGCAAGGGATTGCTAGATCCGTTGCAAACTGGTTTTTGCAGAGGCTGCAGCATGCAGTAGGCAGCCTTGGTCGAGTTGATTGAGGACCTTAAGCACGCTGTGGACAATCGTATATGATTACACTCGTTATCTTGTTTGATTTCAAAAAGGCATTTGATATGATCTACCACGCTAAGTTGTCATTTAAGTCGGAGGCCATATGCGGACGAGCTGCAAGTCCATCTGTCCTTCACCCCGGACTACGCGGTGGATATAATCTCACGTGTTAACAAGGATGTGCATGTTATAGGCGAATAGACTGAGAACAATCGCTTACACAAAGATTTCGGAAAAGTTAAGGGCTTCTTTTCCTGGAGCTCCAAGTTGCCAACCGGATCGACTTTGCCGCCCTGCTGCAAGTTGCGGCGGTTGAACACGTGATATACTTTATGTAAACTATGTTTGTAATGTGGGCCTCATGATGTCCTCTAATCTTACCTGGAATGATCAGGTCACTGCTGTCTGTTACAATGTCAGCAAAACGCTTTACGAGCTCAAAATTGATGATAATAGTTTTGTTATTCAGTTCTTCTTCGCAATTGGCTAGTAACTGCTTTCATTTTTCTATATACTTTGATCATTATTCCGGCGTATACTATGATCTGTCTGGGGTGCTGGACGTTGGAGTTCAACATCTCCAGCAGGTACGCATATGATCGGTTTATCTCGGATGTGTCTCGTAATGAGTATAGCACTTGTCATCAGTAAAAAGTAAGACAAAAAGTAAATTTGCGGGACAAAAAATAAATTTGCGTTACAAAAAACACTTATTTCCCGCAAATTGACTTTTTCCCGCAAACGCAGTTTTCAGTGTATTAACCAATTCTCTATCTTTCTTTTTCAATGCTGAACTATTTCTCTGTATATAACTATATAAATTTTTAATAAATTTTAGGTTTCAGACCTATAAAATAATCACACTTAAACATTTAAATATAGATATACACGCGCAGTAGTGGTAGAATAGTGGGAGTAGTATACAGAAAACAACAGAAGCTACACAATAAGGAAAAAGACAATAGTATGCTAAAGGGATGAGGATAGAAACGGGCCAAGAATAACAACACTACTCTTTCATAATGAAAAGAAAAAGTAAAGAAAAAAATTAAAAAGTGATTTAAAACTGAATTCAATTTTTATTTCTAATAAAATTTTTGATTTTGTTGGCGGTCGGGGGGGCTTCACCCCCCCGAGACCCCCCACGGGGGCTTCGCCCCTCGACCCCACCAGGGGCTCCGCCCCTGGACCTCGCCACCACGCACAGTGGTCTGTCAAAGGTCGTCTTTTCCAAGATCTTTGGGATCTTTCCTGACTTTTGCGAATCAAACGTTCCATTCATACTATACAGTCAAGTAAAAATTTGAACCGCTACACTTCTCTGCATGGGTCCCACTTTTCAAGTCAATAAAGTGGCCACGGTTCAGTCGGAAATAAAGTCCTATATGGAACACGGGAATAAAACCGATTATTCCCTCGGGCTTACTGCCCTATCGGAAATTCCTTCAGGTGATTACTGCCCTCGCTTCGCTCGGGCAGTAAACCCACCCTCAGGAATTCCGTTCGGGCAGTTAACTCACCCGCGGGAATAATCTTCCACTTTATTCCCTTGTTGCATAATGTACTATCCTGGAGGTCTAGAACCGCAATCCAGTCTGTCGCACTTCGACTTAGGAGAAGTCGTTCGTTTTACGTGGTATCTACGGAATTCCGTTCCGTTCTCTGTCACAATCACAGGGTTGCCTACTACCTTCAAGGTCGGGCTCTATGCTCAAGTATTTGGCCTGGAACACCATGCCTACGACTCCCTACTGTAAGGCTCGAAAGCTATTCGCGAGCTTGGCCGATCCACGGCGTTGTTTGTATTTCGATTTCATCTCTATGGCTAACATTAGACGAGCTTAGGTTTTGTTACTATTGTGATGTGGCCAAAAGTTCGATGTGTTCAACGAAACATTATACGCCGGTCTTATTGAAAACCTCTGACTCCGATGTGGCTATCAATTTTTTTTTCCCATTAGAAATTTTAAGGAACGCAACTGCATTCATCTATAATCAATGCGTTACACAGGCAATAATGATAGTACTTTTTTTGATCTGAAACAGCCGATGTGGAATGTCGGAAAAATTCACGGAACCGCGGATCTCGACCAGCGTCACGGACTACTCCAAGATCACGACCATCACCTACACAACATGATCATGGTACGTCGATGAATGTACATTACACGTTTTTTCAAGATATCATTTTTCAGTCAAATAAAGTTGAAGAAAAATATTTCAGTCCAAATTTGTTACGTTTGTAGGGCTGCAACTCATGATTCAAATTTTTCAGTGGTATCTCCAGTTTCCGAAATGTGGATAGAGGTTGGCTGTGTTTTGAACTGTGCTCGATATTATGATAAAAACCGCGATACAGACGAATCAGACTAATTCTTAGTCTTGCAATACTTTATGTACGTGTTTACAACACCTAAGCACCATCAGTATTAAATATTTTGACAAAAATTTCCAGCTGTGAATCCGAACAAAATTGGCTGGGCGGTTCCCGAAGCTGGGGCTAATAACAGACCCAATAGTGGCAACCTTGGACCGAAACCTTCTGCACCATTGCCAGACCAAAACTTTGCTACAAAAGCGAACTCACCATCCCTACAGTCCGGTAAATGGTCTTAATGCTATATAACGACGTCTGAGATTGAATATTGTTTCCAAGCTCAGTAAGTTGCAATTCTCTTACTGCTATTCCATCGTGGAACTTCCTCATTTATCTCCGATATAACTGCGAAATAATATAATCCTCCCAAAAGCACATTGAGTGTAAAAATATTCGCCAAGTATGTATCCGGTGTCTTTTACACTACCAACAAAAATGCTGTCTGTATAATTAAATTTAACACCGATAATTTCTCTAAAAATCTTGAGTACCGGTATATCGTTTATCCGTTCTGTATATTAAAATATTTTTATCGCAGGTTATCCTGGCCAGAGCAATTTAAATTCGCAACCGAATTATCGTGGCCAAAATCAACCTACAGGCCAAGGTTATAATCCACCAGTTGGACAGCAGTATAATCCACCATACAACCCTTCAGTTGGTCACTCGTACCATCAACCTGCTGGCCAGCCGTATAATCCCTCAGTCGGCCAAAGCTACCCTCAAAGTGGTGGCCAATCGTACAATCCATCAGTCGGCCAGAGCTACCCTCAAAGTGGCGGCCAATCGTACAATCCATCAGTCGGTCACTCCTATCATCAACCTGCCGGTCAACCGTACAATCCAGCTGTTGGCCAGCCCTACCATCAACCTGTTGGTCAGCCGTACAATCCACCAGTTGGTCAACCCTACCAACAACCTATTGGTCAACCGTACAATCCACCAGTTGGGCAAACCGTTATTTTGGCACCAGCCCAAGCACCATCGTCTAATCGTGGTTTGGGACAAATAGCAAAAGAGGCAGTTGTATTCGCGGGGGTTAGCGCCGGCGTTAATGCTGCAGTTAATAGATTACTACCGGGTGGCTCACGCGGCGGTGGTACTTCCAATACTCAAATAACGTATAACAACTATTACAACAACCAAACTGACAGTCAAGGAAACCCTGTTCCACCACCCGCTGCAGGAGAAGCGACTAGTACGTCAAAGCCAGCAGAAATCTCAAATCCTGCTCCCGCTGATGCTATGGGACCACAAGCCACGGGCGCTTCAGATGTCAAAAAAGCTGAGGTGAATCCTAGTACTGATGACCCTTTGAAGGTTATACCATTGAATGGTGTTTCGGCGAAGCCTGGTTCGGAACCTAGCAGCCAAGGAAGTCAAGGTTCAGGAAATCCAATGGCACCACCAGCACAAACAAATTTGGTATCCAATGAGGAACTGATAAAATTATCGGAAGAACTCTTCAAAGCGGACACTAACAACGCATTCAAACATATTACTTTAAAATTGCAAGGGCAGAAGACCGACGATAGTGTGACAGACAGCGCGACTGAACCGTGAGTATAGATCCTAATTGAATTCATGGAAATATTTTTGAATATTAACAAGCGCCATTAATTTTAATACGTGTAATTTGACCGATGCTGTTTACCGATTTCAGCTTGTTGACCGTGGAGCCTGACGCACTGAAAATTTCTACAATTGCTGCGTTACGATCGCTCTACGACAAGTACGAACTGGATTTTAAAGTAGCCGAAAAAATGACTCCGGAAAAACGTGACGGGGAGACAAATCTGATAAATGCATTTTTTGCTACAGAAGTTATGTCAAAGGCTCTGAAATTTATAGCAGATAAAGGTTTGATACCGAATGATGAATACGAGTTCAAGGATGCACTGAAACGAATTTGGTTCTCGCAGTACGCACGTGAAAATAACGTAATATCAAGTAGCGGGTTCGAAAATGTATTTTTGGCAGAGAAAGTTTACACGGAAATCACTGGTTTACATAATTGGATATACTTCAACGAGGAGGAGGCTGCTGGCCGGGCCAATTACTTGGGATACATTAAAGAAGCCAAACTTGGAAACGTAAGTATTTTGCGGATGTAGTTGATATTTTTATATTCTGTGCAGTTTTTTATAAGAATTAATAGTCGCGACGGGGATTAAACTAATGCAAAAAAGAAGGCGAAAAAGACAAAAAAAAAAACAGATTTTTTTCGCGGTACTTTTCATCACTTTATAAATTCATGTCATTACCGGAAATACCATCAAATATGGCCAGAATATTACAAGTTGCCGGTGAAAAACAAAAAAATTGCAAATTTGTTTTACTTTCTATTTTTTACTGAAACAACTCAGAATTTCCGCAGAATTTTTAGTTATCTTTGGCAAGGGACGCCCTATATATTCACAAACAACAATTTTATGCAGTGCATTTCATCCCGAATCGATCTGGTCCATAATATTTCATTTAAAAAGATAATACAGAGGAAATAGTATCGGTTGGTCGGTAAAACATCGAAAATCGATTCATTTCCGCAGAACCGGAAGTTCAAATAAAACGAGATATGGCAATTTTTCATGCCCGTCGTTTAGTTATGAAGTCCTGTGAATTTCAGATTCTTCCATCGAGCCGTTTCCGAGATCACCGCGCGAGTTTATCCAAAAGACCGACAGACAGACCGACATCTTTCTAAAAACCTGTTTTTCGGATTCTAGAGGGTCGAAAACGTAAAGATTGGTTGAAATTAGCAAAAGTCACTTTTCGACCAAAACCAATACTTTTCTCCTATCGCCGTAGGAGATAAAAAGTAAAAAGCAAAAAAAAAAAATGTAATTGCTACATCTTGGGAATTTTGATAAGCTAGGGTCATATTTTTGCCTATGCTTGCAATTCTAATTGTGATGACTAGAGAATTGCTGCCCCCACTTCATTTCACTTCTGTCATTTGTCTTGCATTGAGGCAGCAATTCTCTAGTCATCACAATTAGAATTGCAAGCATAGGCAAAAATTTGAGTGAATTCACATATTCCCGGTGTGGTTTTGTACCTCAAAATTTTCGACAATTTTTTTCCATCGTCAATGGTTGATATCCGTGGAAATGAGGCACAAGCCACTTCAATACAATTTTTTTCAGTGAAATTTCATGCAATTTTTGATATTTCACGTTTTTAACGTTTTTTTGGGAATACTCGAGAAGATAACAGTCTCACAGAAAAATTTCCAATACATTTTCTAACGTAAATTTTCCGCTCGTTTTATTGAAAATATTTTCATGTACAGCAGACAATCGGAAGTTCGAAATACATACGATTGAACCTTCTTCCGCAATTCTAAATTCGATTTTTTTTGCTTCGTTCATCAACTTGAAATATTCCCTTTGACGTGTGAAATTTGCAGATTGGGCACTACATATATATGTGACTGCCAACCACACATAATGTGGTTGCCCAATTTGCAAATTTCACACGTTAAAGGGAATATTTCAAGTTGATGAACGAAGTAAAAAAAATTGAATTTCGAATTGCGGAAGAAGGTTTAATCGTATGTATTTCGAACTTCCGATTGTCTGCGGTACATGAAAATATTTTCAATGAAAAGAGCGGAAAATTTACATTGAAATATGTATTGGAAATTTTTCTGTGAGACTGTTAACTTCTCAAGTATTCCCAAAAAAACGATAAAAACATGAAATATCAGAAATTCCATGGAATTTCACTGAAAAAAATTGTATTGAGGTGGCTTGTGCCCCATTTCCACGGATATCAACCATTGATGATGGAAAAAAATTGTCGAAAATTTTAAGGTACGAAACCACACCGGGAATTTGTGAATTTACTCACATTAGGGTGGTCCTTAACAGGGATGTTTTCGAAATTTTATGCTCCCAGGGGCTCAAACGCTTCCAAATTAATAAAAAAAAATTCCCTCAAAATTTGAGCTTTTAATATTTACTTTAAAATAGTCCGCTTTCCAACTGAAGTTTCTTATGGAAATAACATGTAAAAAACTTCTTTTGTTCTTTAAAGTTCTATAACTTAGGGACGAGTGAACTTACAATAATAAGACATAAATATTTTTGTAGAGAATTCAACGCTCTACGAAAAAGATCTCTTGTGGTTTTTTGCTAAGTCTACTGGTGTAAAAGTTATTCGAGGTCAAAGTTTGATTTATATATAATTATCAATATTATTAACTTTTATACCAGTAGCCTTAGCGAAAAATCACAAGAGACCTTTTTTGTAGAGCATTAAATTCTCTACAAAAATATATACATATCTTATTATTGTAAGCTTATTTGTTCCCAAGTTATAGTATTTTGAAGAACAAAAGAAGTTTTTTACGTGTTATTTCCATAAAAAACTTCAGTTGGAAAGCGGACTAACTTAGAGTAAATATTAAGAGCTCAAATTTTGAGGGAATTGGTTTTTATTAATTTGGAAGGTTTTGAACCCCTGGGAGCATGAAATTTCGAAAACATCCCTGCTAAGGAGCACCCTATTATACATATAGCACTCGCAATTAAATATAGATTCAGAATTATTGTACTGTACTGCACTCTTTTCCTCTTTGTCTATACATATATATTTTGTCTACAAATTTTCGTCGTTTTTTAAATTTTGTCCGTAACGAAGCAGTTTTGTTTTTAGTCTACCTGAACTTTCTTTTTCTCCTACAGGATGCTGCTATTGTCAAATTACGTGCAACTCTGAACGACGTTGTGAGACCAGTAACAACAATCTTCGTCGGCACTTCGCCAGAACTAGAAATGGCACTATATACGGTTTGCTTCTTCGTTCGTCCGAATGGTGCATGTCCCGTATCGTTTGGAAGTACACCATTTACTATTTACACAAGCAAAATTACATATTTTGGAAAAGAAATTCTTTTCTTGGCGTATCCAGAAATATAATTTGGGTATCTAGATTAAAAAAAAAATGTTGTTACTTGTAATAAATATTGTAACTTATACTATTTGACTATGTTACATAGGTATATAGCCGAAATCTGTTAATTTTTAGAGTAACCACGAAAATCAGTGTGAAAAACTGTTTTATATTCAACGTGCAGGATTTAGTCAGGAATATCTTGTATCTGCACACGAGAATTATTATAATACTCTCAATGCAGGAATCAGTTAGATGAATCGAAGTTAGAGCAAATAGATTAATCCATTGTATACATTTTTGAAAATAAATTTCAAATGATACTTTTACTCCGTGCTTATTGACACATTCACATCTAAACTTGCGAACCACTACACACCGAAGCATTCTTATGTGGATAAAATATATGTCCAAGAAATTTGTACTATTCTGTACGCTGGGATGGTTTGCATTAACAATAAAGCATTAATGATAAAGAATTTGTTCGTTAATTTCCAGCTACAAGACGCAGTTATTGATGATGATATTTTTTCAACCATGATGCAAATCACTAGATTATTATGTTTGATAGCATATTTAGTTTCCGTTTTTTTTCTATTGATTAATTTGTTTCTTACCCGAGAATTACCTGGCAACTGGTAGTTTTTCGGTTCTTCAAGTACCAACAGCGGTATTACGGATGGACGGCCGTGTGCACATCGACTTGGTGCTTTTGTATGCATCAGGGATTTCACAAGTTTGGTGCATTGGTCCATTTGCAGTTGTTCACCAAATTTTATTGCCCCTAAAATAGTGATGTACGGTATATATATATGAAAGTGGACGAGATTTGGATGAAAGAGGTTCGGTAACTCGCTTTATATTAACATATAAGCTCAATAAGTACCACGACAAGCTTCCGTTGCGATTGCATGGTGAATGATCATCGGCATACTCGCAATCGGTACATAATTACAATCCGAATCGTTGGTCATCTCCATCAAAAGCTTGCGTACAGTACTCTCCAACTCAGCACGACCTTGATTAAACTTTTTCCTGTCGAAGCACTTGGGAATACTTGTTACGATGAGACAGCCCATTTTATCTGACTTAAGTCTTATTCCACTTTTCTCTACTTCTTTCGAATGTGCCAAGAGCCAATTGAAATGACGTATTGGCAAGTCGTTGACAAGTATTGGTACGTCCAACTTCACAGATATGAAGATCTTTTGATCCTGCACAGTGTAATCTGAAAGTATAATTCATACACTTCGGTATATACAGGATCAGTGGACTGCAGGTATCATGACTATTGAGAGAGCAAAATTTCAGGCTACCAATGAGAAAACATTGAAAAAATTGGATCTTACAAATAACTTTGGAAGTTGGAGAGAATTTTTCTCGAGTAATGAAGCAAGGCCCTCACAGAGTGAGTTTATACTCAAAATGGACTACTTCCAGGTCTTCATTTCGTGTTTAGTATCCGAAAAACGGGTTCACAGCAAGATATTGATCTGCCTGACAAACTCGTCGAAAAATCTCAGAAACTGGACTCGATTAGAAAAATTAAAATTTACAAGATTTTGCATTCACATTAGAAATAGGCATGCAAAATCAATTTGAATGTTTGCTTCTCTCAATATTTAAAATTTGCAAATAGTATACGAAGAATAAATATTTCTTTGGTGGTTCAACCGCATTTAATTTGTCTTCGGTAAAATTAAAAATTTTAACAATACCTTTGAGCAAATTTTCATAGCGAATTCTTTCATGAATCGCGTGTTGGTCCATCAGTACCAGAACTTTCTTATCTCGGCTCAGAACGACCGCAGCAATGAAATTATCATTAATCTGCTTCACAACCTATGATTTGAAAAATTAATCGTGAATTTTCAATCAATGAAACATCAAATGTAGCCATGACCGTTATTTAATTACCTCTATGACGTTGAAAAATTCTTTTTCAAATTTAAATTCATTAACAACTGTGGATCCGCTTAGGCACGGCCGCACTCGCAAATCTTGATGTCGACGTCCGCTTAATGCTTCATTACGATCTATGATGTGACAATTTTATAAATACAACAGAAAAAAAAGAAATTTACATTTCACAATCTTTGATTATAAGAGAGAATATTAGGTAGATTTCACATTTACGAATCAGTTACCTACTTAGATACTTTACTTGTGTCTGCCAAATTTGACAGGCTTTTGCGTGGATTATTATGTAAAACTGATTCTTGTAAAATTTCATTTTTACGTAATTATAGCTGAGTGGGTCTACAAAAATGTGACGAACCGTGACTTAAAGGGAAAGAAGAAGGGGTCGAAAATTCCAGGAATTAGCGTGACGTATTTTATGGATAAGCCCAAATGAACGATATATAATAACAGTCAAAAATGATATTGTAAGTATGTTTAGTTAACCCGTAATAACCACACCTCCGTAGACTATCATAATGGTCACATCGGATCAATTTGATCCGAGCCAACTTTGAGCGATTATTGAAGTAAGACGACGCGTTATATTTGTGTATAAAAATTCAGAGACATAATTTGAACATTGAAGAATATGCTCTCGTCGGTGAAACTGTTAATTTTTGGTTTTTAAGTACTAAAAGAAATTCCTGAAAAAAAGTGTCCAGAAAAACACGGTTTTCTACTTAAAAGGTCATAACTTTTTCAATTTTCAATATTTTTCCGCAAAAATTTAGTACGATACTCTTAAATTATAGTACTTTCATAAAAAAAAATAGTTTAGTACAGTGTCTTTCAAAAGTATATTTATTTTGAAGGTTGAACTCGACGCTCCGGGGCTTGAAACGATAAAAGAATTCAATACAATGAAAGCGGTTTATTCGCACAGTTGTCTTCCTCGTCTTCTGACGTTTACCCGCCAATTGTCTCAGTATTTGTTAACTAATATTAGCGTGAAAAAAAATCCGGGTCACCTGGACCCGCGGTGCAGATTATTATGAGTTAAATATCTTAAAACCGAACTTTCAGTGGAAATATATTTTTGTATATTTCGCTTAATTTTCAAGTTATCAGTATGATTCATTCAAGATGGGACACCGTGTACATTAAGTTTAACGCCATCCAAGATTTCTGTTTATTATAAACACTCATATATTATTCAAATTCGATTTTTTAAGGTACAAGAACACGCCTGAAGAAAATTTAGAATAAATAAGCGTGTAGGTATTTGTTCAAAAATCCTACGAAAAAATCGTTAATTTTCAAACTGGTACTAAGAAGGATATTACGATTCCGAAGACTCGAATTATAGACTTGGAATTCCTCTAATCGCAATTACAGGAATTTTAATTCCGGTACTAATCTTGCGTCGACTTTTGAAAATGCGGCAATCGACAAGGTCCAACGGTTTTCTGCGTAGTGCCTAACCATACCTAACCCATATTGCGTTCCGGGTATCCCCTGATCGCCAGGCCGGTCTGAACAAAGAACAGGTCCTATACCTGACCCCCAGAAATCCCATTCATAGCTCGCCCGGTGTCCCGGACGAATGTAGTCAGCTAGTTAAATTTCAGTATAGCTTTGAAAGTTGTTCAAGCAACACCTAGGCCGTGATTTCGTACTTTTAAATTTCCAATTGTTGTTATTTCGCTGTGATTGTTATGGCGTCAGAGAGGAAGAAGTATGACTACTGCTTTAACCCTTTTAAATTAGAAAAGCACGGGAAAAAGTCTACGAAAAACTTGAGACGTGTACTTCCAACGATGCTGCGTAAGTTGAATATGGATGATGTATCTGTGCCGGCTGATATGAGAATTTGCGACAATTGCCGGTTGAGAATTTCGAAAATTCCTGAAACTAGTGAAACTAGTGCCAGTTCGTCACATACCGAGGATCCACAACCCAGCACAAGTGCAGTACGTTCGTCGGGCTGCGAGGAGGATTCAACGTCGACTGAGAGATCTGCTAGTATTTCGAATTTGACCGAGAGTCTAGTTGCATCGAGAACACCAGGCATTGATAAAAGGAAATTACCTGAAGCGGAGTATATCGAAGCAAAATTACAGAAGTTGCAAGAACCACAGACTTCGGAAGGCTTGGATATTGAAGAAGAGATTGGAATGGGAGATGTCACAGCAGAATCTGAATTCATAGAAAATTTGAGGGAAGCTTATCGTGCCACGAATGACCGGAGTAAAAAAATCCAAATTTTGACAATTTTCAACAGTTGGTCGTCTACTAAAATCCATGAGAATTTCGATGTTTCCGACCACATGATCGCCGTGGCTAAGAAATGTGCGGAAGAACAGGGGATCTTATCCACCCCAAATATGAAAACTGGTAAGAAGTTAGACGAAGCCACGTTGAAACACGTTGTGGATTTCTACACGTCTGACTGTATGAGCCATGCGATGGCGGGTACAAGAAACTACGTTTCGATTACGGAAAACGGACAGAAAATACAGAAGAAAAAACGTCTGATATTCAATAATTTGAAGGAAACGTACCACATCTTCAATGACAAGTATCCAGATCTGAAAGTGGGCTTTTCGAAATTTTGCGAATCGAGACCAACACACTGCGTCCTTTCTGGAACTAGCGGAACACATTCGGTTGGCGTTTGTACAATCCACGAGAATGTTAAATTGATGTTGGACGGTGCAGGGATAGCAGAATTAACAGCCAGCACACCACAACCGGTAAATAATTACGAAGATTGTTTATTGCGAATGATGTGCAATCCGCCATCGATCGATTGTCGTTTGAAGCAATGTGCAAGTTGCCCGGAAACAGTCAGCTTAATCGACCAACTGGAAGAGTTATTCGAGTCAGAATTGAGGGATACTGTGACGTACAAACAGTGGATATCGGAGGATCGAAAAAATCTAGAAACGCTTCAATCATCCGTCGACGAATTCTTGGAAAAACTCCGGGAACAACTGGGGGCACTGATCACACATGAATTCATCGTTCAGCAACAGTCTGCTTTCTTCTCAGAACGAAAGGAGCAACTGAAACAAGGGGATTGCTTAGTAGTGTGTCACTTTGCTGAAAATTATGCATTCATGAATCAAGACGCAGTTCAGGGTGTGTATTGGAACAATGGGCAAGTGACGTTACATCCTTTCGTTGTGTACTACAATGAAGATGAGACAATTAAGCAAAAAAATTACATCGCGATTTCGGAGTGCTTGGAACACGATGCTACCGCCGTTCATCTCTTTCAACGGAATTTTATAAACTTTCTGAAACGAGAAATACGACAAGTTAGCAAAATCATTTACTTCACCGACGGAGCCAGGGCGCAATATAAAAATAAATTTAATTTTTCGAATATATGTCACCACGAAGAAGACTTCGGAGTTGGTGCGGAATTGAACTTTTTTACTAACTCGCATGGGATGGGGGCTTGCGTTGGCATAGCAGGAGACGTCAAAAGACTTGCTGCGAAAAGCAGTCTTGAACCTATTCAAGAGCCAATAAATACGCCCCAAAATTTCTTCTCCTGGGCTCAGAATAATAAAAATATCGAAAACATTAGCTTAGAATTTTTTACCAACGACGATTATGATAAGGAAGCTGCCGAATTAGAAGCTCGATATAAAAAGACAAAATCCGTACCTGATATACTCGAATTCCACTCGATTCAGCCAATCTCAAAAACCGAATTAATAGCGAAGAGATACTCAAAAGCGCAGATGTCAGTAACGGCATTTGTTTGTAAGTAAATTAACTTACACCATTTGAAGGTTGATGCTAGCTGAAATTCGACAGAAACCAGTTTTTCGTTTTTTTAATTGATTATAATAAAGGTCCAATCAAAAACGAATACCTGTTACATTTTTTGGATTATTCTAGGTATGGTACTGTAAATAATTTTTTTACTACGAGTCTTTCGTTTGGGAAAGTTGCTTTTCGTCCGAATGTCATTAGGCTTTTCCCTTGATACATATGTGGATGGTACATAGGTCAAATGAAATAGGTTTATAATATATAGGTGTATTCGTTTATGTACAGAATAAGGCAAAAATAAAAAGCTCAATCCGACCAATGATTCCAGTTTTATTGTATTTCTAAATCATATCAAATCCCTATATCCCCAGAAGTTTTCAGAAGCAATTTTCTTTTTCATTAGGCTAAAAAAATTCTTAATTTCTAGTGGAATGTTTGGGTAAAATACGTAAAGTAAAAATCGAAGCCTAGGTACGCACTTGAGGAAAAAATGATATTTAACATTAATTAACGTTTATTGTTAATTTGCAATCTCGAAATTCTTTTTCACTAATTTTTTTTTTTGTATTTTCAATGTTACCTAAGAATAATTAAGAAAATTGAAAAAAATAAAATGTGATAGATTCGCACAATATCACTATAAAAAATGAAGTTGGAATGAAATACTTCAAGTAACGCAAACCGTATCAATCAAGTATAACGATGAAAGTAAAGGAAACAACATATTTTGTCTGAAAAAAACGTGGTTAAAATATTATCCAACACGAAAATCTCATTTTCAAATTTCGAATGCGTCATGAGTCTGCTGAAAATATTCAAAATAAATGGTAAGTACTATTAGGACTCAAGGTACACATTTGTGGTCGAAGAAAAAAAACAGAAAAAACGGCTCCATGTCCCAGGCTGAAATTTACACAGCACCGAGAGGGTCTGACCCTCAACCCCTTGGATTCAGTTCATAATTTTTCATATGGTTATTCTATCTTTGAAAGGCAGACTGAATTTTTTTCAGATTTTTTTCGGTAAATGTGATCAAATAGAAAAACAAAATCATTTGAGATAGAATTTTTTTTTTTTTCAATTAGAAAAAAGAGTCAGTCCACTATGGACGGTTGCTTGAACATTTTTATATGTAACACCGGATTTTTGAGAATTTTTTTAAATTTTTCGGAAGAATTTTAATTTTTTTTCTTTCTAAATCATGAAAAAACAAAACCTCTTTCGAAAAATGTGAAAAAAATTCTTAATGATCTGGTTTTACATATAAAAATGTTCGAGCAGCCGCCCGTAGTGGACTGACTCATTCTTCCAATTGAAAGAGAAGAAAAATTCGAAAAAAATCAGAAGGAATCGCTTGCCCACTTTGGCTCAATACATCAAAATTCTGACATCTGACACATGATTTTTCAAAATTTATTCCAGATTTTTAAATTTTGGCCTCCGATGTGAACCTTTTCTGAGGTGATCTTATTTTTCTATTTGAACAAATTTATACTAAAAAAAATCTGAAATAAATTCAGTGTGCCTTCGAAAGATAGAAAATATATGAAAAATTACGGACCGAATCCATGGGGTCGAGGGTCAGACCCAGGTCGATTCGGTGTGGAATGTCCCATATACCTACTTACGTCTGGGAACTTTTTCAGATTAAAAAAAAAAAAATAAAAATAACAAGAAACTAACTTTTTCCAAAATCTCGAATTGTTTTAGGAAATTGAGAGTAATTTATGTTCAGCAAACGAACGTTGAGGTGGACTATTTTTTTCATGCAACTCTATTCTTCTGAACGAGAAGTAAAGAAAACGAGTCCATTCCGGCCTCCGTACAACAAGCGTAGCCAATGTTATGAATTTTTGCAAAAAAAAGTGCGCCAAAACCAAAAATCGACGGATGGGCAGAACAAATCGTATCTTAAAATTTGATTCAACAACATCGTATCGCAAAATTTTGTTCAACAATATCGTATCTCAAAATTTGGTTCATCGACATCGTGCCTCCTATGTCTTATAGACAGAGATTACGATCTTGTTGAACCGAATTTTGAGATACGATGTTGTTCTGCTCAGCCGTCGAAATGTGAATAACTTCAGAAATATTAGGAATTTTGAAAAATCCTTCAGGCAACATTTTTTTCTTGTCACAAACAACGTTTTTCTCAATTGGCACGACAATCAGAAAAAGTACTCTAAAAAGGCTTGATCACTTGATATGGAATTGCCCATACATTATATGCTATATTTTATGATACAGAGTTTAGTCTAATATTATGTGATTCTTACGAGAACATGTGATGAAAAAAAGATATCCTATAAAAATTTTGTAGAAATCTTATACCTAAGCATCAAATTGACAAATTTTAGAGATGGATTATTGGATCATGTCGTAAATAATCTTGTACGATATATTTGACGTGATTACGACGTGACCACTGCAATTCGACATGTGAGACTATAGGTATTTGAGATCCTATAAGATCATACAAGACCTTAAATGATCGCATAAACAATGTATGAAAATGACATTCATATACGATTTTCATATCCCATTTTCTTGTATGCCCTTTTCTTGCGTCATATCTTATGTGGTAAATTCACATCTATGTACATACATACAATCTCCTCCACATGCTTTTGCCATCCCCAAGCAAAAAAGTGTGTAAAGAAAAAGTTTTATATCTTCGAAAGAGAAATTATTTCTCCCCAAAATCCAAATCCCACCTTGAATATATATTCTGCATGTAAAAATACATTTTCTTCCGCCAAAGATTTTTTCTATCATTTTCAGTTCTCGAGATATGAGCGATCGAAAAAACGGCACTTTTTTTTACTCAAATGACAATAACTTCATGAAAAATCGTCGTAAAAAAATGCTCGACCTATCATTTTGAAGGTAAAGGTAAGAGCTGTCGAATGCCGCTAAGTTTTCTCAAATAACTTCACTGGCTCGAAATCTGTCCGGAGTTTCATGCGGGTTGAGAATTTCGATTTTTTTCCCTTTCTTCAATCGTTGATAAAAAAAATGAATTCTTCATTTTTTCAAGTCCACTATAGCATTTTCGGAAGTATTTTAGTCGTAGATTAGGATCTCGTTGGAATTTTTGAGCTGTGATAATTTCTCTCGAAGATATAAAACTTTTTCTCGTCACACTTTTTTGCTGGGGGATGGCAAAAGCACGTGGAAGAGTGTAATTCTACAAAAGTTTCAACACAACCTAACTCTGCAGTCGAGTCGTGGCGTGTATGTTTACGCGAACGTGAAGAGAATTGTCGTAGTACTTAGTCATTTTGTAGGAGGCGCTGAACGTAACTTTTAGTCGTAATACTTTCGATGGCGTCAAAAACATAGGCATATGTTATCCTGCAGTTAGTATATGCAAGGATAAAGCAATTGTTATCGTCAACAGTCGCTTCATAGGATATGTTTAATCTCATGACTAATGTAGTAAACTTCAGTTGAAAGCGATACCCATGAACACAGGTACACAGACTTACCTTGCTTGCGGACTCCGCCATATCTCAGGACACCTGAATTTCGATATAAATTGGGAACAGCTGTGCTCATCGATTCAAATTGTTGGTAATCCATTGAAGATACCGGGGTTATGCGAAAACTGATGAACTCGACAACAATACCTATCACGTCGTTTGTTTGGTGTAACGTTAGGGTAAGCTTATCACTGGATCACACTGTGCTACTCGCCGATCATGTCACTTTCGGCGATATTATAATGGCTATATTCACGCTCATAGACTCGTCCGGTGCAGCATCAAAAAAGCGTGAACCAAGATGCCGGACAGTGCGGTATAGAGTCCCGTTCGTATGTATGTAATAAGAAACTGCCAATTGATACAGAAATGGCGTTTATATTTTATTTAATTGTTCTAATTGAGATAGTTGGAATAATAGAAAGAAATCGACAAATTATGACGAGAGGAATATATGAAATCGATTTTTACTAAAAATTGAATTATCTGGGGCTGGTTCCGAGACTACTCAAATGTCGTGTAGTGGCTAACTGGCATATAATACTAATTTTCACAATTGAAGTGAATCGTATGACTAATATTTATAATAAGAAATTCAGAAGAAATATTTTGTTTCCAATTTTCATGAATTAAGGCGAAATTCATAAAAATCCGATCATTTGTTTTCGAGGTATCGTCGGACAAAAAAACTGATCACACATATCCATTCATCCATCCATCCATCCATACAGACATACACACATCTAGACGTCCATCTGAAAATGGTTGGAGGTGATTCTCTTGACCTTGAAGCGTGGAGATCTAGTAAAAATTCAAGTTTTCATTTGCGGAGTTTTTATAATAACTGCCCTTCTGCTAGAAGCGGGAAGTTAAAAAAAATCATTTGTTCGAGGTCTTAATTTCAGTGTAGAAGTATCGCAATGAAAAACGATCCGGTTTTCGAAGGATGAATGGGATACATACTCCCACTACGTCTCATAGACGTACCATAATGTCACATACTTTGAAAATGTCAGATTGAAATTCTAACGTCAGAAAATAAAGTCGTCCGTTGATATATCTAGAAAGTTCGGTGAAAAGTAAGATGGCGATAGTTTGTAATCCTATACATGAACAGCTGCTTTGTGGTCCTAATGCTGGAACTCGGTAAACAGGTTTCGAACTGTTTGTATGGGACACTTCGGACGTAAGCAGTATGAGGGCGCAGGACCGATGTGACTGACTGTCATCAGATTTCAAGTATATCTTGATCTGTATTTTATCCAAGGAAAAATGCGCGGAGTCCACCAGAAGACTTTTGTCGACGTTCTGCATGGAACGCTTCCCATTCTAGCCTTTCTTTCGGGTCGATTGGTCCCCAACGACGACTTGGCGCAAACGCTCTTCGGAATGTCTGAAACATAACAAGAAGTGTAATAATAAGTACTTAGTCCGACTTTCTAGAGATTTTGATTTCATTGGAAACCCGTGAAGTGCGGCTTTCACGAGACTTGATAAAAATTCATATAATACGAATATCGTGTAACTATAACTATATTGCTATTCGATAGAAAAAAGTTATAAAATTATCATGTTTACATCATAGCAGCAGAGCATGTTGCATTTACCAATCATTTCACCTGATATTGTGATCATGCTGCAAGCAAGTTACTTTGTCGACTAGGTATACACTAATTTAGGTTGTATATGCTAAACAGAAATTATGTCAAGAAGACTTCACTGTTTCAATTGAACATGACATTTGAAGTAACTTACCAATCCAATGGACGATGACCTCTTTTTAAACAAAGTCCAGCCGATCCATCCAAGCAGTTGTGCAATTGCAGTGCCAAAGATGATCCAGCCAAGTGCTGCAATTTGAACCGATATGAAATAATAAAACAATTGTAATGTAGTCCAACCCACAGAACTGTAGTTTTGATGTCGCCACCTGACCCATTTTTGGAAAACAGAGATCCCAGCTGACACAAATGCTATACACATATTTGGCTTACTTTATAGAGTAATTTTGCGCACAAACATCACTCTTCGAGAAGCCATTTATGGATTTTTGTCAGTGTAAATTACGCGACTGTATAAAAAATACTGTTAAACTGAGAAAGGCCCTCTTTAGGGCCGAGGCTCCTCCGAAGTAGGAAATTATGTCGGAATTCTGGCAAAAATCGTCATTTTTTTAATTGTAGCTCATGATGTGGTCGCATAATGGAAAGATTCGAGACTGATCAGATACTTGATGGGGACCTATACAAATGGTTTGACCAAAATCGCGAAATAATTTGTGTTATAGAAATGAATAGTTTCGGAATATCGAAAATTAACGGGAAAATTTGCAAATTATATCTCCAAACGTGCCAAAAAAGTTCGAATTGAAAAACTTAATATCTGTGATACAAAGGGCAGTTTGATTACATTGCAAATATTAAGGTTTCATGAAGCGAACTTGGGTGACAAATTTCAGGTTCTTTAGTTTCAACTTTTCTACCTCATTTATGGATATGATTTGAAGAGATTAACCATTTTTAAAACAGATTCACGATTTCTCGTGGTACAAATTATTTCATGGTATTAGTAATCAGTAAATTAGTCCCATTCTTAGAGGATTTCTAGGTGTCAGTCAAACTTGATACGCACCATAATACCCGGAAGGGAAGTATTCACCGCTGTATGTGACGTTCTCGTAAACGACAAACGTGTAAATAAGGACCGTGATCATCAGCAATGGTGTGATTAGCACCCAGCACAGACGCCAATAAATACCTGGCCGATAACCCGCCATAAACTCAACATCGTTGAGAAAGTTGGCGAGTCCATAGATCCAAAATACAGTTGTGATTTCCGTGACCCCAACAATGATTGAGATGAACGTCCCGCCGTAATAATCAACCAGAGTCACGAGCCATTGTCCACCCTGAAATTGTAATGGAAGACTACCCGTTTTGGTTCCGCGCCATCTCAGCATTGTCAGGGATAAGAAGACCATCGGGACTTACATTCTTATAGTATATTATTCTGCAGATCATTCAGCCCCGCGGGATTTGCTATGCCAGATTATTATTAATAGAAATGCTATTTTTGAGGTGTTTTTAATAAACCGAAAAAGCACTATCCAAGTAGAGGATCTCTTTCAAAGTTATTATATGTACGTATGATTGTTTAGTGTTTATAGAAAGATACATGCGCGGCGTAGGGGCTATAATGGTGCATTTTCAGCTTACCGGAGTGACGTAAACAAGACCCAGAAAAAAGCCAATTGTGGTGATGACACCCACTACATACATCTCGTTGAAGTTTGTGAAGCGATCAGTGATAATGCTGCTGGCTACACCAACGAGACACTGTCCACTGCCGAGACCTAGTACGAACATCATTATGAAAAATAAAACAGCAAAGAGCTGAGGAACAGCGGGAAATCGCGACAAGGCTTCAGGATATGATATGAAGGCAAGTCCGGTCCCGCCACGAACAACGCTGGCGATATTATCGGTTCCCATTTCGTGCGCTAAGTTCCCCAGAATTCCAAATATTGTACAACCAGCCATAAAACTAGTGAACGTGTCCAATGTGGTGACAATCATGACATCCCTGAAATTTCCAAGTAATTTTGCATAACTTTCAGAGCCTGTGTAAAGTGCCATTACATGACAATTGAACAAAAATTATTTTGAACTGATCTGGGTGGCAAACATGTCAGAATCCGCGAAAATTTCAACTAAGGACCACCCTAATGTGCATATATTATACTTGCGCTCCCTTACCTGTACAGATTGTGATGGAATTTGTTGTAAGAGGCGAACATCACAATGGCTCCCTGACAAACGCTGAGGGAAAAGAAGCACTGAGTTATAGCTGCATACCACACCCTTGGCTGATAAAGCTTGTGCCAGTCTGGTGTTACGAAGAAGATGACGCCGTCCCACGCGCCTTCTAAAGTTAACGCTCTGATCAGCAGAGTGATCATCACCACATAAGGGAAAAGAGCGAGAAAATATGCCGCCTTCCCAGCAGTCCTTACCCCTCGAAATCGCACAAGGAAGATGGATATCAAACTGGCTGCCAGACAAAGGCTCAACTCCCATGAAGGTGTCCCGACTCCGTCTCCAAGATCGTCTGTTTCTTTGAGAACGATTCTTCTGCAATGTCACGAAAGCTTTACATCAGTCATATTATGAAATATTTGAATAACCCGTGCGGACATTGAAACAGGGCTCCACTGTAGATTCGGTAAGATCAGCCTGCTACTATTGCAATGCAATCCGGGTGATCTGGCTCATGATTAGTGAGCGTGTAACGTAATCGTAGCATACAGTTCCTATTCATGTGGGAATTTCGCCTCACACAGATCAGACTCTTTGCCCAGTTAAAGTGCAAGTAATGACCTATAAGCAACAACGATTTGAAAAAAAAAAAAAAAAAAATGAGTGACGGTGAATGCGGCGTGGATAGTCAGTGGGTATTCGTTCCTAGGTTTAAACTCGGCGATCTTGTAGTTACGCCCATGTTTTTACATCATGAATCTCCGATATGGTTATCAAAGCTATAAATTTATCATTCCTATTTCGGATCAGGCTAAATTGACGTACGTTCGACGCTTCTCTTACCTGTATTATTAATATTGCCTTATCGGGTTGGCTCATTGGGCTGTGTTAAATAGATACATATACATCACCTGGCATGGTCATTCGTTTCTAATAGTAATCAGCAGAAAAACTAGCGTTTACCAATGTTGAATGGAGAACTTTGCTGGGGGTACAGTACAAATCGAGTACCGTGCACGTACATTTTATAATAACCCTATGGTCTCTAAATAAATAGTGAAACTTACGTCTTCTTCACTGATCGAATTTACTAACCTGAAAAATAATTCAGCAGAGCTCTGTTGTCCTACAATTGACGCGTTTCTTACAGTCGTGGCATCCTCATTGTAAGACGCGACACAAATATCTCCCCACTCTTCACGGCAGTAGGACCACGGAAGTACCGATTGGAAACTTCCGAACAGATAGTACAGTATTAAGGCCATCAACGAACAGTAATACGACATGACCCAAAATGCGGCAAGCACGTGACCCCATCCGACCCCTGAAAGCAATTACTTTTGAGCTTTCTTGGTTCGACAAATTATACAGCCAGCCGCTCGTCTGCTCATGATTTGTCTACATCGTTTGTTCATTCTCAGTCTTTTCATCCATTACTTCCTGTATCCGTAGGGTGTGCATTTTATAGATTACTACTTATTTGTATCATTTATTTTCTGTGCTCCTTATATTCTGCACTTTGAATCTCATTAACAGGGCACATCTGCATTGCCGTAATAAACTGATATTCGATTCCATTCTATCTATACGAAAAGGTATACACTATACGAGGCGAGTGTTTCCAGGATATCATGCGGGAGTGACTTCGTAACAAGTGTTGCTCATTACATCCGAATGGGAGGGTTAGGATTCCTCAACTATGAATCGAAACGTTGATTTCCTTGTCAAACAAAGCCACGGCCGCATGATAACGTATCTGAAGATTCGATACATCGGCAAAATAACACGCTTACCTCTCATGGCCGGCGATACGGCCCAGATTCCTACAACGGAGCGGCTAGTAAATTGCCCCAGAACAGCTTCGAGGTAGTAGAACGGTTTACCAACTATGATTAGCACGATAATATACGGGATCAAAAACGCCCCGCCACCATTTTCGTACGCTGTGTAAGGAAACCTCCAGATGTTACCCAGTCCCACAGAGGTTGCAATGCAGGACATCAAGAATTCCCAGCTTGATCCCCATTGAATTCGTTCCGGCTGGATTTCCGGCTAGAAGTAACCAACATTCGAAATCTCGAGCACTCCTCACTGATAGCTTCATAGTTAAAATCAATCGAACTGAACTCAGATTTCACACAGAATCTTACCGGACATTTGTCATTCAATTCTGGTGGACCCTCGATTTTTGCATCGACGTCTCCCTCGTAACCTTTATTGTCATGGTCACATCGCTTCTACGGGAGAGAAACGCAGGATTATGAGCTATTTGTTCGAATGTGTTATCAAAATGTGTCGTAAACTCGATGCGATAAAGATAGTAAAATTATTCATATGTAAAAAAAACATCAATCGTATTGTAAATATGATCTATACCTATATGAGTGAATATATGACAAGTTACACATTGTGACACAACGTGATAATAACAAAATATGAATTATCTTCGAGTACTAATTAATTTTTTCTGCGTATTACGAATTACAAAACGAAATTACGGAAATTTTTTCGAAGACAGCGATAACGTGAAAATACTCAACAATCAGTACTTCAAGTATTCTGAGATCGTTAAATTAGCCGTTATCGTTGTCGCGGAAATTTTATCAGAATTAATATTTGGAATTCCCGAGTAGTCGCTGGATTGCGAATAAATCCTGCCTGCCACTCATTGTGAATCATCGAGCCTGTATACGAAGCATTCCTGAAGGAGCTTGTCAGCCGCGAAATGAAGATATCACCTGAACTACCGAAAAAATGTTCTCGAACGCGATTTAAATTCACGATTTTAATGCCAAGCTTCTCTTTTGATGAGATTTTCTTTGATAAATGAAAGAAAAAAAGAAGAGTCGAGGAAGGACTCGAATTGTAAGCATCGAAAAAAGGGTCGAGATGGTTACACTGAGAAACAAAAATTATACTTGCGTGAAATATCACGAAACACAACAAATTCGATTCGGAGTACTACAGTATTTTATACTGTCCACCGAATTCGGGAAATGCTGCGAACGACGTCGATCTGGCTGGACCAGAGTCGCGAAAAAGCAGGCAGATCTGTTCGTTGTTGTGACAAGTGAAAAAGTTCTGTTTATTGTTGTGATAAATAGAAATATATATTAATTGTTGTGACAAGTATATTTTATCATGTTAGTATACTGTGGAGATACCTAATTCCAATTAGCGATTTGAATTATCGATGAGTGTGATATAGCCGTGCTTCACATGTCAGCTTGCGGATAATCTAACAAGAAGCTGATGTGAAGTAGAAAAATCGGTTGAGGAGATGAGATTTACGATATGTAAGATCCTTATCACAGGTGCTGATTATTTTCGTTAATTGATTTGGAAAATTGGAATTCTGTATTTCTAATCGTATAATGGATATGTTCAGATGCGAAGGTCAATTCTAAAGGTCGTCTACCTGCCGAGTTGCTTGGTAGTGCTAGACTCGTGCGAATACATGGATATGCAACATACATCTTAAATAATTCGTTATACGGGAAAGAACGCATTTATCTGCAATTGTTTCTTTTGTTTTTACTTAATCACATCATGAGCCATCCTTGAATGGTTTTACTGTAGTTTTATTAAGTCATTATGGAAATTTCAACGCAGATAAAAATCCATAGGCATAATAGCACAAACTTGGCACACAACAAATTGCAACTGGAGAAGTGAACCATGCAGCGAGGAGAAGAAAAATACCGATATAATTGAGAAGAAGAAATCACATTTAGACACACGTAAGTTTTTTTGATGAAGATCCCTGCAACTTTTGTCCAAAATATTTTCTCATACCTTTCTCGGTTTGGGAAATAATATGGCCTCGGCATCTCCAGATTTTTCTATCTGACAGCATCATGACATTGTCAAAGATAAAAATTTTTAGTGTCTTAGAATCTCTTCGATATCATTTTGTAATGAAAAATAAAAATTGTCGTGAGAGTGAATCGCTCCTTGACTGGAAATACTCATCTAGTGATGAATAAGGGTGGTTCCACGTGGAAAACATCAATCAGGTTTCAGATATTTTGAAATTTACATGCGGAGAGTTGGATTTGTCTAGCCAAATTGTTGAGAAAATTGTAAAGATTTTATTAAGTTATTTGAAATTTTACAATTGGATTTATTTTGTCTTCAGGCAACAACTTCTTTTTAACTTCCCGCTATGAAAATTGAAAATTTTCATAAAAGAAGGGAAGTTATTGGTTTCGGTCCGATTTTCGAAAACCGAGTTTTCATCAGATGGCGACGTTTTGAGATCCTAGGAAGCTATTCCGACTATTTTTGGATGGACGTCCGTATGTGTGTGTGTGTGTGTGTGTGTGTGTGTGTGTAACAAATTTTTGTCGTACGATATCTTTAGAACGAATTGACCGATTGGAATGGTTCTTGTAGCGATCGAAAGGGTTTATCAAGACTTAGATCTGATTAGATTTTGGAGTCAATCGGTTGAGTACTTCCAAAGTTATACGAAAAATAAAACTTCAAAAAAATAAAAATTTCATGTTTTTAGCCCATATTTCCAAAACTGTTCGTGCGATGAGTCTCAAAACTTGATCAGATTTAAGTCTTCGATAGCCCTTTCGATTGCCGCAAAATTCATCAAAATCGAACGATTAGTTTGAAAGATATTACACGACAAAAATTTCTTTTTTTGTCGTATTAAACCTTTGGAACGAATTAACCGATTTGAATGATTCTTGCGGCGATCGAAAAGGTATACCAGGACTTGAATGTAATTGAGACTGAACGATATTTTTTGACAATAAATATAACTCCCCAAAACCTAGAAATGTTGACATTTGAAAAAACTCGATTTTCGATCAAAAATCATACGGGAGAAAAATTTATATACGGAAAACTAACTATACTTATAACCTTTCTCAATGTATTGTAAACACAATAGTATCAATTTGTTGCAAAGTATTTAACACATAGCGGGAAGTTTTAGGGTTGGCCTACAGGTCAACCGGTTTCCTGATTTTTATTCATTGTAAATGTCAGTCAAATGTTATTTAAATATACGTTACAATAAATTGATACTATTGTGTTTACAATACATTAAAGCAGGTTATAGGTATAGTTAGTTTTCCATATACCTATGTACAAATTTTTTTCCGTCTGATGTTTAATCAAAAATCGAGTTTTTTCAAATATTAACATTTCTAGGTTTTAGGGAGTTATATTTGATGTCAGAAGATATCGTTCAGTCTCAATTAAATTTAAGTCCTGATATACCTTTTCGATCGCCGCAAGAATCATTCAAATCGGTTAACTCGTTCCAAAGGTATCGTACGACAAAAAAAGAAATTTTTGTCGTGCAATATCTTTTAAACCAGTCGTTCAATTTTGATGAATGTTGCTGCAATCGAAAGGGCTATCCAAGACTTAAATCTCATTAGGTTTCGAGACTAATCGCACGAACAGTTTAGGAGTTATGCGCTAAAAACATGAAACATTTTTTTTTTTAATTTTTATTTTTCGAATAACTTTGGAACTACTCGACCGATCGACTCCAAAATCTAATCAGATCTAAGTCTTGATAAGCCCCTTCGATCGCTACAACAACCATTCCAATCGGTCGATTCGTTCTAAAGATATCGTACGACAAAAATTTGTTACACACACACACACACACGCACGCACGCACACGCACACACACACACACACATACGGACGTCCATCCAAAAATAGTCGGAATAGCTTCCTAGGACCTCAAAACGTCGACATCTGATGAAAACTCGGTTTTCGAAATTGGACCGAAACCAATATAACTTCCCTTCTTTTATGAAAATTTTCAATTTTCATAGCGGGAAGTTAAAAAAGTATGTTTTATATTTATCTAAAATATGAATAGAAAATACTGAAGTGTATTGGCAACAACTTATCGGTTTTTCATTTTTGAAAAAAAATTCCGATCCAGTCTTAAAATATCCGAACAGGTGCTGGAAAAGTTCTTGAAAATTTACAACTTAATTTGAAAGTATTTCGGACCTGGGTGAAAAAAATCGCTGAGAAGTCCTCGATTTTAAAAAAGACGGTCCCCTGACTTTTGGCTGTAAACAAATTGAATCACTTCCAATTCGCATCCTAACACTGAAAAAACGAAGAATGTTCTATTCTTCAAAACTATGAGTAATTATAATTTTAATTGTACTTTGAATACGTCCAGGACTTTATCCCAGAATTTCTATTCACAGATGTTTAACGCTTTGGGAAATTGTGCAGGTGGTTTCTCTCGACACCCACTCTTGTTATTTTCGAAGGCTTCTGACCACTTTCAATGAAATTCGGTACCTCGAATTTACTTTATTTCTCGACGGTATATGAAGAAAGCCTTCTGAAATATTGTGACTCATACACTTTAGTATGTTTCCTGTTTTCTACTGAACCTATGGCATTCGCCTCGATTCGCTACGTCGAATACAAAAAAAGATAGTCCACTTAGCATCAATATTACAGGAGTGACAATTCTTCAGAAAGTGAAGTACACACGACTTGCGTTGTAAATAACTTAACAAAAGCTTGAGAATTCACTGAAGAATTTAGTGGACAAATCTGACCTTCTGAGGTCTGCCAACATACAAATTGAAACAATAACTGAGTTACCGAGACCTAACTCGACGTCGAATCGCTCATAATTACTTGACAAATATTCTTTTCATCATGCAAATTCGAGTTGCAGTAGTCGGAGTACCAAGTAAGTTAACTGAGCTGCAAAAAGATGAACTCGCTGAAATGAGGAATAGAATGTACGATGATCCCCTGCAACTTGAATGATGGGCAAGTGATGAGGTTGTCGGAAAAGCGGTAGTCATAATACGCCAACTGCATAACAAATAAGCGTGCTACTAGTGCTGCCTAACTGGGGTTCGCGGCGAAATTGGGGTACTATTTATGTGCATATTGACCGCAACACAAACTTGGTCACACGTGTGAGGGAAGGACGCGAAGATACGCAGCCAGTGTATATTACCCGAATCTAAAGAAACACATGTGTCCCTGACAGTACAAAAAATAAATAGAAAGACAGGCGAGCGTACCTTGAATTCCGCCATGTCTCAAGTCCGATGTGAAATTGATTATTTGTTGCTTTCAGTGGTGGACGGAGTGGAATCTGAATAGCGCCCTACTTCCAAATAACGACTGGTGATCTAAACGCGGCGACATTAGAAGCAACTTGAAAAGCAGTACTATATGGATAAGATAAGAGATAACATTAGATTTCGCGATCCTTCATTGTCTCTAACTTTTCTATGACAAACGATCGATCAAAAATAAATTTATCTTTATATCAACGTCAAATCAATATAATTAAGGGGTTGGTTCCTGTGGTTTTCGCTAATACAGCTCCACAGATCTGCACGCGATGGTCGTGGTCCATGCGGCTCGATGCATGGAACGAATTTTATTTTATTTACTACAGTACATTTACTACAGAAACTGAAATTCTGAAATTTAAATCTATTAGAAATTCTAGGCATTATCTCTGAGCTACTTACTAATCTTGGATCGGATTGAAGGACAGTCAGATTTAGAGCGTTATCACAACCACGTCATGCTCGTAGTACCGATTTATTTCAAGTATCTCGTGAGGTCAATGTGAACATAAATTTTATGTAGAAACTAACACAAAATTTTATCGTCAGAAACGAGAAAGTTCTATTTGCAACCACTTACAGTCGTATTATTGTACCAAAATACGAGGTATTATGGGAGACGTATTTCACTTTGGCAGGTAAAAAAAAAAAAAATGATTTTAGGTTCAATTTTCAATGTCTTTGATAAATATAAAATTGAAATTGAAATTAAATTAATCTTTCATTTGGAGGCTGGAATGAATGATTTAACGATTCAGGCTGTTTACCAGTTAATTAAAAATTTCATTCAATTTTTGATTAAAAAACTCAAATGAATATCATCTTAAAATAAGGATCATGAACTCATAAACTAGCAAAGTTCAATAATTTTTAAGAATGATATGTTCGCGCCTAGCAAAAGCGTTCGGAAAGTTCATGTCCGCCCAGGAACACGGGCCGAAAGTTCTATGTCCGCCAGTTCAAATCGTCGGCCTGGAAAGAGACACTTTCGGCCCGCTTCACATGCACGGAAAGTCAAATTTCCAAGAGGGGTCGGACAAAATAGTACATTTCAGTACGAGTATGGAAAGGCTTTTTTGGCGAAACGAGAGGTTTACGGCACGAGCCGAAGGCGAGTGCTGTAACGAGTTTCGTCAAAAAGCCTTTACGTACAAGTTACGATCATTATTTTTCATCCCGGAAGCCGAAAAATCGCAACTTCGTTGCGAGGTTGAGGTTAGAGTGATGAAAATAAAATTTATGCCGTCGATATCGGTATGAGATTTCCGCAACATACGGCATCGTATATACGATTTATTTTGACTCCTTATATTTAATCCCAGATAATTATTAAAGACGTATGTTTTCGTTCATCTAAAGGAAACACTGTTTCTGAGATCTTTTTCAGAAAAACAGTGTTGCGCCTTTCTTTATCGCAATTTCATCCACAGACGTCTAGAAAGTTCGGTGAAAGGTGAGATGACGGTAGTTTGTAATCTTATACATTGTCAGCTGCTTTATATGGTCCTAGTGCTGCAGGAGCAAAACTCGGTAAACCCGTTTCGACCTAATATTTGTATGGGACACTTCAGACGTAAGCAGTATGAGGACGCAGGACCGATGTGACCGACTGTCATCAGATTCCAAGTGTCTTGATCTGTACTTTATTCGAAGAAAAACGCGCGGAGTCCGCCAGAAGACTTTTGTCGACGTTCTGCATGGAACGCCTCCCATTCTAGCCTTTCTTTTGGGTCGATTGGTCCCCAACGACGACTTGGCGCAAACGCTCTTCGGAATGTCTGAAACATAACGAGGAGTGTAATAATAAGTATTTAACCCGACTTTCTACGGATTTTGATCTCATTAGAAACCAGAGAAGTGCGGCTTTCACGAGGCTTGAGAAAAATTCGTATATTACGAATATCGTGTAACTACTATATCGCTATTCGATAAAACCGAGTTATAAAATTATCATGTTTACATCATAGCAGCAGAACATGTTGCATTGACCAATCATTTCACCTGGTATTGTGATCATGCTGCAAGCGAGTTACTTTGTCGACTAGGTATATACTAATTTAGGTTGTATGCTGAAAAGAAATTATGTCAAGAAGACTTCACTGTTTCAATTGAACATGACATTTGAAGTAACTTACCAATCCAATGGACGATGACCTCTTTTTAAACAAAGTCCAGCCGATCCATCCAATCAGTTGTGCAATTGCAGTGCCGAAGATAATCCAGCCAATTGCTGCAATTTGAACCGATAGAAATAATAAAACAATTGTAATTTAGTCAAGGCCCCAGAACTGGATTTTTGATGTCACCACCTGACACATTTTTGGAAAACAGAGATCCCAGCAGACACATATGCTATATACACATATTTGGCTTACTTTATAGAGTAAGTTGGCGTACAAGCATCGCTCTTCGATAGGCCATTTATGGATTTTCGTCAATGTAAATTACGTAACTGAATGAAAAAATTCTGTTATTCTGAGAAAGGCCCTCTCCAGGGCTTAGGCGCCTTCGAAATAGCAAATTTTGTGGGAATTCTGACAAAAATCGTCATTTTTCAAATTGTAGCTCATGATGTAGTGGCATAATGAAAAGATTCGAGACTGTTCAGATACTTCAGGGGGACCTATACAAATGGTTTGACCAAAATCGCGAAATAATTTGTGTTATAGAAATGAATAGTTTCTGAATATCGAAAATTAACGGGAAAATTTGCAAATTATATCCACAAACGTGCCAAAAAAGTTTGAATTGAAAAACTTAATATCTGTGATACAAAGGGCAGTTTGATTACATTGCAAATATTAAGGTGTCATAAAGCGAACTTGGGTGACAAATTTCAGGTTCTTTAGTTTCAACTTTTCTACCTCATTTATGGATATAATTTGAAGAGATTGAACATTTTTAAAGCAGGTTCACGATTTCTCGTGGTACAAATTATTTTATGGTATGAGTAATCAGTAAATTAGTCCTACTCTTAGAGGATTTCTTGGTGTCAGTCAAACTTGATACTCACCATAATACCCGGAAGGGAAGTATTCACCGCTGTATGTGACGTTCTCGTAAACGACAAACGTGTAAATAAGGACCGTGATCATCAGCAATGGTGTGATGAGCACCCAGCACAGACGCCAATAAATACCTGGCCGATAACCCGCCATAAACTCAACATCGTTGAGAAAGTTGGCGAGTCCATAGATCCAAAATACAGTTGTGATTTCCGTGACCCCAACAATGATTGAGATAAACGTCCCGCCGTAATAATCAACCAGAGTCACGAGCCATTGTCCACCCTGAAATTGTAATAGAAGACTAGCCGTTTTCGTTCCGCGCCATCTCAGCATTGTCAGAGATAAGGAGACCATCGGGACTTACATTCTTATAGTATATTATTCTGCAGATCATTCAGCCTTGGATTTGCTATGCGAGATTATATTAATAGAAATGCTATTTTTGAGGTGTTTTTAACATACCGAAAAAGCACTATCCAAGTAGAGGATCTCTTTCAAAGTTATTATATGTATGTATAATTGTTTAGTGTTTATATAAAGATACACGCGTAGCGTTGGGGCTAGAATGGTGCATTTTCAGCTTACCGGAGTGACGTAAACAAGACCCAGAAAAAAGCCAATTGTGGTGATGATACCCACTACATACATCTGGTTGAAGTTTGTGAAGCGATCAGTGATAATGCTGCTGGCTACACCAACGAGACACTGTCCACTGCCGAGACCTAGCACGAACATCATTATGAAAAATAAAACAGCAAAGAGCTGAGGAACAGCGGGAAATCGCGACAAGGCTTCAGGATATGATATGAAGGCAAGTCCGGTCCCGCCACGAACAACGCTGGCGATATCATCGGTTCCCATTTCGTGCGCTAAGTTCCCCAGAATTCCAAATATTGTACAACCAGCCATAAAACTAGTGAACGTGTCCAATGTGGTGACAATCATGACATCCCTGAAATTTCCAAGTAATTCTGCATAACTTTCAGAGCCTGTGTAAAGTGACATTACATGACAATTGAACAAAAATTATTTTGAACTGATCTGGGTGGCAAACATGTCAGAATCCGCGAAAATTTCAACTGAGGACCACCCTAATGTGCATATATTATACTTGCACTCCCTTACCTGTACAGATTGTGATGGAATTTGTTGTAAGAGGCGAACATCACAATGGCTCCCTGACAAACGGTGAGGGAAAAGAAGCACTGAGTTATGGCTGCATACCACACCCGTGGTTGATAAAGCTTTTCCCAATCTGGTGTTATGAAGAAGATGACGCCATCCCACGCGCCTTTTAAAGTCAACGCTCTGATCAGCAGAGTGATCATCACCACATAAGGAAAGAGAGCGAGAAAATATGCCGCCTTTCCAGCAGTCTTTACCCCGCGAAATCGTACAAGGAAGATGGATATCCAACTGGCTGCCAGACAAAGGCTCAACTCCCATGAAGGGGTCCCGACTCCATCTCCAAGATCGTCTGTTTCTTTGAGAACGATTCTTCTGCAATGTCACGAAAGCTTTACATCAGTCATATTATGGAATATTTCAATATCTCGTGCAGACATTGAAACAGGGCTCCACTGTTATAGATTCAGTAGGATCACCCTGTTACTATTGCAATGCAATCCGGGTGATCTGGCTCATGATTAGTGAGCGTGTAACGTAATCGTAGCATACAGTTCCTATTCATGTGGGAATTTCACCACGACACAGATTAGACCCTTTGGCTAGTTAAAGTGAAAGTAATGACCTACAAGCACCAACGATTTGGAAAAAAAAAATAAAAAATGGGTGACGGTGAGTGCGGCGCGGATAGTCAGTGGGTATTCGTTCCTATACTGCGTTCAACGAGAGAACGGTACAGCTCCGCGCAGCTTTGAGCGGCCTGTCGGTCGGGTGGGGGTAGTGACGCATGCTACTCAGTATCGTAGCCTGATCTGGCTAGCTGCCGAGCTCGTTCGTCCGCGTGGAGAGGGTCAAGTGGGCGGCGCGTTGGGTGGGATCTGACCGAACTGGACGCATTTGGTTTCGGAAGCGTACCGTTCTCTCGTTGAACGCAGTATAGGTTTAGACTCCGCGATCTTGTAGTTACGCACATGTTAAAGCTATACATTTATCATCCCTGTTTCGGTTCAGGCTGAATTGACGCACGTTCGACGCTTCTCTTACCTGTATTCTTACTATTCGCCTTGTCATGTCGGGTTGGCTCGTTGGGTTGTGCTAAACAGATACATATGGGCAAGTCCACCAATTATCAACAAATGAACGGGACGTCAAAGAATCGATTTGTCTGAAATTTTTACCTCTTATAGTGTGTACTAAGACTGAAAAGTTCACCAAGTTGGAACGCTCTAGGACTTACCGTTCGCGGGAAATGCCATATACAAATTTGCCATTTCGACCTAATTTAGGTTTAAACGCGAATATTTTTCGTATCGTTATCGGCATAAAAAAATTATGAAAATATACGTATCTTATGCGAAAAATTCTCACCTTTCCGAATGTGTTATTCATTTCTGGCTAACTCATCGAAATTGATCTCAAAAACACGTTTTTCTTCGAAAAACTCTGTCGTCAGGTTTCAGACACATCGTTGGTCCAATTCAACCTCTCAGGGTCCTGCTTTCTTCAGACAGCAATTCTACATCTTATGAACGTGGGGATCGGTAAAAAAAAATTCATGTGAAAAGTTACAGTCAATTATCCAAAAATTCCAAGATTTAAGACACTAATTTGCAAATAACTTGGCCTACACAAAATTGTTCAAAAATTCCCTCGTTCACACGATGAAGATTTCTTTTCTGAACAAAATGAGCCCTCAACAACCTTAATCGAAACAGCGATGTGCCTAAAACCTTACGACAAAGGTTTTCAAGGTAAATTTTTTTTTTGATGTGAAATAAACGTTGGCTAAGAAATGAATGCATTTTGGAGTATGTACGAATTTCCAAAACCAAGCTGTACTGGTTCCCTTAAGCGTGTAAATAATACACTTTTTATCAATTGAATTTAGCTCACGCGGGATCCCATAGCCGTCTCACTCTACAAATTTGGGTTTCTTACTGAAAAAATCTCAGCTTTCAGATAAAAAATTCAAAAGTAAGATGAAATTCGGTGGCGCATGAAAAAAAGCGATTTTTCGCCGAAAAACGTGTTTTTGTGATTAATTTCGATAAGTTAGCCAGAAATGAATAACATATTCGGAAAGGTGCGAATTTTTCACATAAGATACGTATATTTTCATAATTTTTTGATGCCGATAACGATACGAAAAATATTCGCGTTTAAACCTGAATTAGGTCGAAATGGCAAATTTGTATATGGCATTTCTCGCGAACGGTAAGTCCTAGAGCGTTCCAACTTGGTGAACTCTCCAATCTTAGTACACACTATAAGAGGTAAAAATTTCAGACAAATCGATTCTTTGACGTCCCGTTCATTTGTTGATAATTGGTGGACTTGCCCATATACTATATCTAATGGCATTCGTCACCTGGCATTATCATTCATTTCTAATAGTAATCAGCAGGAAAAATAGCGTTCACCAATGTTGAATGAAGAACTTTGCTGGGGGTACAGTACAAATCGAGTACCGTGCACGTACATTTTATAATAACCCCACAGTCTCTAAACAAATCGTTAAACTTACGTCTTCTTCACTGATCGAATTTACTAACCTGAAAAATAATTCAGCAGAGCTCTGTTGTCCTACAATTGACGCGTTTCTTACAGTCGTGACATCCTCATTGGAAGACGCGACACAAATATCGCCCCACTCTACACGGCAGTAAGACCACGGAAGTACCGATTGGAAACTTCCGAACAGATAGTACAGTGTTAATGCCATCAACGAACAGTAATACGACAGGACCCAAAATGCGCCGAGCACGTGACCCCATCCGACCCCTGAAAACAATTACTTTTAAGCTTTCTTGGTTCGACAAATTATTCAACCAGCCACTCGTCTGCTCATGATTTGTCTACATCGTTTGTGCATTCGCATTCTTTTCATCCATTACATACTGTATCCGTAGGATGTGCATTTTATAAATTACTACTTATTTGTGTCATTAATTTTCCGTCCTCCTTATATTCTGCGCTTTGAATTTTATTAACAGAGCACGTCTTTATTGCCATAATAAACTGCTTTTCGATTTCATTCTATCTATACGAAAAGGTATACACTATACGAGGCGCATGTTTCCAGGGTATGATGCGGGAGTGGCTTCAGAACAAGTGTTGCTCATTACATCCGAATGGGAGGGTTAGGATTCCTCAACTATAAATCGGAAAGTTGGTTTCCTTGCCAAACAAAGCCACGGCCGCATGATAACGTACAGAAGATTCGATACACCGGCAAAATAACACGCTTACCTTTCATGGCCGGCGATACAGCCCAGATTCCTACAACGGAGCGGCTAGTAAATTGCCCCAGAACAGCTTCGAGGTAATAGAACGGTTTACCAACTATGATTAGCACGATAATATACGGGATCAAAAACGCCCCACCACCATTTTCGTACGCTGTGTAAGGAAACCTCCAGATGTTACCCAGTCCCACAGAGGTTGCAATGCAGGACATCAAGAATTCCCAGCTTGATCCCCATTGAATTCGTTCCGGCTGGATTTCCGGCTAGAAGTAACCAACATTCGAAATCTTAAGCACTCCTCGCTGATAGCTTCATAGTTAAAATCAATCGAACTGAACTAAGATTTCACACAGAATCTTACCGGAGATTCGTCATTCAAATCTGGTGGACCCTCGATTCTTGCATCAACGTCTCCCTCGTAACCTTTATTGTCATGGTCATATCGCTTCTGCAGGAGAAAAACGCAGGATTATGAGCCATTTGTTCGAATGTGTTATCAAAATGTGTCGTAAACTCGATGCGATAAAGATAGTAAAATTATTCATATGGAAAAAAAACATCAATCGTATCATGAATATGATCTATACCTATATGAGTAAATATACCTATATGACAACTTACATATTGTGACACAATCTGATAATAACAAAATATGAATTATCTTCCAATACTAATTAATTTTTGCTGCGTATTACGAATTACGAAACGAAATTACGAAATTTGTCGAAGACAGCGATAGCGTGAAAGTACTCAACAATCAGTGATTCAAGTATTCTGAGATCCTTAAATTAGCCATTATCGTTATCGTGGAAATTTTATCAAAATTAATATTGGGAATTCCCGAGTAGTCGCTAGATATGAGAATAAATCCTGCCTGCCACTCATTGTGAATCATCAAGCCTGTATACGAAGCATTCCTGAAGGAGCTTGCCAGCCGCGAAATGAAGATATCACCTGAACTAACGAAAAAAAGTTTTCGAACACGATTCAAATTCACGATTTTAATGCCAAGCTTTTCTTTCGATGAGATTTTCTTCGATAAAAGAAAGAAAAACAAAAGAGTCGAGGAAGGACTCGAATTGTAAGCATCGAAAAAAGGGTCCAGATAATTGTTACACTGAGAAACAAAAATTATTCTTGCGTGAAATATCACGAAACACAACAAATTCGATTCGGAGTACTACAGTATGTGATACTGTCTACCGAATCCGGGAAATGCTGCAAACGACGTCGATCTGGCTGGACTAGAGTCTCGAAAAAGCAGGCAGATCTGTTCGTTGTTGTGATGAGTGAAAAAGTTCTGTTTATTGTTGTGATGAATAGAAATATATATTAATTGTTTTGACGAGTATATTTTATCATGTTAGTATACTGTGAAGATACCTAATTCCACTTAGCAATTTGAATTATCGACGAGTGTGATTATAGCTGTGCTTCACATGTCAGCTTGCGGATAATCTAACAAGAAGCTGATGTGAAGTAGAAAAATCGGTTGAGTAGATGAGATTTACAATATGTGAGATCCTTATCACAGGTGCTGATTATTTTCGTTAATTGATTTGGAAAATTGGAATTTTGTATTTCTAATAGTATAATGGATATGTTCAGATGCGGAGTTCAATTCTAAAGGTGGTCCACCTGCCGTTTTGCTTGGTTGTGCTAGACTCATGCGAATACATGTATATGCAACATACATCTCAAATAGTTCGTTCCATGGGAAAGAACGCATTTCTCTGCATTTGTTTCTTTTTTTTTGCTCATACACGAGTGACGAGCATGTGCATTTCTTGAATAGTTTCACTGTAGTTTTAATGAGTCATTATGGAAGTTTCAACGCAGATAAAAATCCACAAGAATAATAGCACAAACTTGGCACACAACAAATCGCAACGGGAGAAGTGAACCATGCAGGGAGGAGAGGAAAAATACCGATATAATTGTGAAGACGAAATCACATTTAGACACACGTAAGTTTTTTGATGACGATCCCTAAAACTTTTGTCCAGAATATTTTCTCATACCTCTCTCGATTTGGGAAATATCGGCCTGGGGGTCTCCAGATTTTTATATCCGACAGCATCATGACATTGTCAAAGATAAAAATTTTTATCTTCGTGATAGTGTCTAAGAAGCTCTTCAATATCATTTTGTAATGAAGAATGAAAATGGTCGTGAGAGTGAGTCGCTCCTTGACCGGAAATACTCATCTACTGATGAATAAGGATGGTTCCACATGGAAAAAATCAGTCAGGTTTCAGATATTTTGAAATTTACATGCCTGTATCCCGCGGAGAGTTGGATTTTTCTAGCCAAATTGTTGAGAAAATTGTAAAGATTTCATTAAGTTATTTGCAATTTCGAAATTTGGTGTATTCTGTATTCAGCTTTTGTATTCTTTTTATTCATTGCAAATATCAGTCAAATGTTATTTTAAAAAAGTATACTTTATATCTATATAAAATACGAATAGAACATACCGAAGTGTATTGGCAACAACTTATCGGTTTTTTAATTTTGGAAAACAACCTTTGATCCAGTCCTAAAATATCTGACCAGATGCTAAGAAAGTTTTTGAAAATTTACAAATTAACTTGAAAGTATCTCGGACCTGGGTGAAAAAATGGACTTTCGGCTGTAAACAAATTGAATCACTTCTAATTCGCATTCTAACACTGAAAAAATACAGAATGCCCTATTTTTCGAAACTAACAATTATAATTTTAATCGTACTTTAACTACGTCCAGGACTTTATCCCAGAATTTCTATTCACAGATATTTGACGCTTTGGGGAAGCGCGCAGGTCGTTTCTCTTGACACCCACTCTTGTTATTTTCGAAAGCTTCTGACCACTTTCAATGAAATTCGGTACCTCGAATTTGCTTCATTTCTCGACGGTATATGAAGAAAGTCTTCTGAAATATTGTGACTCATACACTTTGGTATATGTTTCCTGTTTTCTACTGAAACTATGGCATTCGCCACGTCGAATGCAAAAAAGATAGTCCACTTAGCATCAATATTACGAAAGTAAGAATTCTTCAGAAAGTAAAGTACACAAGACTTGCGTTGTAAATAACCTAACAAAACCTTGAGAATTCACTGAAGAATTGGGTGGACAAATCTGACCTTCTGAGGTCTGCCAACATACAAATTGAAACAATAACTGAGGTCTAATTCGGCGTCGAATCGCTCATAATTACTTGACAAATATTCTTTTCATCATGCGAATTCGAGTTGCAGTAGTGGGAGCACTAAGTAAATTAGCTGAGCTGCAAAGATATGAACTGGTTGAATTGAGGAATAGAATGTACGATGATCCCCTGCAACTTGAATGATGGGCAAGTGATGAGGTTGTCGGGAAAGCGGTAGTCATAATACGCCAGCTGCGTAACAAATAAGCGTGCTACTAGTGCTGCCTATCTGGGGTTCGCGGCGAAATTGGGGTAGTATTTATGTGCATATGGACCGCAGCACAAACTTGTTCACACGTGTGAGGGAAGAACGCGAAGATACGCAGCCAGCGTATATTACCCGAATCTAAAGGAACACATGTGTCCCTGACAGTACAAAAAATAAATAGGAAAACAGGCGAGCGTACCTTCAATTCCGCCATCTCTCAAGTCCGATGTGAAATTGATTATTTGTTGCTTTCAGTGGTGGACGGAGTGGAATCTGAATGGCGCCCTACTTCCAATTAACGACTGGTGATCTAAACGCTGCGACATGAGAAGCAACTTGAAAAGCAGTACTATATGGATAAGATAAGAGATAATATCAGATTTCGCGATTCTTCATTCTCTCTAACTTTTTTATGACAAACGATCGATCACAAATAATAATTTATCTTTAAATCAACGTCAAATCAATATAATTAGGGGGTTGGTTCCTGCGGTTTTCGCTAATACTCCTCAGATCTGCACGCGATAGTCGTTGTCTATGCGGCTCGATGCATATGGCACGAATTTTATTTTATTTACTACAGTACATTTACTACAGAAACTAAAATTCTGAATTTTAAATCTATTAGAAATTTTAGGCATTATCTCTGAACTACTCGCTAATCTTAGATCAGATTGAAGGACAGTCAGATTTGAAGCGTTATCACAACCACGTCATGCTCGTAGTACCGATTTATTTCAAGTATCTCGTGAGGTCAATGTGAACGTAAGTTTTATGTAGAATCTGACACAAAATTTTATCGTCAGAAACGAGAAAGTTCTATTTGCAACCACTTACAGTCGTATTATTGTACCACAATACGAGGTATTATGGGAGACGTATTTTACTTCGGCAGGTAAAAAAAAAAATAGTTTTTTAGATATCGATTTTTCAACAATGTGACAATTTTTTTTTCAATTGTCCATAACTTTTTAGAAAATTGATCGATTTGGTATTAATTTTTTTCCAACATATTCGTTTTTAAACGTAGTTCTTGAAAAAAAATTGAAAAAAAATTCTTTGCTAGAGTTGTCATGATATTTTTTTCAATTTTGTATCAAAATCGCGTTTTTAAGGATGTGTGGGTCCTTCGATTTTTTTCAAAAAATTCTCAAAAAAACTTTACCTCATTCGAAGAATTTAGAACCCCGTCCCGTCGTGGGCCAACCAGTATTACTAATTTTTCCCGATTTTTGAAATTTTTGAAAATTTAGCTTGACCATAGTGAATGACGAGAAATGCAGTAATTTTTGATTATTCAATATTCTCCTGATGAATATTTGATATTTTGATTATCGATAATAACGATTTGGTTGCATTTTACACGTAAAAATGTAAAACGCAATCAAATCGTTATTATCGATAGTCAAAATATTGAATATTCATCAAGAATATTAAGAAATATTCATCAGAAATATTGAGAAATCAAAAATTACTGCATTTTTCATCATTACCTATGGTCATGCTAAATTTTCAAAAATTTCAAAAATCTGGAAAAATTAGTAATACTGGTTGGCCCACGACGGGACGGGGCTCTAAATTCTTCAAATTAAGTGAAGTTTTTTTGAGAATTTTTTGAGAAAAATCGAAGGACCCACACATCCTTAAAAACGCGTTTTTGATACAAATTTGAAAAAAAACATCATGACAACTCTAGCAAAGAATTTTTTTTCAATTTTAAAAAAAAAACTACGATTAACAACGAAAATGTTGGAAAAAAAAATTCCAAATTGATCAATTTTCCAAAAAGTTGCGGACAATTGAAAAAAAAATCGTCAAATTTTTGATAAATCGATATCTAAAAAACTATTGGGCGAAAAAATCGAAAAAAATCAGGGAAGTGTCTTCGAATAGGTACTTAAACATATTACAATTGCAACGAAATCGCAGATGCAAACTCATTTGATAGATAAATTTGGCATGGAATGCCCCATATATATGTATATTAGGGTGGTCGTTAAAATTCAAAATTTCCGCCCCCCCGCCCCCCAATCAATTCCAAATAAATAAAAACTAATCGTGTAATGTTGACAGAATTTTATTTCAACATTTAATCCTTGACCACCAAGGATGAGCTTTTCCATTTAAAATGCACGGGGTTTCGCGGTCTTTCCAATTATTATTTTATTATAAGACTAATTATGGGCCTGAAAATTTGAAATTCTCACAAATTAGTCTACTAGAATGCTGCTGCGTGTAAAAAAATTGCCACCTCCCTATCCTCAAAATTTTGTATGGGTTATCCCATGCCAATATATGATGATTTTTTTTTCAATTTTATCGAATATTGCTCAAAAACATTGAAAATATATGTCTCCCGATGTTTTTCGGTTTCCTCACATTTTGCATTTTATCATTATATTGGCATAGAATAACCCATACAAAATTTTAATGGCAGGGGGGTGGCAATTTTTTGCACACAGCAGGATTCTAGTAGACCAATTTGTAAAAATTTCAAATTTTTAGGCCCATAGTTAGTCCTACAATGAAACAATAACTGGAAAAACCGCAAAACCCCGTGCATTTTAAATGGAAAAGTTCATCCTCTGTGGTCAAGGATTAAGTGTTGAAATAAAATTCCGAAAAAATTACACGACCAGTTTTTATTTATTTGGAGTTGATTTGGGGGGCGGCCCGGAAAGTTTTATTTTTAACGACCACCCTAATGCTACATATTTAAAGATTTTCTTTGATTCTCTATATAAAATTTAATATTCGTCTTATAGATGTCTGTCTCATATGTAACAATATCAGACGAATGGAATGCTTTCCATTAATTCGAAAATGACCGAATTTATGTTCTATTTTGACCATCATTGAATCGATTCAAATTATAATTATGACATGACATATAAAAAATTTAATGATATAACAAATTTGTATTGCAGGTGTATAAATAAAAATTAATAATATTATTATATTGATTATTAAAATTCCAAATGAAATATTATAAATTTGATTCTTTTTAAGGATTCATTTTGAACAAGTCTTCGATAAATGTAAAATTGAAATAATAAGTCTTTCATTTGGAGGCTGGAATAAATGATTTGACGATTCAGGCTGTTCATTTGAGGGGAACACTGTTTCTTATCGGAACTCGAACCAGGTCAGTTTTGCTTTACCATACAGATTGTGATTTCTTCATACATCAGTCAGCAACGTTGATATCCTTCGAGAGTCTGTACGGTTAACACGCTTTTTTAAATCTGGTCCAAATATTGCGTTTCGATCTTGCGAGACTCATACGCAGTACCAACGTGTACTTCTGACGGTACAAGAGAAAAATAAAGAGATGGATGAGCGGGAAATGGGTTTCTAATTGTTACTGCCGGTGATGGATACGCTGAAACCTGACTGTGCAGTGGCCGCATTGTCACTCGACGATTGGCGATATAGATGAACTGAGAAATACATAATAGAACTGAGAAGTACATAACTCAGGTACATAAAACTGTAGAATAAACTTTCTTATAACCGGCCATTCCCTTTTTCACAAAAACAGTGTTGCGCCCTTCTTTATCGCAATTTCATCCACAGACGTAAGTATAAGATGATAAGAAAATAAAATCATTTTTTTGAGATCTTTATTTCAGTGTAGCAGTATTGCAATAAAAACCAATCTCTTTTTCGAGGGATAAATGGGATACATACTCCTACGACGCCTCATAGACGAACCATAATGTGACGTATTTTGACGATGTCAGATTGGAATTAAAACGTCAGAAAATAAAGTCATCCGTTGATATCTAGAAAGTTCGGTGAAAGGTAAGATGACGGTAGTTTGTAATCTTATACATTGTCAGCTGCTTTGTGGTCATAGTGCTGAAGCAAATCTCGGTAAACCCGTTTCGATCTGTTTGTATGGGACACTTCAGACATAAGCAGTATGAGGGCGCAGGACCGATGTGATCGACTGTCATCAGATTCCAGGTGTCTTGATCTGTACTTTATTCGAAGAAAAACGCGCGGAGTCCACCAGAAGACTTTTGTCGACGTTCTGCATGGAACGCCTCCCATTCTAGCCTTTCTTTCGGGTCGATTGGTCCCCAACGACGACTTGGCGTAAACGCTTTTCGGAATGTCTGAAACATAACGAGAAGTGTAATAATAAGCACTTAGTCCGACTTTCTAGAGATTTTGATCTCATTGGAAACCAAAGAAGTGCGGCTTTCACGAGACCTGAGAAAAATTCGTATATTGCGAATATCGTGTAACTACTATATTGCTATTCAATAGAACCAAGTTATAAAATTATCATGTTTACATCATAGCAGCAGAGCATGTTGCATTGACCAATCATTTCACCCGGTATTGTGATCATGCTGCAAGCAAGTTACTTTGTCGACTAGGCATACACTAATTTTAGGTTGTATGCTAAACAGAAATTATGTCAAAAAGACTTCACTGTTTCAATTGAACATGACATTTGAAGTAACTTACCAATCCAACGGACGATGACCTCTTTTTAAACAAAGTCCAGCCGATCCATCCAAGCATTTGGGCAATTGCAGCGCCAAACATAATCCAGCCAAGTGCTGCAATTTAAATTGATATGAAATAATTAAACAATTATAATACAGTGAAACCCTCAGAGCTGTATTTTCTATGTCACCACCTGACCCATTTTTGGAAAACACAGAGTTCCCAGCTGACACAAATGTTAGATACATAAATATTTGGCTTACTTTATAGAGTAAGTTAGCGCACAACTATCGCTCTTCGATAGGCCATTCATGGATTTTTGTTAGTGTAAATTACGCGACTGGATGGAAAAATTCTGTTATACTGAAAAAGGCCCTCTTTAGGGCTGAAGCGCTTTCGGAATGGCAAATTCTGGGGGAATTCTGACAAAAATCGTCACTTTTTGAATTGAAGCTCATGATGTGGTCGCATAATAAAAAGATTCGGGACTATTCGGATAATTGAGGGGGACCTATATACAGATGGTTTCACCAAAATCGTGAAATAATTTGTATTATAGGAATAAATAGTTTCTGGATATCGAAAATTAACGGGAAAATTTGCAAATTATTATATTCACAAACGTGTCAAAAAAGTTTGAATTGAAAAACTTAATATCTGTAATACAAAGGGCAGTTTGATTATATTTCAAATATCGAGGTTTCATAAAGCTAACTTGGGTTACAAATTTTAGGTTCTTTAGTTTCAACTTTTCTACCTCATTTATGGATATAATTTGAAGAGATTGAACATTTTTAAAGCAGGTTCACGATTTCTCGTGGTACAAATTATTTTATGGTATGAGTAATCAGTAAATTGGTCCTACTCTTAGAGGATTTCTAGGTGTCAGTCAAACTTGATACGCACCATAATACCCGGACGGGAAGTATTCACCGCTGTATGTAACGTCCTCGTAAAGGATAAACGTGTAAATAAGGACCGTGATCATCAGCAATGGTGTGATCAGCACCCAGCACAGACGCCAATAAATACCTGGCCGATAACCCGCCATAAACTCAACATCGTTGAGAAAGTTTGTGAGTCCATAGATCCAAAATACAGTTGTGACTTCCGTGACTCCAACAATGATTGCGGTGAACGTCCCGCCGTAATAATCAATCAAAGTCACGAGCCATTGTCCACCCTGAAATCGTGATAGAAGTCTAGCCTTTTTTCGTTCCGTGGTATCTCAGCATTGTCAGGGATATACATTCTGCATAGTAGAGGCATCGGGACTTACATTTTCATATAATTATTGTGCAAATCATCGATCCCTGGATTTATCATGCCAGATTATTATCAATAGAAATGCTATTTTCGAAGTGTTATTAACATAGCGAAAAAACACTATCTACGCGAAGGATCTCTTTCAAAGTTATTACATACACAATCGTTCACTGCCTATAGAAAGATACATGCGTGGCGTTAGGGCTAGAATGGTGCATTTTCAGCTTACCGGAGTGACGTAAACAAGACCCATAAGAAAGCCAATTGTGGTGATGACACCCACTACATACATCTGCTTGAAGTTTGTGAAGCGATCAGTGATAATGCTGCTGACTACACCAACGAGAGATTGTCCACTGCCAAGACCTAGCACGAACATCATTATGAAAAATAAAACAGCAAAGAGCTGAGGAACAGCGGGAAATCGTGCCAATGCTTCAGGATATGATATAAAGGCAAGTCCGGTCCCGCCACGAACAACGCTGCTGATATCATCGGTTCCCATTTCGTGCGCTAAGTTCCCCAGAATTCCAAATATCGTACAACCAGCCATAAAACTGGTGAACGTGTCCAATGTGGTGACAATCATGACATCCCTGAAATTTCCAAGGTGTTATGCATAACTTTCAGAGCCTGTGTAAAGTGCCAATACATGACAATTGAACAAAAATTATTTTGAACAGATCTGGGTGGCAAACATGTAAAAATCCGCGAAAGTTTCAACTAAGGACCACCCTAATGTGCATATATTATACTTGAATCGCTTTACCTGTACAGATTGTGACGGAAGTTGTTGTAAGAGGAGAACATCACGATAGCTCCCAAACAAACGGTGAGGGAAAAGAAGCACTGAGTTATGGCTGCATACCACACCCGCGGTTGGTAAAGCTTTTCCCAATCTGGTGTTACGAAGAAGATGACGCCCTTCCACGCGCCTTCTAAAGTTAGTGATCTGATCAGCAGAGTGATCATCATCACATAGGGAAATATAGCGAGAAAATATGCCGCCTTGCCAGCACTCTTTACCCCGCGGAATTGCACGAAGAAGATGGATATCCAACTGGCTGCCAGACAAAGGCTCAACTCCCATGAAGGGGTCCCGATTCCATCTCCAAGATCGTCTGTTTCTTTCAGAACGATTCTTCTGCAATGTCACGAAAACCTCACATCAGGCATATTAAGGAACATTTGAATATCTCGCGCAAACATTGACATGAGGCTCTACAATAGATTCAGTAAGATCACGTCGTTTTTTCTAATAGTAATCAGCAAAAAAAATTGCGTTTACCAATGTTGAATGACGAACTTTGCTGGGGGTACAATACAAATCGAGTACTGTGCACGTACATTCTATAATGACGCCACGGTCTCTAAACAAATAGTAAAACTTACGCCTTCTTCACTGAACGAATTCACTAACCTGAAAAATAATTCAGCAGAGCTCTGTTGCCCTACAATTGACGCATTTCTTACAGTCGTGACATCCGCATTGGAAGACGCGACACACCTATCACCCCACTCATCACGGCAGTAGGACCACGGAAGTACCGATTGGAAACTTGCGAACAGATAGTACAGTGTTAAGGCCATCAACGAACAGTAATACGTCAGGACCCAAAATGCGGCAAGCACGTGACCCCATCCAACCCCTGAAAACAATTACTTTTGAGCTTTCTTGGTTTGACAAATAATAGAAGTAGGCACTCGTCTGTGCATGATTTGTTTACATTGATCATTTTCAGTTTGTTCGTCCGTTTTTACTGTATCCATAGTGTGTGCATTTTATAGATTACTATTTATTTGTGTCATTTATTTTTTTGTGCTCCTTATATTCTGCACTTTCAATCTCATTAACAGGGCACATCTCTATTGCTATAATAAACTGCTATTCGATTCCTGTCTATCTAAACGTAAAGGTGAACACCATACGAGGTGAGTGTTTCCAGGATATCATGCAGGAGTGGCTTCATAACAAGCGTTGCTTATTACTTCCAAATAGGAGGATTAGGATTTCTTAACTATGGATCGAAACGTTGGTTTCCTTGCTAAAAAAACCCACGGCCGTATGATAACGTACAAAAGACGCGATACATTGGCAAAATAACACGCTTACCTCTCATGGCCGGCGATACAGCCCAGACTCCTACAACGGAGCGGCTAGTAAATTGCCCCAGAACAGCTTCAAGGTAATAGAACGGTTTACCAACTATGATTAGCACGATGATATACGGGATCAAAAACGCCCCGCCACCATTCTCGTACGCTGTGTAAGGAAACCTCCAGATGTTCCCCAGTCCCACAGAGGTTGCAATGCAGGACATCAAGAATTCCCAGCTTGATCCCCATTGAATTCGTTCCGGCTGGATTT